>JAHWGI010000325.1:0-369508 GCA_029379305.1 Frankliniella fusca | reverse complement strand
AATTATGCTAATTTTCTGTTTTCCCTGCTTACAGAAATTGTCTGCGTCGACGAGTAAAGCCCGGCCAACCGCTCTCCGCCCCGGTAAGCAGGGAAAAGAGAAAAGCGCCTCTGATTTTTGCCCCAAAAAGAATTATGCTAATTTTCTGTTTTCCCTGCTTACAGAAATTTTCTTCAGCCGCCCGCCCTCCGCTCCGCTCCGCTCTCCGCTCTCCGCTCAGCTCTCCGCTCAGCTCTCCGCTCCGCTCTCCGCTTTTCTCCGCTCCGGTCGCCGCTCAACCTCACCCCTCAAGTGAGTAGAAAAATGTCGAGTCTTCAGGACAAGCTGAAAACGCTGTGCAGCGCAACGAGTTACGTGAAGATTGTTGATCTAGAGTGCAACTTTCGGTATAAAATCCTCCAAATATCATCTACCAATACGCAGTACGGAGACAGAATAACTGTTAAATTAGAGAAGAATGAGGGTCCGCGTAAAAAAAAGGAGGTTTTCAGCGTATTTCTGCCGCAAAGGTTTGCACCCCTCGCCGAAAACATTGATGAGATAAACAACAAGATTAAGAAAGGAGAACATTTTTATCTGAGATATGGAGGTAAAACGGGCATGGCTTATGATCTTCAAATTACGCAGGCAGAGGCGGAGGAAGTGCAGAGACAGGCAAAGGGTGAGGAGGGGGGTGAAGGAGAGGCTGCGAGAAAGCGGAAGCAGACAACTAGAGATGAAGCAGAGGGGCCTTCAAAACAAAAGGAACGCTACGTCCAGGGGCCTGACAGGAATATTGAAAAGGACTGCGACTTCCAAAAGGACGACGTGGGGTTTATAAGGAGCGAGCGGCCTGGGCGGAGTTTCAGGGTTTATAGCGATATAGTTAAGGATTGCGTAGAATAACATGCATCAGTGTAGGTATTGCGGAAACATATATAAGTACTCGACCTCTTTATATTTTCACATAAGGCACAAACACGATACAATTCACCAGCAATTGGTCTGCACCATTTGCAATAGGAAATACGTGCTTCAGTACGCACTTGACGCCCACATGATCAAAAAACACGGGCAAGTCACTAAGAAACAGGAGACGATGAGCGAAGCCATCGCCGACCTCACAGACAAAACTCTCTTTCCGGAAAACGTTGAGATAAATCACTCTATTGGGAAAAACTTAATAACCTATGAAATTAGGGTATTGGGAAGAGGCGCCGTGGACTTAAATTATGCCCTTTTTGATAATTTGGAACTTGTAAAGCATATATTAGCTTTGTGCATGTCCGTTTGGAAGGGTGTAAAATTTTTTTTGTATTCTAAAATTTTATTAAGTAAACTTTCTTTTGGCACGAGCTCGCTCGAAGAAGATCTAATAGAAGCGCATTTAAGATCTGAAACATTTGCTTTAAACGACAGACAAGAAGAGGATTGGGAAGAAAAAATTGAAAAATGTTGTCTAGCTCTCTTGAAACAGCTTGATGAGTTTTCGGAAAACGGCTCGGGGTTTGTGTTGGAGGAAGTGTTGACGCTTGTGCTGGGCGCTGCAAAGTATACGCCTTTGGCCGGCGGATGTGGCAAGTTACTCTGTAAAAAGATTGTTGCTAGCAAATCCTGCATTGATATAAAAAATACAGGGGTGGAGTGTTTTAAATATGCGGTCTTGGCCTCTATCTTAAAGGACTGGCGGTTAAAATCAAGAAAAAAACTTGACAAATTTGAAGCCATGATTGACACGCGTCAATTGTCGTATCCAGTTTCTATAGATCAAATCAATACATTTGAAAAGTGTAATCCTACTCTAGCCGTAAATGTTTTCGGCTATGAGAAGGAAATATTTTTCCCTATTCGTGTTTCAAAGAGGCGCGAGAGTGATTTGCTCCCGATTGATTTGCTGTACATCGAATCGCACTATGTAAGTATACAAAATAAATCAAGGCTTTTCAGAAGAGGGGAGAGAAAAAATAAAGCAAACTTTTGCAATTTCTGCCTGCATAGTTTTAGATCACTCGGCTCGCTCAGGTGTCACGTTGACCTCTGTATAAACTACACGCCTCAAAATATTAAAATGCCTTCCGACAAGATTTTGAAATTTAATAAAATAGAAAACACCGAACTGATTGATTTTTTTATTGTTTTTGATTTTGAGTCTGCTTTACGTCCACTGTTTTTTCAAAGGCAGTGATCATTGCCATTATTGGCATTGAGGTACTACCTTTCGTGGAAATGAAGCCCCTTTTGGCAATGACCGGCGCAAAGGCAATAAGACAAAAGTAAGACCTTTGCAGCGGCAATGAACCGATCATTGCCAACCCAATGGCAGTGTTCAATACCAGCCCATCGGCAATGTTCTGAAAGTAACTTAAAATTAATGCAATTTTTCATTCATTGCTGCATTTTGTCAATACATTATTGCCGACCTTTTGGCAGTGAACGATCATTGCCGGCTGGTTGGCAGTGAACCGTCACTGCCGACATAATGGCAATGAACCTTCATTGCCGATATTTAGGCAATGAACCTTGAATGCCGAATATTTGGCAATGAAACTTCAATGCCACAATGTGGCAATGACTGAAATGCCAATAACTTAGAGAAAAATCAAAAACTGATTTCCGCTCATTGCCAAAATTGGCAATGAATACTGCCTTTGAAGCGGCAATGAGCGATTCATTGCCGCTGGAAAGGTCTTTCTTTTGTCTTATTGCCTTTGCAGGGGCACTGCCACAAAAGGTAGTACTTTCATTGCCTTTGGAGGAACAGTGTCCATTTCACGGCTGCGATCCATCGTTAAAGAGTTCGTTTACTAGTAAAACACACTCGCACGAAGCCGTCATGTACTGTTTTGCCACTGTTGATTCAAATGGTAATTTGTTCACTCCGCCTCAGACGTATTGCGGGCCAGACGCGGCGGAACACCTCCTCGCGGCTTTGCAGAAAGAGGCGTCTCGCTTGTTAAACCTGCCCGCAAAACCCATGGAGCCCATGACCGAAAGCGAAATGAAGCGTTTCCGCGACGCTGTCGTGTGTGAAAAATGCAAATTGCCATTTACGGGGCCGCGCGTTAGGGATCACAATCATTTTACTGGAAAATTTCGTTTCGTGTTATGTCAGGAATGCAATCTGAAGCTTAAAGCGCGGCCCACCGTGAGCGCGTGGGCACACTCACTGAAAAGTTACGATCAGTTTTTCATTCTCTCAGCAATAGCAAAAATATTTAGGCCTGGTATAGATAGGGTTGAGGTAATACCGGAGACGCGTGAAAAATATAAGACGATTTTCTTTAATAATTTGAGATTCGTAGACACATTCAGCTTCATGTCTGCTAGTCTAGATAGCATTGTGTCCACATTGGGCGAGAAAGATTTTGAAATCTTTAATCAATATTTTGCCGACGAGGAGCAGAGAAAGGTTTTGAGGAATTCAAAACAAAGTTTTTGCTATGAATACATTACAGACATTGATGTGCTGGAAGAAAAACAGTTGCCCAGTTATGAGCGCTTTTTTTCTTCGTTGCGCGCCTCTAATATTACACGTGAAGAGTATGAGCAGTGCCAGCGCGTCTTCCAGATGTTCAACTGTGAATCCATTAAAGATTTTCTCACAATATATGTCATTGTGGATGTTTTATTGTTGGCTTGTTGTTTTCAGCGTTTTAGAGCTGTCAATTATTCAAATTATAATTTAGATTGTTTGCATTATATAAGTAGTCCTTCTTATTATTTTAGCGCATGTTTAAAAATGTGCAACATATCCCTAGAGTTGCTAACTAATATTGATGATTATCTGATGATCGAAAGCGGAATTCGTGGTGGGCTGTCTCAAGTTTTCAACAGACATTCAACACCAAACAATCCGTACATGAGCACATTTGATCCGTCCGCGCCCACAAGCTACGGGCTTCTTCTCGACCACAACTCGCTGTATGCCGCGGCGCAATGGGCTTATAAAATGCCTATCGGCAACTTCCAGATATTGAGCAACGAAGAAATACGGGATTTTGATATTTTTAGCGTAGATGTTAATGGGGATAAGGGTTACATTTTTGTGTTGGATCTAGAGTACCCTGTCGAAATTAAAGATTTTACACGCAATTTTCCTCTGTGTCCTACTAAAGAGAAAATTTTGTATTCCGATCTTTCAGAGTATCAAAGGGAGCTGTTGAAAAAACAAAACATGCGCTACCCTAAGAATTCAGTGAAATTAATTGCTAGCCAGAGAGATAAAAACAACCTGGTCATTCATTTAGCGCCTCTTCAGGTATACGTAAAACTCGGAATGAGAATTAAAAAAATTTACAAAATAATGAGCTATGATCAGAGCTGGTGGCTTCGGAAATGGATTGAGACAAATACTGAGATTCGAAAGCGGTCTGCAACAAAAATTGAGAGTGATACAGCAAAGAAATCTATAAATGCAACATTTGGGTCTTTTTTGCTCTCCAAACGAAAACAGAGGAAAGTTGTTTTGCTCGGTTCAGAGAAAGCTCTTGCGAGAGCAGTAAAACGCCCTCTGTATACTGGTTTTACAATCATAAATGAAAATCTTAGCGCCGTAGAATACAAACCTCTTCAAATTGTTATGGATCGGCCATATATTTTAGGATTTTGCACTCTGGAACACGCAAAAGCCATATTCTACGCATATTACTATTTCACACTCAAACCTTTCTATTGTGACCGCATCACTCTAAATTACGTGGACACAGACAGTTACTTTGTGACAGTCGTCACAAAGGACGTTTATCAAGATCTGGAAAACATACCCAATGTCGACACCTCAAATTATCCACAAAATCACCGGCTTCACTCGCTCTCGAATAAATCTCGGCTGTTGTGTGTTAAAGATGAATTGGGGGGGTGTGTGGTGGAGGAGGCAATTTTCATAAAATCCAAGTGCTACGCCATTCGCACAAAGGAGGACACCAAAAAAAAATTGAAAGGCGTGGCTAGGGTAGCGGTGAAGAACAAGCTCACATTTGATAGCTACCGCGAATGCTTGGAGGGGAGGGTTTTGCATTGCGATTTCATTAAAATCCAAAATTTAAATTTTAAACTGTACACTCTGAAAGTAAATAGGCTTGCACTTTTCAATTTTGACGACAAATCATTCTACTTGGATGAAAGAACACTACTTCCATACGGGCATTAACACAAAATTTCTCTCTGCTCTCACAGAATGGTCTATCTGACGCCTGAATGTGCAGCCAAAACAATCCGAGCAAAATTTTTAGATAAACTCGAAGACGTGTGCGAGTATAATTCTCGCCACCGCCACGTACACGTCAACGAGTTTCGTGTGAAATTTATTTTGAGCACGACAAAATTACATAAAATTGGCGATACACGCCAATATATAAAGTCTGTTATAAAATTAACTCAATCAATTCCTAATTTTAAAATTTTAGATTCCAAATTTAGAGTATTTATCAGTCAAAACAAACGTCTAAAAATAGTATTCCAATTTTCGGCCATTCACTTGTAAATAGCACTGGCGTTCAGAATAGACGGATTTCGAGGCGGCTACCGACCCGACCCCCCACATCCGCCATTTTCAATGTCTAGCATTTATCATTTTAAGCAGAATAATTTTATTTAATTGAATCGCAATCCTTATTTTTTAGCATTGAAGCACAATAATTTCATTTAATTTAATCACAATCCATATTTTTTTAGCATTTAGTAAGCACAAATAAATATTTTTAAACTTGAAAAGTTTTTTTATAATTTTTGAATACATTGAAAGAGAAGAGGAGGAGGAGGAGGAGAAGAACAAGAGGACAAGACAGAACTTATCGCCGACGAACAAGAGGATGAAGACACGCCCGCCTTCCGCTTAATTTTTCTATAAATAGAGCCAAACTATATTCGAGCCTCTAGTCGTATGTCTTTTATCCACCCAAGCTTGTGGATTGTTTCTGGAGCGAGTCAGAGCGGGAAGAGCGTGTGGTGTGTTAGATTTGTCAAACATTGCAACGCTTTATTTAATCACAACTTTCAGAGAGTAGTTTGGTGCTATTACGGTAGCGAGAGCGCCGTTCCCCGCAAAGAACTCGGCGGCAGCGGTGTTTTATTCTACAAAGGTTTGCCTGACGATTTTTCCGCTCTCCCATCTGACTCGTTGATAATAATTGACGATTGTTTAGCAGAAGCGGCTAATAATCCCGCGGTTTTAAATCTTTTTACGAGAGGCTCGCATCACGACAAACAGACGGTCTGTCTTGTCACTCAAAATTTGTTTGCACCCGGCAAGAATTTTCGCACACTTAGCTTAAACACTCACGTGTACGTGTTATTTCGTGCTCTGCGCGATAAAGCACAGGCGGCACACTTCTTTCGCCAGATCAGTCCCCTACACTGGAGAGAGCTGTCTAAAATTTTTGAAGACGTTACCTCCAAACCTTTCACTTATTTCGTTATAGACTGTCACCCGGCGACAAAAGACAACTCTTTCCGGTTCCGCACCAATATTTTCCCAGACGATAAATTCCAAACGATATTCGCGAAAAGTGATGAAATCCGGGATAAATAAAGCTGTGAGGAAAAGACTTCAAAAGCATTATCATTTACTTCACGTTCTCAGTAAAAGCAATAAAAAATTAAGAAAACGCTTGTTGATCGACGCAGACAAGGAGGTAATAACTACTCTATCCGAGTGTGCGTTGAACGTGCTGAAACGCAATCAACCGATATCTAAGCATTGTAAGAAAGTTTTAGCAAAGTACAAATCTGTACTGAGACGTTTGGCCTTAAGCGACAAGGAACTGGCTTGGAAGCGTAAACGCAATCTCCTGGTCCAGCGAGGAGGATTTCTTGGCGTACTATTGGGAGCGCTCATCTCTGGGATTCTCTCAAAAGTGATTTCAACCCAATGACGCATTATAAAAAATACTTTGTGTTTACGAAAAAACAATTAGAGAGTATGATGGAGAGGCAGCAGCAGCAGCAGCAGCAGAAGCAGGAGGGGGGTTATGTAGATATTGAGGGTGAGCAAAAGCGGGAACAGCTCACCAAACTAGAAAAGGACATTGAAAAAGTATTAAAACCGGGGAGGGGGCGAAAAAAGAAGAAAACCGAACAGCCGGCCGCCATAGAGGAACAGTATAACTATGAAACGCTGAAACATTTAAAAGATAAAGTAGAGAGAATTTTAGAGTGGTTCCGTAGTCGCGAGAGGGGTCCTGTTGTTTCGCCTGCTCCAACTGTCGCGATCTCGCAGGCTTTAATTCCAGCACGGCCGAAAAAGAAAGTTATACGCCGCGCCAAGACTGATCTGGACCCGTCGACTTCGGCAGCAGCCTCTGGCCGATTCTTGCGTTCCAAACTAAAGGGACAGTTGCCTGTATCATGGTTGTCACACGATCGAAGCGTGCCAAAGCGAAAATCCTCTCCGCCAAAGAGGACTCCGATAAAAAGAAGAACGCTTCACGTAACTCCAAATCGATTAAGCATGACAAGTTGAGAAAAATTTATTATGATCCTAGTAACCCTGCTTCATTCGCTTCTATTAAATCGCTGCAAAAAAGCGGCGCTCCGATTGATCGCAGCACTGTTAAAAATTGGTTAGATGAACAACCGACTTACACAATCCATAAATTAGGCAGAAAACATTACAAGGTTAATTTTTACAATGTTTTTCAGCCCAATAAAACGTGGGAGTGCGATCTGTTGATTACACAAAATATACAAGAGTTTAACAAGCCATTCACATGTATTTTGACTGTTATCGATGTGTTTGACAAGATGGCTTTCTGTGAACCGCTCGCGTCTAAAACGGGAAAGGAGGTGGTGAGAGGCTTAAAAGCAATTTTGCAGAGGGCGGGAGGGCGGGTTCCATCCTACCTTCAGTCCGATTCGGGTTCCGAATTTCTCAATCGCGATGTGCAAGCTTTTTTGCGGAAGGTTGGAATAAAATTTCGTACGACGGGAGGGGCTGTGAAAGCTTCAGTAATTGAGAGATTTAATAGAAGCCTTCGCGACAAATTGTGGAAAGTATTCTATTTTCGCGGTTCGTACGATTTTCGTCCGATTTTACAGCAAATTGTGGATTCGTACAATCAGTCCATTCACTCCAGTACTGGTTTGGCGCCTTCCTCTGTTCGCGAGAGCGATTGGTTTGATATATATATGAGGAAGTACATGAGCCGTACGAGAGATATCAAAGAGCCGCGTTATCGAAAGGGTCAGTACGTGCGTCTCTTGATAAACAATAAAAGCCCCTTTACGCGCGGCTACGCTCAGACATTTACAGAAGAGGTTTTTCGAATAATTTATGTGCAAACTAGCCATAAGACAGGCCTTTTGCCCAGACCCTTGTATCACTTGGAAGATCTGGCTGGCGAGCGAATAAAAACCGGGTTTTACGAGGAGGAAATTACTCCTATTAAATTTGATCCTTCCAAAGCCGAATTTAAAATAGAGAAAATTGTGAAGAGAGGAAGGAACGGGCAGGTACTTGTAAAATATTTAGGCTATCCAGACTCTTTCAATCAGTGGCTGGCGGCCAGTAGCATAAATAAAAAATGATTACCGACGACGTTTATCTGTATCTCCTGTCGGACGCGTCGGAGGGGCTTTACGAGAATAATACGCCTTCGCATTTCACAGTTAATCTAGCCACTCCGATACAGCTTAGCCCCCACTCCAAGTGGGTGGTGGCCGCGACTAGTGTATATTTGCCTTACAATAATACTCTGCTTAAATCGCTCGTACCTCCGACTCAACAAATACTTATTCGTGGACCGCGGGGTGCGCGGGGAGAAGACGGTGTCGGATTCCCGGGTCCTAGGGGTCCTGGAGGTCCAGAGGGACAGCAGGGCCCGCCGGGCCCGCAGGGACGGCCCGGTCCTAAGGGCCTCGATGGCCAACCGGGCCCTATTGGTCCTCCAGGTCCTTCTGGGCCGCCCGGCTCTGACGGACCGGCTGGACCGGCTGGACCGGCTGGCAAGGATGGTCTTAACGGTTTGACGGGATCGGCGGGACCGGCTGGCCCAGCAGGACAGACCGGAGCCCTTGGTCTCACCGGTCCGCGCGGCCCTGTTGGGTTGAAGGGAGACAAGGGAGACCCGGGAGAGCGGGGAATGCAGGGCATTCAGGGAATTCAGGGTCCTAGAGGGCTCACAGGCCCTAAGGGTGATACCGGCCCTCCTGGACCGAAGGGAGATGTCGGCCCGGTTAAGGTAGTATCCGGTCCGCAGGGTGAGCGCGGTGAGCGCGGTGAGCGCGGCCCGCGGGGCCTGCAAGGCATCGAGGGAGAGGCAGGCCCGCCAGGGGCATCGGTGAAGGGAGAGCCGGGGCCACAAGGAATTCCCGGGCCAGCCGGGCCTGCTGGCAAACAGGGCCCTTTGGGTGAGCGCGGGCCCCCGGGAGTTCCAGGACGCGATGGACGAGATGGAGTGGGCAAGGACGGAGACCCTGGGCCGGCGGGACCGGAAGGAAAGCAGGGAATCGCGGGAGTTCCTGGGAGCGCCGGTGAGCGCGGGCCGGCGGGGGAGAAGGGAGAGCCTGGAGAGCAGGGAATTTCGGGAATTCGCGGACCAGAGGGCAAGAGGGGGGAGCGGGGGGAGCGGGGAATTCAGGGACTTCAAGGTGAGCGCGGATTCGTGGGAAAGGATGGCATTCCCGGAGATATTGGCCCGATGGGGCCTCGAGGCGACCCGGGACCTCCAGGTAAGGGAATTCCAGGCCCTCAAGGTCCCGCGGGAGCGACCGGTGGCCCTGGCGAGGCTGGGGAGAAGGGTGAGCGCGGTGAGCGCGGTGAGCGCGGTGAGCGCGGCGAGCAAGGTGAGCGCGGAGCGGTGGGGCCGGCTGGAATTCCCGGCATTCCCGGAAATGCTGGCCCTGCAGGCCCTCCTGGCCCTCCTGGAGATGATGGCCCTAAGGGTCTTACAGGGCCGAAGGGAGAGCGTGGCCTGAAGGGAGTGCAGGGAGAGCCGGGACCAGCTGGGCCAGCAGGAGAGCCGGGAATTTCCGGGAAACAGGGAGAGCCTGGCCTCCAAGGGCCCCGAGGACAACAGGGGCCAGCTGGTGACCGCGGCCCTCCGGGACCGACGGGGCCAGAGGGTCCTGAAGGCCACCAAGGGCTCGAAGGTCGCCAGGGCCTCCAAGGAATCAAGGGCGAGCGGGGCGATACTGGACCGGCGGGAAAACAGGGTGAGCCTGGCCCTATCGGTCCCCTCGGCATCCGGGGCGAGAAGGGTCTCACCGGAGACCGTGGGGAAGTCGGCGCTCCCGGGGAGAGGGGTAAGGACGGAAGCGATGGAGAGGACGGAAGCGATGGAGAGCAGGGCCCCCCTGGTGAGACGGGCCTTAGGGGCCCTATCGGCCTTACAGGGCCTGCCGGACCGAAAGGAGACCCTGGGAAAGATGGAGAGTCGATTCAAGGGATTAAAGGTGATCAAGGGCCGAGGGGTGAGACCGGTGACCCTGGACCGCCTGGAAAGAAGGGCGACAAAGGGCCGAAAGGAGATACGGGCCCTAAAGGGCCGCCGGGGCCGGAGGGGCGAGAAGGGGCCACCGGTCCGAGGGGCCCTGTAGGGCCGCCAGGGCCGCCTGGGCCGCAGGGACCAGAGGGCCCACCCCCTAGCTCAGTAGACCCCAGAACCATGCCCTTGAGAAGTATCAAAATTAAGCTGGGGCATAAGTCGGCTGCAAGAGTTCCTTTTAATACGTACAGCTCGCCGGCGGTATTTTGGAAAGAGCTTACTGGTATATTGCCAGAAGCGTATTTCCATCTTTTAGCCTCTAAGGTGGCTCAATATTGCGCCATGTTTAGGACGCGATCAGTTAAGGCTTCGCCGATGAAAGATCGCACAAATGAGTACGTTAAAGTTATTGTTGGAAATGCAAATGTTGCTTTCACAAAATCAAGTTTCGATGACATTTATGTGCCGTTGGAAAGAACTTCATTCTCTTCTGTTACAATCGCGATGATGGATAACAAAGGGGAGCTTTATGAGCTAGGCGATAGCGATGATGAACCGACCATTGTCGTTTTGCATATAAAAAGGCTGCTGCTATAATAGTTTGCATCATTCGAGGCGATGGACGCGTACGGAGATTATTATTCATCGCAATCAGGCGGTGAATTTGATTTGCGAATAGGGCCTGTCTATAAGTCTGGATTTGTTAGACAACGCGGTCGTGGTATCGGATCAATTTTTCGCAACATCTACTCTTTTGTGAGTCCTCTATTTAAGAGCGGCGCGCAAGCACTGGGGAAAGCGGCTCTTACGACAGGCGCTAACATAGTAAGCGATATTGCCGCGTCGGACGGCAGCCCAATAAGTATAAAAGAAATTGCAAAGCGCAGGGCTCTTGAAACTCGCGACAACATGGTCAAACGCATGCGCGGCGCGGGACGGAGGAAGCAGCGGCCTAGGAAAACTGGGAAGACAAAAAAACCTGCTGTTAAGAGTAGGAAGAAGAAGACGACGGCGGCGACCAGGAGTCGGCGGAGAAGGACTCGAATGAGAACAAAACATGATATTTTCACGGGGCAGGTTTAGAAATATATAAAAGAGAGTAGCAAATTATTTGCAGCGTTAGTTTGATGATAGCAGACACCATGTCCACCTCAAGCCAATTTATTCCCGTCGCAAAGTCGGAGCTGAATTTTTTCCAGAAAAAACGTGTAGGAACGGAACAGGTGGGCCGGGAGCGAATTAAATGCAGTCCGACCAATGCTTTAAGCCCCACCAGCAAATATGTTCAATTTTTTCATCCCGGCAAAGGCTCCGACTGGTATCGGAACCTTTACCATACATCCATTTATTTTTCTTTTCAAGTGAGCAAAAAAACAGGTGATAAAATCGAAGACGATAAATATGCAGTGATTAATTATTTTGCGGCTACATTCATTTCCTCTATTGAAGTGACATTCAATGGAACGGTTGTTAGCAGAAATGCAGATAATTATTCATGGCGTGCGTTTATAGAGAGTATATTGTCAAACGATAAATTGGATGCGGAATCGCACATGAGAACTTCGGGATTTATGCTCGATGATGGGACGAGCGTTGATAAGTTTGATCCAGATAATAGCGCACACAAAACTAGAGCTAAAGAAATTAACAATCTTCAAAAAGTTGAGGTTATAGCGCGTTTACATGGAGATGTTTTTAATTCGCACTTGTATTACCCGAATGGGATTGATTTGGGAGTAAACATCAATTTGAATTCAGATGCGTTCATGCTTCTCACAAATGACCCCGCTCCAGATGCGACTATTAGACTTCTCGAATGTAGCATGTACACTGAAATTTGCCACATGAATCCGGCCGTGTTGACTGCTCACGCTCGAGCCTTTCAAAATGATAATGCCACCTTTCCTCTGCAACACATTGAGGTGCAGACATTGACTGTGCCAAAGGGTCAGCGATATGTCATGCTTGACAATGTATTTTCGGGCAGGCTGCCTTCGCTGATTGTAGTGGGCATGGTGGATAACAATGCGTTTGCAGGTGATATCAGGTCAAACCCTTTGTGTTTCAAACATTACAATATAACGGATTTAATTATTAGCTTAAACGGGATACCTTACAAAACGGGTCCTCTAGACTTTAATACTAATGCTCATGTAATGGGTTATCATCAGCTCCTCGAGGCGACCGGCTTGCTGCACAATACACAACCAACTGTTTTGACGCTTGATAGGTACAAACATGGATACTGTTTATTTGCAGCTGATCTATCTGCGGAAGGACAAAGTTCCTCATACGGAACTCATTCCTCTCTGCAGCCCGTAGGGAATATACGAATAGAGGCTAATTTCGCCACCCCGCCTATAGAAGCCATTACTTTTGTCATTTATTCTATCAGAGATGGCGGTGTTTTAGAAATAGATAAAAACCGTAACATTTTTGTAGCGCTTTAATAAGTTCTCCTCTCTCCCGATGAACGCATCGGCTGCTCCCTATTTAATGATAAATGTTGATTGTCTTCATCTACATTCCGATAATCTGTTAATAAAACAAGTAACCTTCTATACTGTACCCGATTTGATATTTGCATGGCCTGTTAGAATTTTAGTCGAGCAGAAAAAAAATTTAACATACGATGACTTTGATCATGCTCGCAATGCAAAAATTGTGGAAGAGACTGGACTCGTCTGGAACAAACCCGGTATAAAATTGAAAACTATTACGAGACTTATCATTTCAATACTGCGGCAGCATCGAATCCGCGTCATAGCGGCCGCTTCAAAAGTACAACTTCAAATAATTAGAAAATGGCTTAAATACAAGGTTCCGTTTGAATTGCAATTTAGAGATGTGGGCGGATGTGCTGACTACGGACCAAATTCAGGAAAACTTGTGTAAAAATAAGTTTACTTGTCCGTATATGCGCGGTGTATTTGCACTAGATAGGCTGCCTTTGTTTTACATCGAAAATAGGCCGTCCCTTGTTGTTGTTAACACCGCCTTTTCAAAATCGCCGGGAGAACATTGGGTCTGTTTTTACTTAGACAGTAACAGCATCGAATTCTTTGATAGCTATGGGCTGCCGCCGAGCAACAAATTTTTGGAAGAGTTCATTTCTAGAAACGGTACAAACTTTAGATACAATACGGTCCCGCTACAGGGATTGACTGCCACTACATGTGGTAAGTTTGTGTGTACTTATCTCTTATTCCGGTGTTTGGGATTTAGTACTGATTGGTACGTAAACGCGGTAGGCAAAGGAGGAAATCCAGACGAAACTGTACGCTCGCTGTATAGAAGCCATTTTGCTAAAGCCAAAAGCGCTGGAGGTCAATGCTGTAAACCTATAAATACAGCGAATATGTAGTGAAAAAATCAGTATTCAAGTTCGCTGCAATGAGTTTAGTTGTGGATTACGTCAGCTTCGAGGACGGGGAGGGTAAGACGCTCATCAAAGAACTGGCGATAGCAAGTCTCGGCTCAGATGATTTTGCGCATTTTATTTTTAAATCTCCCGTGGCGTGGGATAGTCTTCCGGAAAATACGAAAGCAGTCAATGCGGTGCGAATGAACAGCGAACATGGACTGCAGTGGGATGATGGCTACGTTGAGTATAGTATGATTGAAAAGATTTTGCGTAGATATCTGTGTCAGGCCGCCGCACTCTATGCATACGGTCCTGAAAAATGCTCTGTTCTTCAAAAATTAAGTCGTAGAACGTTTATTGACCTTAAAGAACTTCACTGCCCTACTGCCGATTTAACCGGATTTTCGGGCACAAACTGTTTAATTCCGAGACATCGACTATGCGGATTCACTTGTGCTTTAGATACAGCAATATCTTTGTCGCGGTGGACTGATTACTACATTGCGAATATAAATAGCAACAGTCGTTCAGCCTCTGACATTCATTCATACTGCTGATGGCGGCTAAGGAGGGTACCCTTGCCATCACCGACAAGGAGGTTGAATTGCAAATAAGTTTTAAAGATGGGCTTATAGATAAATACACGTTTCAATACAAGTCCATGGAGAACCCTCTTCGAATCTTTGTTCTAGTTTTACCCTTCATTAGCAAAATGAGATTAATTCCTCAGAATGTGTTAAACCTCGCGATTGCTAACTCCGATTCATCAGATATTAATCTTGCCGGTTATCTTTTTGAACTGATTACAATGGATTAAAAAATAAATTGGAGGTGAAAAAATTAGATGGCTGCGGGGAAGGGGCAGTCAGGTAGTAAAACAAAAAAAAAGGAGAACATGGAGGCGGAAATTAAATCGGATGTCCGCCACAGATGGCTGCGGGGATGGGGCAGTCAGGTAGTAAAACAACAAAAAAAGGAGAACATGGAGGCGGAAATTAAATCGGATGTCCGCCACAGATGGCTGCGGGGATGGGGCAGTCAGGTAGCAAAACAACAAAAAAAAAAGGAGAACATGGAGGCGGAAATTAAATCGGATGTCCGCCACAGATGGCTGCGGGGATGGGGCAGTCAGAAATTGGAGGCGAAAATTAAATTGGATGTTCGCCACGGGTGGCTGCGGGGATGGGGCAGCCACCACCCCTACTAAAGTTTATTTGCACTAATCTTGTCTTTTTTGTCTGTTTTTTTAGCAATGGATGCTGCTGGCGGTGCTTACATCAGCATCTTTGTCGGGGGAGGATTGAGCGTCGTGTTCCTGGATGAGTGGGGTGTAGCCATTCATATAGAAGAATATGAATTTCATTTTCACACCTTCTTTCATATTTTCCAAATTTTAATAAACCAATTCGGTTTCGAATTTCAAAGGACGGAATTTGTTTACTTATTAGGGCGAAATTATTTAAAATTCATTTTTACTAATCCAGGAACGGACGCTCTCAATTATGCTAGCGATTCCGGAGTGGAGAGTTGAAAAAAAAAATAAAAAATATTCAAAATACTCATATTGTTTTTGTCTTTTCTGTTTTTAGCATGAACTGGCAACCCAACTACGCCCACCACGTCGTCATGGCCGAGCTTGTCATTTCAACAACGCTCAACATCCATCTTGGCTACTATCGCGAGTCGGAAAACAATGGAAACTTTGTTTATGAGCAACACGTATTTGATGACGAACTGTTTCCGCTTTTCTCTCTCGCGGTAGTACTAACTTGGTTGCAAAGCCAGGGCGTTGTATTGAGGTCCACTTACTTCGTCGGGTACGAGCTAGTCCTGCGGCTTAGCCGGCCAGGACTAGATTTCTCATTTGTCGGACCCGGCGATGACAGTGGATGTGAGGATTGAGCTGGGAGGAGAGCGGAGAGCATAATAAACATTTTTAACACCATGTTCTGTTTTTTTTGTTACAGCATGAACCCCTCCACCATCCTTCTAGCCCGCCTCTCAATGTCGATCACGTTTCAAATGCAATTGAATTATTACGATTCGCTTCTGCCTTTTGCTGAGCCGGTGTATACGAGAACGTGTGCACCTATTGAGCAAAATGCTGAGGAACCGGATAGCGGATATTTTCACTTGCAGATGTTGCACGATTATATAAGCGAGATGATCGGCATTGGGTTATCTTTTGAGGAAGTAATTCCGAATATAGATAATATGGCGGGCTTTTTCATAGAAATGGTTTTTAGGCGGCGGTAACGGTCAATAAATTATTTTGTAATATAAGATGGCGGTAACGGTCAATATATTATTTTGTTATATAAGAAGACGGTAACGGACAATAAATTATTTTGTTATGTAAAAAACCACCTATGTTTTTCTTCATTTATTTCACCCTGAGATGAAAATATGGCGATAACTGTTCTGTCACTGACAAATAAAATAAATATTGTATTCAAAAACTGCCTATGATTTTCTTCAACCCGTGATGAAAAATTCTGCTCAAGAGGGGGATACGCTGGCGGTTTCTGTGATGCTAATGCTAATGAAAACCGTTGTGGTGTCCCCACAATGAATACTACTAGAGAGGGGGGGGGGGGGAGCATGTTGAGTAATCCAGTGAATCCAGCACCATTAGTACGGCCCCACCCGGCGAGGAGAGAAAGGACGGTGAGAGAGAGAGAGAGAGAGAGAGAGAGAGAGAGAGAGAGAGAGAGAGAGAGAGAGAGAGAGAGAGAGAGGGGGGGCGGCAGAGGAGAGCGCTTGCATATTTTTCATATAATGCTGCGCACTCAGTTGCGAGTGTGAGCGCTTATGCGACAGGCTTTGATCCCCTTACAGCATAGTTTATCAGGAAAGACGAGTGTAATGCATAAAGTGCATTTTTAAAAAGTACTTACGATACGGAGGGAGTTTAGATTTTCTTCTTTAAGCCAAAACCTCGCCGGAGTTTCTTGATGTATTTCAGGATGCAGCAGCATGAGCGGAAGAAAAGGGAGAAAAAGACGTGGGTGCGTGGGGTTGTGGGACAGAGCAGAGGGGAAAATAAGGTGGCACGAATAATACTGCGTGGCAGGGCGAGGCTTCGTCAGTGGCGTGGAGGGGCAGGGCGGGGCAGGGCCGGGCAGGGTGGGGCAGGGTGGGGCAGGGCGGGGCAGGGCGGGGCAGGGAGAACGCCATACGTTCCCCGAAGGAACGCCAACAAGTCTCCCCGCCTGATCCCCGCTCCATGCCTCGGCTCCTCGCGCCACGGCCGACTCGACGCTTGCCTCGACTCGGGGATTTAGATTTGGGGCGTGACACGGCGTGGCGCGAGAGTCCAGGGGAGCCGTGGCGGGGCGTGGCGGGGCGTGGCGGGGCGGGGCGTGGCGGGGCGTGGCGGGGCGTGGCGGGGCGGGGCGGGGTGGGAGACAAACGACGGCCGGGGCAGAGAAGACCAGAAGGAAGCGTGATGTGACGTTCATATTAAAAATCCTGGGGTGTAGCAGGGCGTTTCTAAGGGGGAAGGGGCGGGGTGGATACATTGCCACGCGCACTACAGCCGGCCCAGCAATTCTTCCCTTCCTGCTGATTGACAGGCCTTCACAAAACGTGCACTGAGGCTTGAAGTTCACAAGCTTTGGTGCTAAAGTTTAACGAACTTTCTCCTCATAGTTGCTGAACTTCCCTAAAACAAATCACAATTAACGGAGAGAGGAAAAATCAGGTCATGCGGAAAACAATAAGTTAGTAAAAACAGACACGGAAGAAACAATATGTCTGATTTTTAGAGGAAAAAGGAAAAATTTGAGGACCTCCCTGATTTCGAGGAAAAACTCATTCGATTTGCAGGATGCTCCCATTAAATATGTACCTCATTTTTTGAGAGGACCTTCTCAAAATCGGTTTTTAGTTTGAAAAGTTTCCCTTTTTCCTCAAAAATATTAGACCGTGTTTATACCGTGCACAAAAGACTCTTTTGTTCTGAAAATCAAATCTTTTGTTATGAAAATCAAATCTTTTGTTCTCCGTGGTTCATGAGACTTTGCGGAAGTTCACCGAAAAATGCACTCCTGGAAGTAAAGGTTACAGACTCCTGGTAGCGCAGAGCACTCCGTCCGCCTGCCAGCCTGTCTTGCCTGCCCGCCCTTAAGCCCTGAGCCGGGCTGGCAGGGCTGGCTGCTGGCTGTCCACGGACTGAACGCCGCCTAACGAGATGGCGGAGGCTGCCGTAAGCACACCACCGCACACGGAGGAGAAAAACATATCCTTAAACAGAATTTGTGCTCCTGCCCGTGTAGAAGATCCCCTTAAGGGGCCCTACCAACTTAACCTCCAAACCTGTGACCCAAACTCGTCACGTCTTACCCCCCCCCCTCCTCCCCCTGTGTTAATTGGGGCCTAACAAGCCTTCGTGTGTTGGTCCACGGCTAACGGCACGCTAACGCTACCCTCTCGTTAACAGCGACTCGCCAAAATAATTCGTCTTGACAGTGAGAAGGGTAAGAGGCACAGGAAAGTTTAAAACATTAAAAATGATTCTGGCCTCCTATCTCATTGTTTCCAGGCGATACCACAGATGGTTTGAATAAATGGAATCGGTCAAGAGAGAATGTGGTGTGTTGGGTGCCACTACGATTCTCGTTCCGCGCCCAGGTTAATTCTAATCTCCTTCTCTCTCTCTCTCTCTCTCTCTCTCTCTCTCTCTCTCTCTCTCTCTCTCTCTCTCTCTCTCTCTCTCTCTCTCCCCCTCTCCTTCTATCTCTTGTTGCTTCTCGGTGATAAGGGTCTGACGCAAGTCCTCTCGCTGACCCGGCCCGACGAGCTGTGGTGCGGCGTGGCGCGGCGTGGCGTGCAACGGTCGGAGGAAACACATTCTGACCGAATAAATGAGCTACCGGGCGCTGCTCGGGATTTAACAGGACAGGAAATACCGGCTAGCTAAATTAGCACTACGAAAATGGAAGGCATCTGCAAGTGTGTAGAACTGAGAAGCTCAGTTTCATGTATTATAAGCATGAAATTTGACTATTTCCAAGTGTTCCACTGGTAATGAGCTGCACACTTTTTCAAGAGATCAACGCCGCTGGAGTTGAAAACGAAGCAGAAACAAAATCAGCATTCCACAGTCCGCGATATGATATACAAGTACTACACATCGGTGTTGAGCACTTGCAGGTACTTTCCAGTTGAACACTGTAAATATATCAGAATAATCGCATCGAAAAGTTTTATGCATATTCACTTTAAAAAAAAAGCAAAAGCTGATAGTCTTGTTAAATGTCCAATAAAAGTAAGACGGGGTGGCGGCCGCTTTGCAGCTACGTCAGCCACGGCGGCAGCAGCCTTACAGGCCCGCCCCGCCCCGCCCAGCCCCGCCCCGCCCCGCCCGGACAGACATCTCTCCCTTCATTTTCCGTCCGACCGGATCTCAAGGCAGCGTCGAAACAAAGGGCGACCCATCGAACGGAAACGAGGCGATGCGAGGAGCGAAAAAAAGGGCTGGGGAGTGAGGCTGGGGAGACTAGGGAGGGTTAGCGGTAGGGCAGGGCGCGAGCCGCCGGCGAGCCGCGTGGGAAGTGTTTGGAAAATGAAACAAACTACCATCTACTCCTGGCTTCATTGTTCCCTCCGTAACACATTTCAGTTTTTTTTTCCAGCTGCGCCAACGCAGTCACTGCCGTGTCGATCATTCGTCGCTTAATGCTGGAGCTTATGTCCGCGCGACTGGCGCGACAGCACTAGGGACTCAACTCCTTCACGGCACTTTGGGTTTCCGGCGCGAGGCAGTGTGGATATTCGATACTCACTTAAAAAAATAGGAGCCGTTGGCGAAGCCGAAGAAGGGCACGGTGTAGGTGAGCATCCAGATGTTGCCGCCGCCGCAGTCGTAGTAGGGCTTGCTCCACTTGCCGTCCTCGTAGGTCACGCTCAGGATCTCGTCCGGGTAGCGCTCCGTGTGCGCCGTCGAGTTGTACGTGTACGTGTTGTAACCTGGAACACAGGAGCGGGGCGGGCGGGGCGTTAGGTCTCGTTGTGAAGACGCATCTCACACCGCCTGCGAGACTCGGGGTAGGCAGTCCCGTTGAACAGGGGTGCTCTGCGGGTCTGCCTACCTCGCCGTTCGCAGGCGTTTGCCGCGCAGGCAGGGACAGCTACCCTCCACGGGAGCGGTGCGGTCGAGGGAAACAACTCTGAATATTAGTGTAGACACTAGGTAAAATGTTGACAGTTTCTTAAGTTTTTTGAATTTTTGATGACATTGTGCAATTTTTGCTTGAAATTTCCCCTTTCTTTGTGGATTTGCCTGAATTTTCGTAATTGTTTTTTTCGGAATTTTTTCACAATTTCTTAGGAATCTTTGGATGTTTCAGAATTTTAGCTCGACACCTATATTGGTATGTATAATTTTCATTCGCACATCTACCCCTTGTAGTTCTGTAACATTTCTGGTCAAATCCACAGATTTTCTGGTGCGAAATGGGGAATGGAGTCACAACCCTTATTGTTGCAGAGCCCCCGACGCACCCATTTCATTCGTCATTGCTTATGTCGCTTGTACTTTAAAAAAATAAATAAATAAATAAATAAATAAATAAATAAATAAATAAATAAATAAATAAATAAATAAATAAATAAATAAATATGCCATAAACGGACACTCGGGCGCGCGCGCTTTCGCATATAGCGCGGGAGCTGGCGAAAAATTCCACACGCTCGGTCGCGTGGCGCGCGGCCGGGCTGCGCGGGGCTACCACCCTCACATTAGAGTGGTCGGTAGAGGAGGACATGTACGCTGTGATAATGGTAGGCGGCGTGCTGGCGGTGGTGCTGCCGGCCATGCGTCACCCTCCGAGGCACCCTGCATAGGCTGAGCCGCAACCCGTCCTGCGTGGCGTGGCGTGGCGTGGCGTGGCGTGGCGTGGCGCGGCGCGGCGCGGCGCGGCGCGGCGAGCCTTAAGGCGTGTTGACAGCCCAGGTATGTGTTTTGCAAGCGGCCAGCCATAAATCCTCGTGAGCCAGCTGCCTCCTGCTGCTGCCGCTGGGCCGGGCCAGGCCGGCCAGGAGAGAGCCCCCCCCCCCTCCCCGCCACGCCACTCCACTCCACTCCACACTGTCACGGACCGGTCTGTAGCATTGCCGCGCGCGCTAAATTAATCACAGCCAACATTTTCTCGTTAAGTTTCCCGCGCGAGTCGTAGATCGTAACGCAACAACTAGACACGTACTTCTATGCTGGAGCGAGTCAAGCGCTCCGCGCTGGACATGGCATAAGACCGTTTAGAGCGCAAATAT
The DNA here is from genome assembly GCA_029379305.1 of Frankliniella fusca. Taxonomy (NCBI): domain Eukaryota; kingdom Metazoa; phylum Arthropoda; class Insecta; order Thysanoptera; family Thripidae; genus Frankliniella; species Frankliniella fusca. Next base: position 348,472 of record JAHWGI010000325.1, on the reverse strand, counting down.
TTACAAGCAGCCGCCGCCAGAGACAGTAAGGACGCCACCCATCCGCACCCAGCCCAGCCAAAGTCCCGTCCGTGGCACAGCCCCGAAGGGACAACAACTCTGAAATTTTTGTTCAGCTTAGTAATTCAGAAAAATTCAGGGAAAATCGGAAAAATTAGAGGAAAATTTAGGATGATTCAGAGAAAGTCAGGGTAAATCAGATAAATTCAGGATAATTCAGAAAGATTCTGGAAAATTCATCAAAAAAATGTACTTTAAGCAAATTTTTTTTTTAAATCACAAAAATTCCCGAAAATTAACAAAATATGTACACCAAAATTCCGAGTTGTTTCCCCCCGGCACAGCCCTCTTCCACTGCTGTGCAAGCAAACGCTGCCGCTAGACCTGACTGAGGGGGGTGGAAGAGAAGAGGCGAGGGCGGAGCGAGTCGGCTTCGCCAACAGAAAAGTCTTAGTGAGTCGGTGAAAGGCGCTACTGGTCCGAAGTAAGGTCGAGAATCAGGAGCAGCCCTAGACCAGGACAGCAGGTGTTTGTACTCAGTACGGGGCGCACCCGGTGCTGAAGGGGTTGAGAGCGGCGCGGCTCGGCACGGCACGGCACGGCACGGCACCAAGGTCGGACCTACCTCACCTCACCAGCCAGCAACCTATCACCGACCAGTCGAGCCAGACTCCTAGTGTCCCTGGCCCCCGGTCGAAAGAAAGAAAAAAAAAGTGCAGGAGATTATCTGGTCAATCAAGACAAACGACAAAATAGGCCTCACCCGACTTGAATGTACTTTCGCGAGACCATGAGCGCGCTCGCCGCCAAACTCGACTCATTGACTCGTCGTTCGTCTCCCTGTCTCTATCTTTTTCTTTCTCTTTGTCTGTCTATCTGTCTCTCTCGTCTGTCACTGTCGTGGTTCGCGCAGAAAGAGGAAATTATTCAGAAATTTTAACAAAAAAGAGATCAGCATGAATTAAACATGCCGGGGCTTTTGTATTCCCCACCAAGTGTTTTTCAGCATGGTTAGCGTCGCGTTCTACCCCATCGTTCGTGACACACTCTGCTCATATCAGCTCGTCAAGCTCACCACTCTCTTGTCTTTTTTTTTTTTGTCACCTTAATCTGTGCTTCCCCCCCCCCCTCCCCCTCTCTTTCTGACGGTCGATCTTTAGTCAATTACTTCACTGATCACTTTCGAGCTAAATTAAAAAAATCCTACCAGATAAAGTTTCTCTCGTTAATGTGACGGGGATGCCCAGCACTCACCAGGTAGGACACTTTGAAGTCAAGTATCTGTGAATGGAGCTTTTGAGATTACGGTGTGCACCACAGAACGTCACGTTAAAACTTTGGACTATATACAGTGTATAAGGACCGCCTCAGGTTAAATCACTTTTGCCTTGGGGTACATCGGATGAAGGCGTCCCGGCTGTTCTAGTCACGGGGGCAGCCGTGTAGAAATGAATGATGACACTGCCTGATAATGACTTCCTGTGGAAAGTCACCGTAAAAAGCAGCCAAACCTCCGAGCGCGACGAGCAGGAGGGCGCTTCTCCCAGGCAGCTCGCCCGCGGGCAGCACGGAGAGAGAGAGAGAGAGAGAGAGAGAGAGAGAGAGAGAGAGAGAGAGATTCTGGAATAGCGCGCCACGTTGCTAAGACGGGTGCTCGACTGCGCGGACCGAATGCAAGGAAGAAAGCCGTTTCATTAATTACGAGGGAGTCGGTGGGTTAAAAGGGGTGAGTAAATAAAGAAAGGGGGTAGCAGGAGTCACCAAGTGACGATAACTCTGGTCTAACACACTTGAGGCGATCACCATACGGCTCGCGTAAAGTTGCAGTATAAATTATCTGTTTGAAAGATTAAAGAAGAACTCCAAATTCTTATCACCCTTCCCTGCCCAACCCGACTCCCTTACAATTCCCCATACCAAAGTTGAAAATAACAATAATTAAAAATTAACATAAAACAGTATCTTGTACATGGCGTTTTTTTAACAAAAACCGGGATGAACCGCGCGCAATATTTCCACCGCGTCTCTTCCGTCCCGTCCTCTTCTGCTTTCGGTTCAGTCCGCGACGGCAGCAGTGGAGTGGCACTTTAGCCGCGATCCGCCGCGGATAGCAGGGCCCTGCCCAGCACTCTCCCTTTCTCCTTTCTCTCTCTCTCTCTCTGCTTTTAACATTGATTCCTCGGCGGTCCGTCCGGGTCGGCAGAGGTACAAATCTCGTCGCTGCCGCCCCGCCCCGCCCCGCCCCGGTCGCTCAGCCAGCGACGCGAGAGAGATGAGTGGGCGGGAGATAAGAGCCTTAAGCCCTGAGCCCGCCGGACACGCCCCGCCAGATAAGTAGAATATCTATCACGACTCGCTCCCACTACTTCACCCCGTGAAGAAAGAGAGGAGAGACATGTCTGATCGAGCGAGAGCGAGTGGGGAAGGGAGAGAGATGGGTGGGAGCCGACAGGCTGACGTCGCGGTGATTATATGGCCGTGATCTTGCTAAACTCTGCAGTGCTACTATATCTCCCGGCGCTTAGGTTACAGCGGGCAGCCTGCTCTACGTCTCTAGAACATTCTATAATATAAGATGGTCCATCTGCTAGCTTCGACGCTGAACCGGGATGGCAGCGGATCCAGGGTTGCCACAAATGTCAAAATTTTGATTTTCCTGATATTTTTCTGACAATATCCTGACAAAAACTGAACTGTTTTTCCAGACGTGACTATACCCAGGGTCATCTACCGCAAACTAAAGGGACGCAGATTTGCACTCTCCCGGGTTATGGACTTTTTTTGCACCTAGCTATGTAGGTCTATGGTCTATGTGCATGCGTAGCTTACAGAAAAAAATCTTTCATAGTGACGCATAAATAAGATTAAATTGTGCATAGCTATAAACGACTTTGTTCATGTTTATGTATAAGAAATTTTACGTAGGCCTGAGCTACGCATGCACACAGACTTACCTACGTACACAAAGTACATAACCCGGGAGTGTGTGGACTGACCCTCGCACGGCTGACAATTAATCATGAAGCCAATTTTCCTGACACTTTTACTTGAATATCTGGACATTTCCCTGAATTTCATGACAGAATTTAAAACTCCTGACGTTTTTCTGTTTTCTGAAACGAGGCAACCCTGAGATATCGTCATGGCAAAGCGGGATAAGGTGGGGGCTCCGGACTAGGGGGTGACCACTTATTTCGTTCACTGTGGAAAATATTTCCGTAGATGTACCGAGTGTTTCTTAGAATGCGTAACAGCGTCGCGGGCTTGCCTACCCCATTCACCCGAAAGGTGCCATGGCCCCTGCAGCGCTGGTGAGTATGCAATCCCGCAACACTTTTACGCATTTAAAGAAACACCCGGTACAATATATTTTGTAATTCACTATGTACAACGTATCTCGTACATGTACGTCTTTAAGCTTTTCGACTATGTTGCTCACCAATCGATACTGAGTTGATACGTATAGTTATAAAAAATTTACAATATGAATCGTAACTGTACAAGACCTCTCGTAGAAAATTTTCCCGCACCCGGTACAAGAAATTCTCACAGTGTTTGATGTGTACGCATGATGCTAAGATTCCCAATGGCTTTCACCCACTTACTGTTTTTAGTGGTAGGAATCGCATGTTTCAGCTGATAAGAACTGATTCCTGGGGTACCGCGAACTTCAGTTTGGTGATTATTCCCGGCCAGTGTCCCAAGGCAGTTGCTGCCGAGAGGCCCTTCACTAAAAATAAAATACAAAAATAACAGGGTACATCCTAAAACAAAATCAGTAAAACATCGGAAAAAATCAAGCAAAATAAAAAAATAAATAATTAAAAGATAAGAAAGATAAGAAATAAACAGAAAACATCAGAAAAAAGACAAAAACGAGGACAAATCAAGGAAAATTATCAAAAGTTAAGAAACATCACAGAGAAATACAGAAAAAAAAACAGACCACGCGACCGTGACCAAAAAGTTCCGGAGCGCCGGAACTTGAAAGCAGATGTTACGTATGGTAGATGTCCCTACCGGTCCCTACGCGTCGCAGGCCGCAGGGAAGTGGAGCGCTGTCGAGCTGGGCTAGGAGGGGGGAGGCGCGGGGCAGGAGGGGGCACCGGCCGGCCGCCCGGCGGCCCAGCGTCCCGAGAGGTGGCGTGGAGTGGTGGGGAGCGCGGCGCGCGAAATTTCCCCCCCTGTATAATATTATGCCACACGCTGGCTGCTCGCTCTGCCGGTTGCTCTCTGCTGGCTGCGCTGCTCTCTGCATACTGCTCGCTGTATGACAGTACAAGCAGGCTGATACCCTCGTTTCATTTGCTAAAAACAGAAAAATCGGTGAACGCTTGATTTTGTAGTGAAAGGACCCCTCGATCGCCGCCCCCCTCTGGCCGGACCGACGAGAAGACCGAAGAGGTAGCGGGAATTCATTTAGGAGCGGGGCGGGGTAGAGACCGGTCCGGGGCGGGGGCCGGGGCGGGGGCCGGGGCGGGGGCCGGGGCGGGGGCCGGGGCGGGGGCCGGGGCGGGGGCCGGGGCGGGGGCCGGGGCGGGGGCCGGGGTGGGGGCCGGGGCGGGGGCCGGGGCGGGGGCCGGGGCGGGGGCCGGGGCGGGGGCCGGGGCGGGGGCCGGGGCGGGGGCCGGGGCGGGCGCCCTGCTAAACTCAAACCACTAAGAAGATAAGAGCCTGCTGCCTGCTGCCCCGCTCCGCTCCGCTCGGAGGCAGGGCGGTGAGCACGACCTGGAGAATATTGATGAGCGCAGCGGGGCGGGTGGAGCCGCCGGACCTGCGTGCCTCACCCGGCTGAACCGCAGCCTTTAGTGCGCCTTCTGCTGGTCGCGGCCGGGGGCCGGCGGCGGGGGCCGAGGAGGAGCAGGTGACCCCCGTAACTACTGACGATTATTGGACCAAAACAAGAGAGGAGAGTAGAGAGATTGTCCCGCCGACGACGACCTGGACTACGAGCTTGTCCGGCCTCAGGCGCAGCGGGGTGGGGTGGGGTGGGGTGGGGTGGGGTGGGGTGGGGTGGGGTGGGGAGGGGCGGGGTGGCGTGGGGTAGGGCTGCAGCCGGACGTCGCATCGGCACGTACGAGGTCGCACGGCTTGACCCACCACGCGCCTCCCCCTTCCCGCCCTCCGTCTTAAGAGCCAGAATTATGAGCGTATGGGGCTAAGTTCAGCGCGCGCCCGAACGCCAGCTTGTGTAATGGTTGATCCCTGCACGACAAAGTTTGGCCATCGCGCGCGCCGGGCGAGGCCTGGCCACGGCCCCCGCCCCGCCCCGCCCACCTCGCGGCACAACGTCCACCCGTCAGGCCTGTTGTCGTCGAAGTTAACCCTAATCGTATTGCCCTCGTTATGCAGGTGGCCCCTGTTGCGCTTCAGCGGATGCTGTGGCTTCTAAAGGAGAACAACTCCTGTAAATCACTTGAATCAGACGTCCTTACAACAACAAAACATAGTCTAATTTGTTGTACATGAGAATTGTTATCACTGTTTATAGAGTGCGGATGATGGAAACGCCTGCTCAAGGCACTTTTCAAAAGAAATTTCTGACTCCATGATCAATAACGTGAGTCCCCATACTTTCTTTTTCTGCTCCTCCCAAATCATTACTGGCCTCTCTCCCCTCTTCCAAGGGCAGTCTGTGGCTACGCAGGCCGCAGGCCGCAGGCTGCCCAGGACGCGTGCTCACCTCGGGTCGCCTCGTCACCTGACGCTCCAACGCCACACGTGAAGCAGTGGGAACCAGTGGGGACCGTCCCGGACCCGCTTCTCCCCTTTTCTGTTTTTTCACCCTCTTTCTTTTTTTTTTTTCTTCAGCCCCTTGGTTACTTTAATCAATCCTCGAGACCATGAAATAGGGGACGGACCGCGCTTTAGACCTGCGCAGCCCTGCCATGCCGGCTGCCGGGGTTACATCTCCGCGAAAGAAAGGACAACGTTGTAAAAAAAAAAATAATACATAAAAATGGCCACCCTTCCAAAGTCATGGCGAGACGAGTGACAGCGCTACCCCATTCACAGAGTTTACACCGACGCCCACTTTTTCTTTCGACTATCCCCCTCCTCTCTACCTCCTCCCGACGCTCCTTGCTTTCGGCGCGCAGCAACTTAATAAAAAAAAGGAAAAAAATAAAATTAAAAGAAAAAGTCCCTGTGTTCTCTTTTGCGGTCGCGAGCCTCGCACCAATTTCCGGCTGGATCCGAGGCAGGTTCCGGCCTCGGAACGAAATAATCGAGGCACAAAGTGGTGCGGCGGGGACGGCAGAGGAGGGGGGAGGGGTGTAGACGGAGGGGCAGAGTGCCGCACACAACATTAATCGAAAACATTTAAGTTGTATTAACCCGCGTGGGACGGCGGAGGTGGCGTCGCCGTCAATTCATCAAACTTACTCGAACGGAGGGGGACAGAAGTCTCGCACCAGCAGCAGTGCCTCTATCACTCTCACCGCAACTTTTCCCTCCACCCCTCTCTCTCCCCTTCTCTCTCTCTCTCTCTCTCTCTCTCTCTCTCTCTCTCTCCCTCTCTCTGTCTCACTCTGACCATCTCTATAAACACACAGTAGCGGCATCGTCCTTGACTACAAGAAGAGGACCCGCTTAATATCCTGTCGCATATTGGACGTTTGTTCTGCTGTCGCTTCCCCCAACGTCCCTCCCGCGTGCTCCATTATTCACCCCCTCCTCTCTCTCTCTCCCCGAACCGTCGTCCCGCGCGTCCCGCCCTTCGATGTGTTTTCGAGACGTGAAGTTATGTCTTTACAATGTATTATCCCCGCACTCTTTTCTGCACGGTCGGGCTAAATAACCAGAGCGGCATGGAGATGAGCGGCGGCCTCTGGATCCTCCCGCCTTTGCTCCCCACCGAGCGCTCCGATTTCGTCTCGGATATGGAAATCAAGACCGTCGCGGCTGCGCACCGCCTCGCTCACCGCGCCCCCGACTCTCTCGATACTGTCGCCACGACGACGGGGAAAACTAATGATTTACTTAGTCTTCGCGTGGCACAGAGAAGTATAATATATCTCACGTCAAAGTAGTGGTAGCAGCTCCTCCTCCTCCTCACAGCCCTGGATGTCGTTTTCGCCAACAAATGAACAGGTTTACTTGAGACATTTATCTGTCGCAGAAAGATGAGGAAATTTAGAGTATACTGTAAAAAATATTATGAAATTTAAAAGCAAAATATCTCTTAAATTTAATAACATTTTCACGTGTTCTTAAAAGTAATTACAGTTTATTATTTAAGAAGCATTAGTAATTTTGCAAAGCGGGTTATGAAAATTCTGATAAAATTTCGTCATTGTAATTATTGGTTATGAAATTTCAAAACAAGTTTATTAAAGGTAAGAGGTTTCCCTGGTTTTGACAAAACTATTTTGAAAAGTCACAACCAATCTTACTTTTCATACAAGCATTTACATCATTTCTTAAAAGTCCAACATCTTTTGACCTTTGGACATGGAATTTTGGCGTTCAATTTGCTATTGGGTGAACAATATCGAATTTTGATTGGCGTAATGTAGCTATGCCATAGCCATATGTCAAAAAAGCAACCTCAAAAACATACGCTGTCCGCTTCAAGCCACTAACTAGTCTGCGAATGCCCCTGGACGGAGCGCAACATGACGTCGGCTATAAACGTTCCTTATTCAAGTAAGTCCCGACAGCTGTGCGGTCTGAGGCGTCAGAATCCCAACTCAAAAGTCCGGGGTTCGAATTTACCCAGGTAAGATTGAAAACTATCTGATATGTGTCGAAAGCTGGGCTTTAAGATCTGTCCGTAGGGCCCGTAGGGAAAAAAACTAATTTTTTTCCGGAATTGCATTAGGCTGAAAGAGAGCGACTTATTTATCGTTTCATAACATGTTCTTAATTTTCATAACTTATATGTTCTTAAATTTAAGAGCAAATATTCTTTGTAAATTGCTTCATAACTCGTGTTCTTAAAATTAAGATGGATTTTTTTTACAGTGATAGTTTTATAGGTTTCGCAATCCACTGAAAAAAAAAAATGAAAAAAAAAATCAGAATTAAAATAAACCTAACACCGCAGTTCAAAGCTGTTTTAAGCTGATTTGTTAAGTGTTCAACTCACCAGCTCCTCTTAATACTATATAAATCCATGCTGCATTCGTTCTACTGGGATAATGAAACTTTTTTCGTGTTCAAATCTACCACTAGCCCGTCAGTTTAAACACGACAGTGTACAAATTCCTATATAGTTAAACAATTAAATATATTCAAAATTCGTTTTAAACACATGCCAGTGGTAACGCTACAATATTAAAAACTTGCATGACGTGCTTGCCACTGGAACACTTCATACATCAGTGTTTCTCATCTCTCTGGACCTTCTCTCCACGCTTTAAGTGTCGTCGTGTCACATATTGGCTGCCTTCACTAGTAAAACAAATGTTTAGTTTATACATCATTGGTGTTTAGTTCCAAAATCTTCAAAAACGATACACTAGTTGGTGCAGTTGAACTTATTAAACGTCAATTGATATCTAGTTCGAGGGGGAAAGCACTCCTGAAAATGGTGTACGAGTGATTACGCGATTACGCCGGGTAATGTGCATGTTTGCACCAATTTTTTTGTTATTTAAGTTATTTTACTGCTTAACATACATAATAAAGTCATTACAATTAATATGTTATCGATAATAAGCCGTAAAAGCCGGTTTATTACGCCTAAAATACAAGTGATTACGCACTGATTACGTGTCTGGGTGTACGAGTGATTACGCTAGTGCTTTCCCCCTCGATCTGGTTGGTCCGACTACACACCAGCATAGCTTCTGAACATTTGGAACTAAACACCAATGATGTATAGAACTAGACATTTGTTTTACCAGTGTTATTTCGACGGACGAAGCGAGTGCCCCTCCCCGAGGCCCCGCCCCGAAATGAGCTTCTCTAAACCAAAGCAGTTAGCGTGGAAATACACTGTAAAATAAAACTACAGCAAATCCAGTTAATTTTCATGCCAGCCTTTACTGTAGTTTATTTTACTGGATTTACTGTACTTCCTGACAAGATTTGCTGTACTTTTCGAGTCAGTGTACAGCGTTTACCGTTCACTGTATCTAGAAGTATAGCGAATCCTGTTAGAAAGTACAGTAAATCCAGTAAAATAAAGTACGGTAAAGGCTGTCATCATAATTAACTGGATTTGCTGTAGTTTTTTCTTACAGTGTAGGCATCACTGCGACCCGGCGGCGCGCGGCGGCGCGTAGAAAAGCTGATCGCGCCCTCGCTGCTGGAACGTTTCCGCCTCCGCCGCCACCGCATTCCCGCCAAATCGGCGGCGGCAGCCTTTTTTTTCCCGGCAGCGGCTGCAGGAGACCGGCCCGGCCAAACACATTACCGGAATGGTCTATTTGTTTTGTGGAGGAGTGGCGCGCCCCGAGTGCCACGCGACATCCATCGTGGCAGCCGTCTCTCTCTCTCTCTCTCTCTCTCTCTCTCTCTCTCTCTCTCTCTCTCTCTCTCTCTCTCTCTCTCTCTCTCTTTCCACTCCCACCCGCTCTCGATATGCATCTCTCAGATCGGCTGCACCAGCAGCAGCGGTGCACGACGCTGCAAGAAGGTGGACTGGGTCGCGAGGGGGGAATCATTCATACAAATTGTGTACAATGCTTCTTTGACTTTTGATATTATTTTGATTTTTTGTTTTGATTTTCGGCAATTTGATTTTTCAGGGAAAATTTCTGTCTTGCTCTGATAAATTTTTCCCACTATATCATGCTATTCCCATTTTTTTTCCCCAGGTTACTCTGCAAATCTTAGTGTGTAGTAGTTTGCCACTAGCCGAAAAACGCCAATAATTATTGTCGTCGAACGATGCCAGTATTTGGCGTTTTTCGTGAACGCCAGAGATTTGGCGTCTTTTGACGCCAACCAGTTTACAGTGGGGACCGTACAATGAGTTTTCGAAGTGAATCCCCCTCGGTGGCGCTCGTCACACAATGCACTCTAAACACAAGCGTGTCACTTCGAACTTACCACGTACGAGCGTTCAGCCGAACTGTAGAACGGGAATAATTGCGAATGCTCTACTCGCTAGGTTTTTACACTTAATTCTCGATGAAAACTAGAAAAGAGGATTACGCGAGAAAAAATTTCCATCAACAAATGTCGTGAAGTATACGATTTCAAGTTGTATAGTTCAGAGTATTTCATTATTTTGCTATCTTAAGTTTACGACTGCAGTCGTAAGTTTTACGGTTCTGAGTGGAAATCGTCAAGAACGATTTTTTTTTTTTTTTTTGAAATTGACGACTATTTTCCTTACAGTGAAGTGTTCAACGCGTCAGTGATACACTTGCTAGTGTTCCACAAGGTAAGTGGCGCAAGTACACGACAGGACGCAGCTGCACGACTGCGCGGCTGCGGCTGCACGACTGAATGCCGACTCAGATCTCTCTCTCTCTCTCTCTCTCTCTCTCTCTCTCTCTCTCTCTCTCTCTCTCTCTCTCTCTCTCCTGGCTGCTTTTTCTGATGCGATCAGCTGATTCAGCGCCAGTCGTGCGGTGTCGCCCGGCCCGGCCCGGGCGCGGCCTGACCCACTCCTATACATATATTCAACCGGTTGGCCGCACAGCCGATCCGATTCCGATGGTGCGGCGCGGCGGCGGCGCGGGACTTCCCTGTCAGGCGGGTCAGCCAATGCGCGTTGCGAGACGGGGCGGGGCGGGGCGGGGCGGGGCGGGGCGGGGGCGGGGCATGGCAGCTTGTCGTATTGGCGGCCGGACACGCTGACCGCGCTGCGAGCGCCCCCGGAGGGAGGGGGGGGGGGGGTCACACTGAAATCAGAAGGGTGTGAATGTCACTGGCTGTCGCGTGTGGATTCCCATTCACACACTTATACAAGGAGAGGCGTGAAACTGCCGACGGGTGTTTTATACTTCGTGTACGCAATTGAAATTAGCTCATAAATTCACCTACAGGTGAGTGAGGGTCGTACACTTCCGGTGGAGGTGAGGTGCTCGCGTGCACCACTGCGCGGCCGGGCCCTCCTGCTCCTCACCGCCGCCAAGCAGGTCCCCGAACAGAGGCTGCCAGCCAGCCGGGTACGGACGGACCCCGCCCCGCGCCCCGCCCCGCCCTGCCCGCCCTAGCCCGCGTCGGCCAGCGCGTTCCGCGAAACTAAGGTACTTCGTACCGGGGGGTCCTTCACTCAATAAAAAAAGGTAAAGAAAAATAATCAGTGTAAAAACAAAATCAGTAAATAACCAGAAAAATAAAGAAAAAGAAATCAGAATAATCGGTATATGCTTGAATTAACAGCAAAGTGAAGGAGCCCTCGAGGAGGACAGCACTACCCATAGTCGGGTCTGAGATCGGTGGAATCATGGATAGGGGTCTCCTCGAGTCGTGCTATCAACCCCTTCTTCCCAAGGTCTCCGCCCCCCCTCTGCAGGTTCACTCGCTTTCTTGCTGCTCGGTTTTGTCGGCTGAGCGTGCGAGCTGGGCACAGCGTGGCCACAGGGTTGTGTAGGCCGGGGATAGCAGTGTGTTTTACTCCATACGCCCACGCCTGGCGGCCACGCCCGCACGGTGGTGGTATAGGCCGCGCAGCTCTGGGGTCGCCCGCCCGGCCCGCGGCAAGGGCGGGGGGCCGGGCGGGGCTGGGTGGGGTGGGGCAGGGCGGGTGTAACTATACCCCGCACCCCACCCACATTCCTCCCCTCCCGCGCCAAATGTGGTATTCTAAGTTTTGGAGGGGAAAAGAGAGACGCCCGCGGCAATGCGTACACAGAAGGGAATAACAAACAGAGCTGGTTCCCCTTTTGATGACTTTTTCGCCTAGTGACTGATGATCATTTTAGAAATCAAAACAAACTCCTCCTACGCCCCTCCCTCGACCTATTGTTCTTTCCTAAATTAGTCGTCAAACACAATACCATCTTGTATAGACATTCAAAACGCCATAGCGCGTAATCACAGGTGCGCGATGCCACTGGCCTTTAAACACGCGTTGCGCGCATTTTCACCGTTCCAGCTCCGCTCCCCTTGACGGCAGCCGCGAGCCTGTGCCCTCGCCCCCCCCCCGGCCCCCCCTCAGGGGGATTCCCTAACCGGACCGGCCCTCCCTTAGGCCCGGACCTGTTGCCTCCTGACCTGACCCCACGCAGGCCCTGCTCTCCCCCACCCCTTCCCCCTCTTTCTTTTTTTTCCCCCTTGCCTTTTCGCTTCCAAGATTGCAACGAGTGCGGGTGGGTCGGAGCGGTGCGGGATAGGGCGAGGCGGGGCGTGGCGGGGCGTGGCGGGGCGGGGTGGGGCGGGGCGGGGTGGGGTGGGTCCCGGCATGGGAGGGCGCGGACCCGAAAAACTTTGGGATGCACTGACTGTGTCGCCTGCAAAATGGCGGGTAATCGAGGAGCAGAAGGGAACGAAAGAGGCGAGATTGCCGCCACGCCACGGCACGGCACGCCATGGGGCACACTGAAAATCTACGAGTCACAATTCTCCCCCCAATACGGGTGAGAATTTGAGGGCAATTTTATTACTCTCTGGAGAGTAAGAATTTTTTTCCTCGCCCTATATGAGAAAGAATTTTGAGACCTGGCACAAATGAAGTGAGAATTCGTGCTCAAATTTAATTGAGGTTAAAAAATCCTCACTCAAATAGAGCGAGGCTAAAAAATATCTCGTTCGAAAAGGAAACGAAGCCGCCCCCTCCCATTTTGGGTGAGAAATTGGATTCCAGGGTTTGCAGTAGTAGGTGCTCGTACCAGCAGCAGCTCAGGCTCGGCGTGTGAGGGTCCCTGCGGTGAGGCTAGCAGCAGCACAGCGGGCGCTCAGCAGATGGCAGCGACACGTCAACGGCCAGATAGAAAAACTGATAATTTTCCGCCTCTTTGTCTGCTCCCTTTACTTTTGCCCGTGCCCGTGACCCCCCGCCGCTGTTGATACGCGCCGCACAATAGGAGGCCAGCAGGTGGGCTCGGGGCGGGGGTGGGGTGGGGTGGGGTGGGGTAGGGTGGGGTGGGGCGGGGTGGGGTGGGGCGGGGCGGGGTGGAGCACCCCAGGGATCTTTGCGGGTCTGAGCGCGCACAGAGGTCGTCGTAACGATAAAAATCCGCCGCTGTTGTGTGTCGGCGCGCGAGCCTGCTGGCGCGGGTGGAGCAGAGGACCTCCCCTCTGCATCTCTACGGTTCACCAAAGTCCGCGCTAATAACAGCCGCGCCGTCAGCGGGAAAAGATAAGGATTGGCCGCACGACAAAGAGCACGCTTCGTCATAGGGCGGGGCGGAGGGACTCTGGGCGGGGCGCGGGGCGTGGCGGAGAGGGGTGGGGCGGGGCGCGGTGGGGCGGGGCGGGGTGGGGCCTTGCTTTGTTTCGCGGGGTTATACAAGCAGCAGGTGAAAAGGGTTTGCTCAGCTCAGCAAGCTGCGCCCCTGCGACAATTTTTATTTCATTTCCCGCCCCGTTCTTTTCTGTTCCAGCTAAAGTTTTCGGAACTTCTCTAATACAAATGTAAGACGCACGTCAAAAACTTGTGATTATAATTTGATGGGATAATCGCGGACGGGGATTCGACGCCACCTTTGTCCCCTCGCTATCTCACATACTGCTTCTCTGTTTTCGCAAGCGTCTCTCTCTCGCACTGCAGAGCAGGGCTTTTGTAGGGGACTTGAGATGTGTCAGCCGAAGTCCTCCATTATTCATTTGCGTGAGTAACGATGCCCCCGCCCGAGGCCCGTCGAAAGGTTTGACGAGAGTGACGGTGACGATACCTCGTCACAGCGGCGCGGAGTCGAAACGTTAATGGTCGGTAAAACGGTGGAGTCACGGCCGGCGGGCTACGACTGCGAGAGACATCAAGCAAGAAAAAGCGGGCTGCAGCGCACAGTGCTCACTGTAAAACGAGGAGCGATTTTCCTCTCTCGAATAAAGCGACGCATATCTTCATCTCTCAAGTGGAGCGATATTCGCGAATATCAATCTTGTTGAGTCATTTTTTTAACCGAAAATGACGCAAATTGACTCTAAACGAGCGATTTTCGTGAAAGTTTGCTCCTCCAGGACTGATACTCTGCAAATCTAAGTGTGATACTACATGTCAGTTTAAACTGCGAAACTTGAGTTTCGCAGTTACAACTGCAAAACTTACGAGTTTGTCAGTTTAAACTGCAGAACTCCCGAGTTCGTCAGTTTAAACTGCAAAACTCCCCAGTTCGTCAGTTTAAACTGCAAAACAGTTTCACGGTTTAAACTGACAAACTCAGGAGTTTTGCAGTTTAAACTGACGAACTCGGGAGTTCTGCAGTTTAAACTGACAAGCTCGGGAGTTTTGCAGTTGAAACTGCGAAACTAAAGTTTCATTACTGACATGTAGTATCACACTTAGATTTGCAGAGTAAAATTGGATTCAAAATATCGCTCCCGCACGAGCGATAAACATCGCTCCTCGTTTCACAGTGCATTTTGGGTTGAATTTAACAAACGCTCGGAAAGATAGATTAAATGCACTGTAAGAAAAAAACTACAGCAAACCTAGTTGTTAATTCGGATGACAGCCTTTACCGTACTTTATTTTACTGGATTTACTGTACTTTCTAACAGGATTTGCTGTACTTCTATAGATACAGTGTACGGTAAACGCTGTGCTTTGCCTCGGAAAGTACAGAAAATCTTGTTGGGAGGTACAAAAAATCCAGTAAAATAAATTTCAGTAAAGGCTGGCATAAAAATTAACTGGATATGCTGTAGGTTTTTTCTACAGTGAGGATTTACTATCTACTTTTAACATAATGCGATTAACGAGAACAGTTAGTCAATTTACGGCGACAAATTCTTGTTCGCAATTGAATTATTTGAAGTCGATACGTGGCGCTTCTAATTTTACGATTTGTAAATGTAATTTTACAACAACTGGAAAAAATTTCCGTGGACCTGAACGACTATTTCGCACACGATGTACCAGAGTGGCCCTCCAAGGCATAACCGCTAGCGCACTCACAAATTAGCGGCTGGAGATAAGAACACATGACCAAGACGATTTCAAGAAGAAAAACGAGTCATCAGAACAAAAAACCAAAACAAAACGGAAAAAAGGCAAAAAAAAATAAAATACTAATATAACATCATCTGAAAAAAAAAAAATAGCTTACTACGAAAGTAACACGCGTCTAGTGCCGTGATAAAACAGACCGCCTCGCCCCCGCCCCGCCCCGCTCCGCGGCCACCTGTTAGGAGCACTGTTGCCACAGGCCGCAGGTGACTGTTGGCCTGTTGTGGCCCCTGGTTAGCCCCGCTCTGCTTCCTGCGCCATTAGTATACCGGCCGGAACTGCAGCTCAAAGCGGCGCGGCGGCGGCCGCTTGCCATGGCAATCCGGGAAAATTATCTCATTTTGTGGCGTTGCAGGCAGCAGGCTGACCGTAATGCGAGGCAGTAAGCAGGGCGCTGTGCTCCCCACCCCCCACTCCACCCCAGTTCAAGCGCTGCTACACCAAATGCAGCGCTCCCCCGCCTTTTACAGGCAACAAACGTTACACTGGAAGCAAAAGCGTTCGACTGACGCACTCTTATGAGTGTTGAACACAGGGTTAAACAGGTTTACGATGCTTGAGTATTTGTTTTATGGGAGTTGAAACCTTCCCTGCTGTGCCAGTTCTGGTTGCACAAAATATTATTCCTATATGAAATATAATGGGGCCTTTACCTCAGGTCGTATAAGGGTGTTAAAAACTTCCGCAAGTAGTGTGTGGCAGTTTGACACTTTAAAATCGGTCTCATGAAACTGCAACTTTTTCCTCGCCTCAAAACTCAATGAGCTTAATGATAAAGAATAGCGACCCAAAGACGGTCAACCAGTAGGATACGGCAACGGTTTCTTCAGGCGGTGACCGCAAGCCACTGGGCTTGGGGAGGCACGTTGAGGGCTGAGGGCTCAGGGCTGAGGGCCCAGCCGCCAGGGCTCGCGGAGGCTGAAACACGCCAAGCCGTATGTGTGTCTTGCGATATCACTTTGTGGCCGGTGGCGCGCGAGGCCGGCTAAGCGATTGCGGCGGGAGCGAGAGAGAAAGAGAGAAGAGAGATGAAGGGCTCAACTAGCAATACGCGCATGGTCGCTCGCTGCGTGATTCTGCGCAATCAAGTGGCACCGCACCGAACGCTATGTCCGCCCGGCCCTCGAGCTGCGCTGAGGTCAACTCCTTAGTGTTCCACTGTCACACATTTACGAGTGTTGAGCGCAGCGATGAACACTTCTTGATCAGACTACCTTCCAAAGCCCATAGGTATACCGCAGAATCACGGAAAAATAAAATGTCTGATTTCTTGAGGAAAAGGGGCAAACTTTGAGGCACCCTGCTTTTGAGGAAAAACTTCTCAGATTTTGAGGAACTATCCTTAAAAAAAATAAGGGGAATTTCCTGGCAAACCGGATGTTACAACTCCCGCTGGCCCGGGGACAGCGCGGGGGCGTAGTCGTCGTTGCGGTGATTTTAAAAACAGCTTCCCCAATGCGAAAACAGACTTAATTTATGAAATGCTCTTCAAGGAACATCGACAAATATATTCAGCATTACCTGGAATCGAGTGACTGCAGGCACGTTTGAACAAAACGCGTTCTTTAGCTCTCGTTTCCGAGTATTTCCAGTCCAAAAATACCATCAGTCCTTCCCGCCTAGTTGCAATAAACAAGACCATGCTCCTCGTGCCATCCTCGGTCTCTTTTTCTATCGTCTCTCTCTCTCTCTCTCCCCTTTCTTTTCTCTTTCTTTTTTTTTTCCAGGGTGTGGGTGTTGCCGGCGGAACGCTCTGACGAGCTCCGATGGCAGAGACAAACTGCGAACAGAAAAAGAGACCGTGAGTGGTAATGAAAGACTGACAGGGTGATGGTTGATACTTATCACCAGCGCACGAGAAATCAATTTTTTCGGCCCCGCCCCGCCCCGCCCTCTCCACCGCGTTGCAGCAAAGGTCACGCAAAGCAGCTGCGGGAGAGCCCACTCCTCGTAAAACATCGAATAGGAGCCCGCGGTAAAAAAAAAAAGAAAAAAAGAATAAAATAAACGACAACTTCTCACGGATCTGCCAGTGGCAGTTCCAGGTCGTAAGACACTCCCTCCGATCGAAGAACCACATCATTTTCGTAAGAGGAGTACTTTTGTTATGCATTATCATATTGTATCTGTTCGCTTTGCTAAGAACGTCATTCTTTTTATGGAAATCTTCAGTTTTAAGTGTGAACAGAACAGAGACCTTCTCGGCATTTGAAATACAACACACGTAACGAACACTCAATGTTCAGTCGCTCAGCCGACAGAGTGTGGCAGTAGCAATGTTCGCATTGCCCCACCCATACTGTAGTCACTCTATCCATTCCGTCCTTCTTTCTCGCTTTCTTTTTTTCTTTCTTTCTGTTTCATGTTGTCCTCCAGACGACACGGCCATCGGGTTATTTCCTGCGGAGGGCCGCTGGAGACGCGCGCTCAGACAAACGACGTACAACAGGGGCACAACTTTATCACCGTAGGAAAAAAAAAAAAAAAAAAAAAAAAAAAAAAAAAAAAAAAAAACACAGATATTTTCCAGGTCGGCAGTGAAACGGGACTTCCCCTGGAGAACCCCTAAAAAAGCCCTAGCGAATGCATCTTCTTATATTATAGCAAATCGAAACACGGGGTGAAATATTCGAAGTAGGTATATTCTTTTTTCAAGTAGGTGTAGTTTCTTCGCGCCCTTCGAATAGCCCGGACTTTCCTTCGCCCCTCGCTTTGACAGCCAGTAATCGCGTTTTCGCGTCTTTATGCGAAAATGATTTCTCTGATTCGTCACTCAGACGCCTCCGGACACGAACATTCCGGAAGGCGGTGGTGAGGGGCGAGGGAGAGGGAGACAGAGGACAGGACAAGGAACCTTGAGAAGGCCGTTGAGGTCCTCTGCGTTCCGGCCTCGTCTGTAGCACTGTCAAGATCTAACGAACTTTACCGAAATAACAGCTTTTCTTTCGAAGAAAGATAATCCCCCCCCCCCCCCCAAAAAAAAGGAGTCCAAAACTTTTCACACGCTTTTCGCAATGATACACCATGAAAATCAACCGTTTTACTTAGGTCTTGCAGAGAGCTACGACATTTTTAAAACGCGGTAAGAGACGCGAACAATTACAAAGAAGAATGCAGCTACAGCGATATCTCGCCATTTTCACTCGCCCACGCTGCTCGAATGCAAAGTTTTTCAGCCCCGTTAATGAGAATAATTTTAGTTTCATTCCGCGGCAAAAGCAAGGCGGCGGCAGGGCCGTAAAAGTAAAGGAATGGGGGTGATGGGGAAGGAAGGGGTAGGGGGGGGGGAAGGCAGATTAGACCTTAGTGAAGAGGGGGAGGATAATGATTGAAAGTTCAGGCCGCTCCAGTGCACCGTAATAATAAGGGGCCGGTCCTAATATCCGACGTAGCAAAGCGAATGGATCGGAAGGGATCATCGCCTTCACCTCGCCTCACTGTGCCGGCCTGGCGGGGCGCCCTCAGGCGCTGCGGGGTGCGGCGGGGCGGGGCGGGGCGGGGCGGGGCGGGGCGGGGCGGGGCGGGGCGGGGCGGGGCGGGGCGGGGCGGGGCGGGGCGGGGCGGGGCGGGACTGGGCGGGGCGGGGCGGGCCGCAGGAGGCCCGGAGGAAGACTTTCCCTCGCAAGTTTGTCGGCCTAAAGTAAATGCCGCCGCCGACTTAGGGGGAAATAAGGGTTCGGGTGGGCTGCGCTAGCTGCCGCCCAGGCTGCCGCACTGCGCGGTGGCGGGGCGGGGCGGGGCGGGGCGGGGCGGGGCGGGGCGGGGCGGGGCGGGGCGGGGCGGGGCGGGGCACAGGGAGGCGTAGCGTTTACAGGAAGTCTAATTTATCCGAACTGCCGGCCCCTGCCCCGGCCACCTCACCACGTCAAAGAGTACTGCAAAGCACTATATCGAAAAACGTTTTGGAATAAAGGCATTTCTGACAAAAAAAAAAAGATATATAAAAAAAAGGCTGTGGAAATTGATACGATGTTTCCGTTAAGTTTCCGTATCTAATGTGACCATTCATTCTCGTTATGCACCACACATGCGCCCTCCTGGACGTCACACATAGGCGTGTGTGACACTTATCATTTTAGCTTTTCCGGTGAATGAGAGCCTGTAGTGGTGCTGGAGCAAGGCGTGTCGTGATAGAGTGGCAGCCCCGCCCCGCGGACTGCCCTGCTGCTGCCTGCGCGCACCACAGCCATTGCAAATCACCCCACCCCACCCCTTTTCATCTCATCTCGGAGCACAACAGCGGCGGGAGCCTCTGCAGCCGCAGAGTGCGTCACGCCCCGCCCCGCCCCGCCCCGCCCCGCCCCGCCCCGCCCCGCACACGACGCCGAGGCAAAATAGCAGCCCCCTCCGCCTTCGATTTCCAGAGTCAACACATTCCCTGCAAGCTGTGTGCAGTAGAGCTCAAGGCGGCCGCGGGCGGGGCGGCGGCGCCGGGACAGTGGGGCTGCAGTGGCAGCGGTAATGTTATCGACACTACAGCGCCATGAGAAATGCTCCATTTTTCTCTTCGCACATAAAATTATACGCAAAACAAAACCCAACAGAAAATTTAAAAAAAAGAAAAAAAAAATAAAACAATCCCCTTTCCTTGGTGATTTTAGCTGACAAGTCGAGCATTACCATGGCAACTGACATCCCAATTCAAATTTACAGAGAATCTTAAGTTTCAATTTCAGTGGCTATAACTATAGGTAATATTATCAAAATCCTTTGGGCAGATTTTTTCCTCCCGTAAACGGCCATATAAAACAATTGCCATACGTTTCCCAGCGATTATTTTAAAAGGCAACTCCGAGGCCTGAAAAAAAAAGAACATCTTGTAAGTAAAACCGCATAACATTAACCACAAGATGGAAAATTCCGGAAAATTCAAACGAAAACAAAACGCTTTCCGTTTGAGCAGGCTTGCGCTCCGCCACACGGCAGGACGCCTCTCCCTCCACTCGTCACGCAATCCCTTCCGCCCCCGTCACGCGCCGTCACACGCCGTCACGCGCCACCCCGCTGCCCCGGGTCCATGGTCCTCCAAGCGCCCGCACAGCACAGCTCAGCTCCCTCGGCAAACACCTCACGTCAAACATATTATCCACAGATGCGCCTTGGCTGCCCGGCTGCCTTGGTTGGCACCGTCCTCCTTGTGTGCGCAGAGGGCGACCGAGTGTGAGAGGGAGAGCGAAGGGGGGCGGGGAGGGGGAGGGGAGAGAGAGAGACAGAGAGAGAGAGAGTGAGAGAGAGAGAGAGAGAGAGAGCGAGAAGGGGGGGGGGGACTTGAAAAGGCGGAAGGGCGGTAGACAGTCGCCTCCGCTCCAGGAGCAGGCCGCCTCTCCGCTCCACCTACTCGGCACGTGCAGATAATAAACTGACGAGCCCTTTCCGAGGCGCCATGTTTAATCTATTATTTACGCGCTCGAGCCACGCTGCCCTGAGACAGTCTCCTTTTTTTAGGACAAGTCGAGCCTGGCGAACAACATATCGAAAGCTGGCAAAAACTTTTTGTGTTACATAGAATTGTCGAAGTTGTCCGCCTTTGCGGCCCGCACAGGTAAAACATATGTGCAACTTTGCACACTTAAAGTGTGCTTTTAACTACTTTGCACATTACATGGTGAACCTTGAAGTGTGCATTGTTTGCACATTTTAAACTACCAATTGACGCGCAGAACAAGCCATTTGTTTTACCAGTGCGACCTCTGTACAGAGTGTGTACACAAAGCCAAACCGCTGCACGGTAAAAAATAAGCCCTGGAATTCCCAGGGTAATTGGAATGGAAACCAGGAGATCCCCTAGAAATCATTACCAGGAGATCCCCTGGCAATCATTACATGGTGTCGAGTTTCACTAGACATCGCAATAACGTCTAAACTTTAAACGTCTCGCAAGTGTCGAATTTTTGCCCAGTTGGACACATGCACCAGCTATTGGGAAGAATAACAGACGTCGAGTAATTGAACGTTTCGGAAGTGTCGAAACATTGCACACCAAATGACATTTAGTTAAGCTTAACACCTTGAAGTGTGCAATGTTTGCACATTTTAAACTACAAATTGACGTGCAGAACTAGACATTTGTTTTACCAGTGCGACCTCTGTAAAGTATGTGTACACAGTGCCAAACCTTTGCACGGTAAAAATAAGGCCTGGGATTCCCAGGGTAATTGGAATGGAAACCAGGAGATCCCCTAGAAATCATTTCCAGGAGATCCCCTGGGAAATCCACGGTTCACCATGGGATTCCGAGGAGATGCCCTAGGATTCGAAGAGGCTGCCCTGGAAACAATTTCCAGGACATCTCCTGGTTTCTCGCACCCTGGAAATCCCAGGGCTTGTTTTTCCCGTGTGTACAGAGTTTGCAAACGCTGTTATTTGACATCTAGCGTGTCTGACACCTCTGTACGCAGAGTGTTTGACACCTCTGTACGGAGGGATGTCAGAGTGAAGACAAATTTGCACAGAGTGTTTGAATACTCTGTTCAGAGTTATTGACAAATTTCTTAGAGATGTCACTGACTGTACGCGTCCTAATTCTCACTCCCATACGAGTGAGAATTTGAAGGCAATTATTACTCTCTGCAGAGTGAGAATTTTTTTCCTCGCTCTATTTGAGAAATAATTTTGTAAACTCGCCCTAATAAAGTGAGGATTCGTGCTCAAATAAAGTGAGGCTAAAAATTCCTGACCCTAATAGAGTGAGGCAAAAAAAATATATTGCTCGAATTCGGTGAGGTGAAAAATTCTCACTCCTTTTAAGCATGGAATAAGTGACCTCACCCAGTTTGAGTGGGAAATTGGATCGGACGGGTTTGCAGTGGTCAAAACCATAATCAGCTGCGTCTTCCGGCAACTATCCCGCGTTGCTTAACTTTACCTTTTTTCAAGGTAATAAGGTGTCGTTTTATTACCATGATGTATTTCCGTTCCGTTTATCGCAGATCAAGTAAAACCAACGACATTATGCGGGGAAGAAATAAAAATAGTAATAAAAAATCCAGAAATGGAGCCGAACTTCTGGGCTCGCTTTCATGCCAGCCACCCACCCACAGCCACATCCGGGCTGGAAGGCAGGCAGGCAGGCAGGCAGGCAGGCAGGCAGGCAGGGCCCAGGACTGGAGTCTCCGTGCACGCTGGCTGGGCACATGATTTGCAAGCCTCAGAGCAGAGCTCGGCCCGGCTCGGGGCGGCGTGGCGTGGCGTGGCGTGGCGTGGCGTGGCGTGGCGCTGCGCGGTGCGGCGGGGTCGGGGCGAAGGCAAGTCGGTCTGCTTGAAGGGCGTATCATGCACGGTGGCTGGGCGCAGCACTCACCCCCTACCCCCTCCTCCCCTCCCACCTGATCCCAGCCAAAGCATTCGCCCCCACCCTCTGCCTAACACCCCCCTCCCCGCCACCACCACCACATCCCTGCAACTGCAAGATTTTGATATCTGTCTGATTTATCACCGGCCCCATTTTTCTCCAGCAGCGCGGGAGAGGGGAGGGTACCGAAGGGTACAAAAGGGTATACCGGCCGCGCGCAAGGCATATCTCGGTTCAGTGGCCACCACGGGGGAAAAAATATATCTGTGCTTGATCGGGGGTAGGCGCGTGCGTGTGGGCTGAAGAAGAACGCATTCTTGGAATAACAGCATTTATCCTCAACCATGAAACAAAGTTTCCCTCCCTGCGCAGTTCCGTGAGCGTGGCTAGGGTAAGAGACGCTTACGCTAACACCTTTAGATTCATTCTACGTGATATTAGATGCGCAGTGCGCTCACATTTACCTAACTACATGAATCGTCCTGGTTTTCCAGCAGCCAGGAATTCCGTGTGAAGAAAATGCATTGCAGCATCTTGCTTTTCTTTCTTGCCCCCCCCCCCCCGAAAACTGCTTGAATACCTCGACGTAGTTTTTTACCGCGAGGTTGTTTGTTTACTGAAGCAAACACAAACACACCTCGTCTCTCTCAGCGTCACAGTCGACAGATAAGTAGGCAAAAACCCCACCAAAACACCTGAGCGGGGCACACGGAGATACCCCCTGTGCCCCGCTCGGCAAAAGGAATGTTTCACGGGTGCGGGTGCATTCTTCGGAATTTTCGCCCAGTTTATCTGACAACACTATCATCTCTCCGTCTCTTTCTTTCTCGCGTTCCTGAGGAACAAGTCCCAACTAGAGGTCGTCCTCTCCTTGGATTCTCCTGACGCCCCCCGGGGCCGGGCGGGGCTGTCTTCAGCCCCACCACCAGTCTTACCAGCCCCTGCCCGACTACATCCCCGCAAGCTAAGGTCAGGCCGGCTTCTTGCTTCCTATTCAGCCTTTGAAGCAGCTGGACCATCCCAAAAGAGCAAAAAAAGGGGTGAGCGAGTGCGGGGCGGGGCTGGGCCGGCGGCAGAGCGTGCAGACCGGCGCGCCGGCCAAAAGCACTGGCCATTCACCACTTGAATGAGTAAAACTTGTTCCGACAATGAGCAGCCCCCCCCCCTCTCTCTCTCTCTCTCTCTCTCTCTCTCTCTCTCTCTCTCTCTCTCTCTCTCTCTCTCTCTCTCTCTCCGGGCAGAACTGATAACAACGCGCGGGCGCCGTCCGGAGGGTGATGGCAGCAGACACGCTGGCACACACAGGGGCTCCTAATTTTCGACCCGGCGAGGCGAGCGGGGTACAGTCAGCAGCAGCAGCAGAAGTAGGGTAGGGAGGACCTCGACAAAGAGCACCAGCGCGCGGGGACAGCGCTGCACCGCTGCAGCACCAGCCTCTCCCCATTGAGGAGGTCTCTGCTCTGCAAGGGATCCTTCACAAAAAAGTTGAAGCGTAAACCGGTATTTCTGATTTTTTTTTTTTTTTTTTTTTTTGATTTTTCGTGAATTGTACTGATTTTTTTTTCTTGCCCCTTTTCTGATTTTTTCTACATTTGTTCCTGATTTTTTTTTTTGACATTTTACTATTTTTTTTTTGGTACACTGATTTTTTTGAGTGAAGAGGACCCCTCGAGTATCTGTCAGGCGAACAGTGAAATACTGCAGTAATACTGCAGATGGACGTCGTTACTGCATAAATGGGGAAAAAAAATATACATCGGCGGTATCTTAGGAGAAAAATAAATCTAAGATTTCTTTCCCAAAATAAGTCGCGAAATTTTTCTTAAAATAGGGAGGATGCATTGTCGTACGTTTCGTATTGCCAATAAAAATATTGGCCACATAATGGGGGTAAAACGAAATACAAAAAGAGTGAGAAAGCAATAAGGAGGTGATCTAAACTCAATTACGGAGTGAGGCGGGATGGCATCTGCGCCTTCCTGCTGGACACCCACGCACGACGGGTTTGCCGAGTGCGGACCACAGCCCGCTGTGTTTCAGCTGATTATCGCCTACTTTCTGATCTCTCTCTCTCTCTCTCTCTCTCTCTCTCTCTCTCTCTCTCTCTCTCTCTCTCTCTCTCTCACACATGGCAGCTCGCTGTGTGCGCTTGCGCTGCGGTCGCGCGCCGCGAGCGAGAGAGCTGCAGAGTGGCCAGCGGCCCCGGTGCGCCCCCGCGGCCCTCACCCCCCCCCCCCCTCCTCCCCCATGTCGCGAGGTCCCTGGCAGTGTGTATGTTGCCTGCCGCATGCCCGGCCCGACCTGACCCCGGACCGCCCCGCCCCGCCTCGCCACGCCCCGCCCTGCCCCCGCACGCCGAGTACAAAAGATCGTCGCCCTTTGATCAGGAGTGTTGCCTGACGTCAGGTCCCCCGGCACGGCACGGCACGGCACGGCACGGCACGGCACGACGAGGTGAGGAGGCGGAGGAGGCGGCCCCAACGTGAAAGGCGGTGGCAGGGTCGGCCTGCGTCAGCGCGACCCCAACGGGGACTCCGCTCTGCTCCGCTCCGTGCAGCGACACTGCAAAGGGGGAGAGAGCTCGACGAGGGGCGGGGCGGGACGGGCATGCGAGCAATGCACTGGGACACTCAACACACCCGCTCGAAAATAAGATTATTAGCAGATGTTGCTCCCATTGAAGCATTCAAGTGTGTTTGGGAGGCGCAAACAAGCATGCGGCCGATGCACCAAAACAATCGATTGCGCTGCTTGCATTGGAAATATAAGTAGTACAGTAGTATAGTACAATAGGTACAGAGGTCGGGGCGCTCGGTGCCTGGGAGTGGATGCCTGGTCCCGGAGGTGCCCGGCCCGGCCTCCCGGGCGGGACTGGAGCGGCCGAACGGCCCCGCGCCCCCCGTCAGGCCTCATTAGGATCGGCTTGTTTTCCAAACTTACGTGGCCTTGCTGCTGGGCGCGGTACCGGCCAGGCCGCCGCCGTCCCCGAACGTTGGCGCGCCCCGCAGCTCCGCCCACCTCACGACCCCCCCCCCTCCCCCCCCCCCGGACCCCGCTGTGGAGGGAGGACTGCCCTGTCCACAGGGCCAGACCCGACCCGCGGCAGCAACCGACCAGCCACGAGAGAATAAAACCCGTTTTATCGCTTTGGTCCTGCAGACTGGCTGGGCGTAATTTTTATTTTTATTTTTTAAGGTCTCCCTGCTCGCTGCCACACCATGTCATCGTCTTGCGAATCAAGACGAGAGAGAGAAAAGGGGGGGATGGGGGGGGGGGGGAGGACGGGGGAGAAAAGGTGGCGAATAAAATCGTCTGGGAATAAAGGTAGCTAGCATAACTTTGAGGGATCTCTGGACTTCGCACTCTTAAAGGTCTGTGAACTCCCATTTGCACAATCGTGAATTTTTGTGAATTTTTCGACCTTTATAAATTAGTATTTTTTTTTTTTTGTAATTTTTTAAAGTCAAATTTTCGTTGAATTTTTGCTTGAAGTTTTCATAATTTCTATGAACTTTTGTAAATTTTTATCAATTTCTCAGAATTTTTCCTATTTTCTTAATTTTATTAAATTACGAGTTGTTTCCCCACGAGATGTGCGCAGCGCGCTGTTATTCCGCCGCCCGTACGTCCCCAGCTCCGAGCGGCAGCGGCAGTACCGTGGTCTAACAATGGGTGAGAGTTGGGTCGACAAGAAGCGCATGCTGCTCGTGCTTGGTTGAGTTTGACCCCGCACAGCCCGTGCCGGCGAGCGCATGGTAAAACTGGCTTCTTGGTTTTCAAGACGCTTTGGAAAAACCAATACTAGGACGTTTTCTAAGACAACGCTAATGCTCTTGGTTTTCAAGACGCCGTCTTATGGAAAAATTGCAATAATTTCAAGACGAGGTCTTAAATTCCAAGGGCCTATTCTGGTAATCGGTTTTCAGGACGTCATCGGAAAGGTCTTGCTTTGTTCAAACCGGTCCAAACCGTCTCGAAAATCTAGAAAAGTTGCCTTGAAAACCAAGGTGCCAGTTTTACCGTGAGAGCCCGCGGCGCAAACGGCACGGACGGACCCACCAGCGCCCCAACCAGACCACCAGAGTGTTGGCCTTCCTCCTCAAGTCGTAAACCACGGCAGCTGTTAAGCAGGATTCGGTGCAGCAGCGGTGGGGCGTGGGGCCGAGAAGGGCAAAGCGCGCCCTGTTCAATTTCACTTACTGCAAAGGCATACCCGCGGGGCGGACCCTTAAACCCATGCTGCGCGGGACAGAAGTCATTTCTTTCACAAACCGGGCGGGCCAGGCAGGCAGGCAGGCTGGCCAGCGGGCGGCCCACTCCGGGGGGAGGTACAGGGGTGGTGTACCCGCAGCCCCGCAGCGCAGGATTCAGCACCAGCCGCCCGTTTCAGCCTCAGCAGGGCGCTGAAAGATCAGCGCCGCCGACACGAGTGGCACAGCAGGGCAGCTATAGGGGCCCCAACACGGCCCCCGGGAGGGGCCGCAGCCGGCCCCAGCAGGGCCGTAACGGACTCCACCTTTTTATTCATTGCCTGCGGCCACTTACTCCGGGCCAAAAAGAAAGGACGGTGCAGGAGCAGGTGGTGGGTGAGGCTGGGCGAAAAAGACAGCTCGACAAGAGCTCGACATGACATGATGGAAGCACCAGTAAGTGCTGCGTGGCACTACTTGACACGTGGGAAACATAGGCAATTTAAGCCGAAGAATCCTTCAATATAAATTCAAGCGTACACCGATTTTTCAGATTTTTCCCCCCTTGAATTTACCGATTTTTTTCTGACTTTTCTGATTTTGTCTTGATTTTTTTTCTGGTTATTTCGATTTTTTTTTTTTTGTAATTTTGTTTTAGGGTGTGCAGTACACTGATTTTTTTCTTTTGAGAGAAGGGTCCCTCGATTAAGACCGGAACAGCATGGAAACTTCCCAGAAGTTCCCTGATTATTTCAGCATCGTTCACTTGGTCGTTCCGAGCAGCAAAGAGAGTTGCGAGGGGGCATTTACTTCGAGAAAACTTGTACAGAGTACTCCGTATTACACTGTATTACGCGGTATTACACTGGTATTACATAGAAAATGTTGCAATCGTAGAGCATATTTTGATATTTTTGGGTATTACATTACGCGTAATACCGTGTAATACCCAGTCAAGTGTACAGGGTATTACAGAAGTGAATACCCCCTCGGAGAGTTGCTTAACGACGAACTCTGGTGGTCAAGAGGGCCGGACCCGGACCGTAGGCCTACCAAGTCGCTCAGGGCTCGTTACGGGGCGGCACCGGCTCCTGCGGAGCCACATCGAGTCAAGAGTCGTCATACACTACGCGCTTAGACCTAACGGGGTTCACTTGCTGAATTTGATCCTTATTCTGAGAAAGAGCGACGGTAAAACTGCTCGGCTAGAGGAAAGAGAAAGAAAGAGAAGGGAAGAGGAGGCAGAGAGAGGGGGGGATAATACAAAATAAAACCACTGGCCAAAACATGAGTGACGGCGAATGACGGCTCTGGCGTAGGGGGCGGCCGTGGGAGTTGGCGGCTGGAGGCCTACATACACGCAAACTAATCACTGAAAGGTCCGTATCATTGGTCGGCTCTGTCGATAACATTGTCGTGAGCTAAAAGCGGACTGGCGGAGCATGGTCCATGGAAGGGGAGGGCGCGGAGAGTGTTTGATCGAAGAGAGGGGAAAGCGCGGGGATGAAGCAGCGGCGTGTTTCGGGCTTCCTTTACACCGAAGTGTTCCGATTTATTTTGAGAGCGTGGCGTGTTCGCCCTTCGCAAGACTCGTGCCCTGACGCCACAGTTCATTTACATGAGGCGCAATCCTTCATTTTTTGACAGGACTTATAACAAGTGAAAATACGAAAACATCAGATTCGATTTTTTTCCCCAGGACCTGGCTGTAACCGTATTAGCAGAAAGGAACACGACCAATTTTTTCGCACATACTTGTGCTTTCCTTCGGAAGCTTCTAAGAGTACACCTGTGCCAAGTCAAGCATTTCTTTCACAGGAAATTGTGTATGATTAAGTCTACAATTTGCTCAGAAACATGTGAATTAAACAATGGATGGGGCAGAACAAACTGGGCGTGATAAACTGAATGGCCGGGTTACGTACCACGACAGCAAAGCTTTTATTTTCCACCCTGCCCCATCCGCGGCTTCCAGAACCCAAGAAGACGAAAACAAAAAATGACACTGAACACCCAACGCTCTTATTACTCACAATTTTCTAATTCTCACCTGTCAAACGAAGTAATTTATTCCTGGTGCAACCGGATCCATTCCTCTTCTCTCTCCTCTCTTTAGCCCTTTAATAATAAGTGTTGTACAATGAAGCGTTAAACTCCAACCGCCGATTACGGGATTAACGTTTACAAAAGTGTGCCCGGGGGCCTGGGGGGGCCTTCCATAATTTATTCGAGAGGCTCGGGGGAGAGGCGGTGCGCGCGCGGTGTTTAGCAGCGGGGCCTCAGACTCATCGTCTCCGCGGAGCGTAAAGAAAGACCAGAGGCCGCACTGCATTAAGGCCCCAGGGACGGCGCGGCGCCCAGCGGCCCTTCATGCCCACCCATTACAGCTTTACAGCCCAAATAACAAACTGCCGCCACTTCCCTCCGCGGCCCGGGCCCGGGATCACTCACTGCTAACGACACGACGCCCGCAGACCGGCGGCGTCATTTAGCGCAAGGGGTCCTTCACTAGAAATTCAAGAGAACACCAATTTTTTTTTGTGATTTTTCTCGATATTTACTGAGTTTTTGATTTTTCTTGATTTTTTTCTGCATCTTTTTTCTGATTTTTTTTTTCTGATTTTTTACTAATTTTGTTTTAGGGTGTACACTGATTTTTTTGAGTGAGGGCCCCCTAAGCTAAACTTCGTCGCTATGTTTAATAAGGAAAAAAGCTTCGCAAGAATCCATGCAATCAGCGCGGGTATAGTTTTAAAGCTGGCATGTATTTTGGCTGGTATTTCTATTTTATTTATTTCTAGTTCTGTAGCGCTTCAATACACATACTGCAGATACGTCTCTCCAAAACGCACACCCCGCCTCACAGAAGAAGTTCCCCGTCGTTCCGTCCCAGGCGAGCGGTTTGCCGGACCAGTTCATGTGATGGAAGGGAATGCTAGAGGGTGAGTGACCCCCAGAGGCGCGGCCGCACAGGCCCGCCCCGCCCCGCCCCCCCCTCCCCCTCCACCCCGCCCGGCCTCCGTATTTAAACCGACACCAGCTCCCAACAGGACGCACCAATGGCGAAAGGGTTGCTTTCTCGGACCGGTCACCCGACCCCGCCCCGCCTGCCCCGCCCCGCCTGCCCCGCCCCGCCCCACCGGCTGGGGTGTCGTTTCAGGGGGCGACTGAGGACGGGCCTGGGCCTCCTCCCGGTGGCGAGAACATGCAAACAATTTTCTCTTCCATCATCCCGACTCGTGTTAGCTTCAACCGCCCAAATCAGAACAAGCTAGGCACGTAAACTAGAAAGGCTTCACACACATACACAGACCATTACAAGACAAACATACGGCTTCGGGCCGATACTCCCTGCGCGCTGAAGTCCGTGAAATCCCGCAGTGGCGCAAGCGTGAAGTCGTGGCGATATGACTTTGAGGCCATTGTGCGTGACCTGCTCTGCGCCCACCGCGCCCCGCGCCCCGCCCCGCCCCGCCCCGCCCCACCCCAACCCGCAGGACGCGCTCGCATTGTGCGTGGAGACAATGACTGCCCCGCCCCGCGGGTGGGGCTCAACCCACCCCACCCCACCACGCCCCGCCCCGCCCCCGCCCCGCGGCCAAGCGCTCCCGAGCGAGCGGGCAAGCGATTCAGCGTCCAAATGCGTCTCCCAAGTTTACCGCTCCCCGTCATCTGGCTGAGTAGATTGGTTTGCCGGCCAGAAGGAGCGGCGGCAGCGGCGAGGATTCGAAAGGGTTCGGTCGAAAGGAAGTTGAGAGGAGCAGCAGACGGCTCGCGGGGTGAGGGTAGGTGGCCGAGGGAGAGAGAGAGAGAGAGAGAGAGAGAGAGAGGGGGGGGGATCATTCTTGTGCGAGAGTGTGAAAGAGAGAGCGGAGGCCGGGGGGGCGCCCTTCTCATCAGCGCGGGCTGCTGGACCAATACGATTCGGCACAAAATAAGGATCAGGTTATTCTTCTTGTCCGGCTGGCTGGCCGGCCCGCCGCGGCTCGGGCTCGCCCTGGTCTCGAGGCGGGCCCTGTGTGTCGGGTCTCCGCCGGTCCCCACCGGCTCAGGCTCGTCCCTTCTGTTCTCGTCTCTGGACGTCCGGCCCGGGAGCCCTCTATTTCCCAAGGGGCCTCCAGTGGATTAAAATCCGCGCCCAGCAGGTACACACTGATCCCATCCACGTGAGGGTGGATGAAGCGGTATCCAGAGAAGCGCCCTTTATTTTACTTGTATTATTATTATTATTATTTGATTTTTTTCGATGAAGTGTATCGTAACAAGTGACTTGCCTTCCACGAGAACAAGCCCTGGTGTTACCCACTTCCGAGGGGGCATCTACTCCCTATCCTAGTGTACACAGGATTTCTAATGATATGGGATTTCTATGGATTGCGTAAAGATTTCTCCGGATTTTGTAAAGATTTCATCTAGTACATTCGGGTACATTTCACAAATATATACCAGATTCCACAAAATTTTTAAAAAATATCACGAGGTTTCATGGGATTCCTCAGGGTTTTATGAGATTTCACTGATTTCTGTGACATTTTTTATGATATTTCTTGAGATTTCTCAGCTGGATTTCATAGGATTTCATCGAGATTTCCGAGGGTATGTACACAAGATTTCACGAGTGGTTGCCCCCTCGCCCACTTCTCATGCACTGTAATAGAGGGGGTTGAACTGACACACTTTGCGATTGGTGAACACTTTCAGATGCCTCGCTAGAAGAGCCACATGTTCCATATCGAAGACAAAATTGTCAGAAGTTAGTGTTGAGCTCATTATGCTCACATTCTAGGCGCAAACTTGTGCAACACATTATGTCTCGTAATGAAACATTTGAGCACACAACACAGAAGCACTGTGTTGAACACTTGAAAGTCTGAGTCAACTGAATACTTTCGACTAATTCGTATGTTTCGATAAAAGCGCCGAAAATCAAATGCCTGCACGGAGAGAATGGCGTCTTGGTTTCCAAGCAGTTTTGCAAAAAACAAGCAGCTCTTAAGGAGAAAATACACAGGGTTCCCGGGGCTGCTTGAGAACCAAGAAGTTTTCTCGGTGTGGGCGGGTCAAAATCAAGATAAACGATAAGGTAAATCCCCTTTATTAGCTGGGCGCGGTGGGCTGTGGTGGCGTGCATTGAGGTGTGGTGGGCCGGGCTGGGGCGGGGCGGGGTGAGGGGCGGGGCGTGCCCCGACTGACTGCTAGACAGCCTCCTGATATCGCATTTGAATACCTGATTTGGATCAATGACGAGGCAGTGAGCTGTGTGGGAGCTTCCGTACGTGAGGGGCTTTGACTGCGGGAAACACGCACCCTTGTGTGTGTGTGTGTGTGTGTGTGTGTGTGTGTGTGTGTGTGTGTGTGTGTGTGTGTGTGCGCGCGCCCGCGAGGCACTCTCCAGTACAGGCACGAGAGGGTCGCGCTCCAGCACCGAATGAGGCCACGCCATGGCACTCTACGGCAGGGCGCCGCCGCGGTACATACCACTTCCCACTCCAACGCAAATTGTAAGTGTCTGTTTGTTTATACGCCTGGTCCAATTTTTTTTTTCGTGAATGTGTGTGTAAGGGAGGGAGGAAGAGACAGAGAGAGATAGAGAGAGGCCCGTGGTATGTGCGCGGACGCCCAGCGGTCGGGTGGGAGAGAAGTGAATGCGAGAGAAGGGAAAACGAGAGAGAGAGAGAGAGAGAGAGAGAGAGAGAGAGAGAGAGAGAGAGAGAGAGAGAGAGAGAGAGAGAGAGAAGTCCTGACAGACAGAGATCGTTTGAGCAAGGGAGAAAAGGTAGTGAGATAGAGGGGTGTGTTGGGACGAGATTGGGCGCGCCTGCTCCGCCGTCTGTGAACAGGGAGCGAGAGAGAGAGATACGATAAGGGCGCCGGTGTGAGAGGGACAGAGTAAAGAAGAGAGCAGGTGGCTGTCCTCACTTTCTGGTCGAGTTAAACGACCCTAATTAGATCTGTACCATACTTTACCACACTGAGAACTCTAAAGCAGACACAACACTGGTACAAATTCAGTTGTAATTTGACAAAACGTGTGGCTTAGCTTGATAGCAAATATGAACATTTCCAAACAATCGTTGTTATTACGCGTCAATTGAATTTTGTAACAGTGGACATAATACAAAATTTCGTAACCATGTCACACAAGTCCGATACACGACACGGTGAAAGCAACGTTGCTTTTTGAGGGAAAGGGTAAAAAATTGAAGAGACTTACTCAAAATATGAGGACTTTTCCCCAAATTTTGTTAGTTTTACTGTGGTGGAAACTATCACATTTGATGCAGAATTCCTTATTTTTAGAGTATAAAAGTAACGAGCAGGAAATAAAAACATATTTGCGATTTCGATCCCAGTGCCGTGGGCATAATGTTTTACTTGACAGAGTGCAGGGTGCTAAATATACATTAAACAGAGCTCATGATCACCTTGAGGATCAACGGGACCGATCCGGATGGGGCCGGGCCGGACCCGGCCACCGCCTCCGGGATCGGACCGGCCGCCACCTCCTCTATTGTTACTCAGAGATTGGCGGGGCGGGGCGGGGCAGAGCGGGGAGTCAGGCACGACCAGCTTGGACGGGACGGGACGAGGGCCCGGGCCGAGCCAGGCCAGGAAAGGGACTTGCGGTCGAGTGAAACAAATGCCCCTGGAGCGAGATAGCGAGCGCACAGCTCGTCCCCACGGCCCCTCTGACTCGCACAATGGAAATCCTCAGCTGTCTGCCTGGCCGGGATGAGATACTGCTGCAGAGAGGCTAGTGGCCCGGCCTTATGAATACACAGCGAAATGTCGCTAATCCGAAAGTTTTTCAGCCGAACATCAACCAGAGTGAAACCGCGGAAAATTGGAAAAGCGATTTTCTATAGATTTGAAAAAAGAAAAAAAAGGAAAAAACTGTAAGAAATATCTTTTTAATGTTGATTTTTACGACCTATTTTGTAAATGATGAATTACGAAAAATGTTGTTAATTTACGACAACCCAATCTTGCTTGTATTTCAATTTTGAATTGATAGGAAGTGCTTTTAATTTCACAATTTCTAATTGTGATTTTACAACCTACGGCTTCGTGGTAAATTTTCCCACTAACCTACGACTATTTTTCACTTTGACTCATTTTGCTTGCCTCTTTTAAAAAATAGATATATTTTTAATATGATTATTTAACTTTTCTTGAGACGATATAGGTCTTCCCCGTCTCTCGGCCTGCTTCTGCTTATACTCATTTACTTTCTCAGGGGTATTAAATTTCTTATTAACCTTGCGTGTGCGGCATTGCGTTATACGACACACTTAACGAAGTGTGCTGAACATAAGGCGACTCGAAATCCTCCGCGAGGCCGGGGCGGGCGGTCTCAGGACAGTGGCCCCGGGCCGAGCAGGCGAGGCCGGTGGATATAGACGGTCAATAAACGTTATGAGGATATCATCCTGGTAGACAGACCCGTGGTCAGCCTGCTCCCTCCCCTCCTGTCCGTCTCAAGAAATCGGTGGAGGACGACACCGCGGCGAGTGAGGTATATATATATATATATATATATATATATATATATATATATATATATATATATATATATATATATATATATATATATATATATATATGCGGAGGAGAAAGAAACGCGAGCGGTGCGGCGAGGAGGATGGTTTTGCGTGAGAATGGACGAGCAGCGTCGTGTGAAAAGGGCGCGGCGGGGCGAGGCGCGCGCACTTTGCGTCGCTGACATGATGAATACGCTGAGATATCCACACGGAAAGACCCCGGCCTTGTTTGAAATTTCCCGGCACGTACAACGGCCGCTCTCGCCGCCCGTCCGAAACGCGCAGCCCTCCTCCGGCGGCTGGTGGGTGCGCGCGGGGCCTAACGCACTGCTCGAGACAGCTGACACACCAGGGGGGAGAGCACCGGCGGTGAAAGGAGAGGGAGCGGCGCGCAGCGGCAGAGCGCAGAGCGCGCGCGGGGAGAGATGTGATGTAAGGAGGACCGCAGGGGGAGCAGGAGGCCGGCTTTGTGCCGCTCGGAAAGGAATCAACTAGGAATTTTGGTGAACGAATTATGTAAATTTGCGAATTTTTTTTTTTTTATTTTTGTAAATTTTTATTGATTTTTTTAAAAGTTTTGCTTGAATTTCACCTAAAGTTTTGTGAATTCTCCTGAATTTTCCAGAATTTTCCTGAATTACGAGGTGTGCAAGAATTTCAGAGTTGTTTTCCCCTCGGACAAACGGCTAGGGGAGTCAAGAGAAAACTGTGGAGGGAGGTCTGTGCAGTAGGGCGCCGCGGCTGTCGGGCGATAGGTTGCGGCGGCGAGATGCGGCCCCCTTCCACCTCTGCGAGGATACTCTGCCTAAGGGTGGAGAGTAGCGCCGTGGCGACCGGCGTTGGGTGGGGAGCGGTAGGACCCGTGACAACTGCCGAGCGATTCCGAAGATCGCTTTCATACCTCTGTCCTCGTTGCACTCATGGAGCACTACCATGGCCAGCATAGGGCACCACTGCATGTGCAAGAAGGACGGAGGGATGAGAGCGATCTTCTGAATCAGTCAGCTGGCGTTACCGTGGACAGAGGGGATTCCCTCGTGGTCCCACGATCACCCCTCGTGGTCCCGCCAGCACCTCTCGCCGTCTCACGTGCACCTCTCGCCCCCCCCCCCCTCCCCCAACCTTCCCGGCTCCGCTCACCTACCGCTATCTAGCGCCACCTCACCCCACTCTAAGTCGAGCGCCAGCCGGTCGCCACGGCGCTACTCCCCACCCTCAGGCAGATTAGCCTCGGAGTGGTGGAAGGGGGCCGCATCTCGCCGCCGAAAGCAGAGCGCCTGCAGGCACGAGCGTAGGCAACCCTACTGTCACGTCGATCTCGGGACACCCAGTACCCAGTACATACGAGTACATCATACGAAATTTTAAAGACTAAATTGAATTTGTTTCTCGTCAATTGCGGCGTAAATTGTGAATAAATTACATCCAAACTTTTAGCAAGTTCGTCGGACATTTAAACAATTTAATTTCTCCGAAATTAGTCGCAGAATAGAGATGAGTTTAGCCCGATCTATACACGTGCTCCCCGCGAGCCCTTGCGTAGGCTGCTTAGGAGACTCACTATACTGTTGCTTCCCCTATGAAAGGCGCGGGGTGCATAAGACCGAGCATATGACGTAAAGAGGCCTCGGCTAAAGAATGATTTCTTCAAGTCCCTATCTGCACGAATTTTTCAAATGATCCGTCAATGATATTTTCAATAAATAACATCCTACAGAACCTTTTGAATTGAATTGAGCATACGTTTAATGTGATTGCACATTGCATTTTATTCAAGGTAGGCTACATTCTGTTGCGCGTTGCGCTATTCGCCTCTCGGAATACAATAAGTAAGAAAATTAAACATTCTCCACTTCTTCGGCTTCGTTGCGCAATGGCAGGGCCGAAAAAAAAAAGTGCTTCAACGCTAAGAAAACAAAAACAAAAATAATATATAATTGATGAGAAAACACCTCTTGAGCTAAACACACACAAAAAATAAAACGGCCACTACGGCGCCGCCACAGATCCAAAATGATTTAACGACTGAGGAGAGCGAGAGAGAGACCGAAAGGCGTGCGGCAACGCGACAGACATAAGGCTTAAGCAGCAGGATAAAAGGCGCGGCAGCGGAAGGCGAGGCGAATTCTCCCAGGAAAAGAGCGCGCGCGAGAGAGGGAAAAAGATGAAAGGCAAGATCAGTCTGCTCCACACCCCCTGCTGCCGCGGCTACCCCCGGTAAGGAGCTGTTTTACCAGATAAAGAGGCGCAATTCCTATACGTACACACCTGTTTGAAGCAGACGGGTATCTCGGCCTTTCTGAGGCAAATTCCAGAAGTAATGAGACTACCTTTATTTGCCTATGGTAGGTGGGTGGAGGGAGATACCGGCAAACTCAAAAAATTTTTAGCCCAAAGAACAGTATACTTGAAATACGGACAATACTACTTTTTACACTCTAAATGTCCAAAGACAATCTTGTAACTGGGCACCGGACTTCTGTGTGCAGAACTAGACCAGTCACAATATTTTAACTTATTGTACACATTTTGTAGCTAGCCAGTAGCAATTTGAGTGTTATTAGTTACAATATTGTATCTGGTCTAGTTATGCTCACAGAAGTCCGGTGCCCAGATACAATATTGTCCTTGGACATTTAGAGTGATACTGCGGCGAGGGGTAAATAACTCCGAATTTTGATGTACACCACTAATTCAAAATTCATGCTAATTCAAACTAATTTACGCGAATTCAAAACGAATTCAAAACAAATTCAATCGAATTCAAAACGAATTCAAGTAAATTCACAACAAATTCACAATAATTTCAAAAGACTTCGCAATAAATTGGGGATGCCCCAGAAAATACATGCACAGCTGATCCAAATTATTCTCTCAATTACATGATTAAATAAGATTTTTACTAAATTATTGTGAATTATTTCGATTTTTCCATAAATTATTGGAAATTTACTTGTAACTGCCCAAAATAATCACAATTATTTCAATTAATTAAAAAAAAAATCAGAAGCAAATTTTGCTCTGCAATTGAAAGGGTGGCGTGAAAACATGGAGAATTTTTGCGGCAGTAAACCTCCCGAAGGAGGTTGCGGTTCCCGCCAGGCACAGGGCTTTTACCCCCTGTGGCAGCCAACTGCTTCGGTGTTCCATGGGAACCGGCGCTTTGCTGACTGCGATCCTATCGCGCAATTCGACAGATTTGATCCCCGTACCACCATTGGCCTACCCCTAGAGGTACGAGCGGTGTCAAGGGCGTTAGACTTCCTGATCCCAGTTTCAGAGGCCTTACCTCAGAGGGGTACGCGGGATTCGAACCCACAACCCCGAGTGCCGACACGTAGCCAGAACAGGAAGCGACCCAACGCCCAGAGCCACCGAGCCAACGGCGGTGAGACGTGTTTAACTTGTATTTGACCTGCCATCCAGCTGCGGCCAAAGGGAATGTCAAGCGCGAAAAACACTTTCCCGAGTGGGAGTCGAACTTCGGACCACTCAGTTCGGTGTTGCGCGCTCTACCAACTGAGCCACGACGCCACGATGACTGTACAGTGCGACGGGTTCGAGTCGTATTTGCCGCGTATCCTGCAGCCTCCAGCCAGGAGGACAGGGCAAATTCAACTCGGACCCGTCGCACTGTACAGTCATCGTGGCGTCGTGGCTCAGTTGATAGAGCGCGCAACACCGAACTGAGTGGTCCGAAGTTCGACTCCCACTCGGGAAAGTGTTTTTCGCGCTTGACATTCCCTTTGGCCGCAGCTGGATGGCAGGTCAAATACAAGTTAAACACGTCTCACCGCCGTTGGCTCGGTGGCTCTGGGCGTTGGGTCGCTTCCTGTTCTGGCTACGTGTCGGCACTCGGGGTTGTGGGTTCGAATCCCGCGTACCCCTCTGAGGTAAGGCCTCTGAAACTGGGATCAGGAAGTCTAACGCCCTTGACACCGCTCGTACCTCTAGGGGTAGGCCAATGGTGGTACGGGGATCAAATCTGTCGAATTGCGCGATAGGATCGCAGTCAGCAAAGCGCCGGTTCCCATGGAACACCGAAGCAGTTGGCTGCCACAGGGGGTAAAAGCCCTGTGCCTGGCGGGAACCGCAACCTCCTTCGGGAGGTTTACTGCCGCAAAAATTTTCCATGTTTTCACGCCACCCTTTCAATTGCAGAGCAAAATTTGCTTCTGATTTTTTTTAATTAATTGAAATAATTGTGATTATTTTGGGCA
Source organism: Frankliniella fusca (assembly GCA_029379305.1). Taxonomy (NCBI): domain Eukaryota; kingdom Metazoa; phylum Arthropoda; class Insecta; order Thysanoptera; family Thripidae; genus Frankliniella; species Frankliniella fusca. Next base: position 310,217 of record JAHWGI010000325.1, on the reverse strand, counting down.
GTTGCAAGTTAATTTCCAATAATTTGGAAAAATCGAAATAATTCACAATAATTTAGTAAAAATCCTATTTAATCATGTAATTGAGAGAATAATTTGGATCAGCTGTGCGTGTATTTTCTGAGGTCTTCCCAATAAATTCAAAGCTAATTCAAAACGAATTCAATTTAATTGAGACAAATTCAATTCAGATTTACGAAATTTGTACACCGAATTCAGAGTTGTTTACCCCTCGTACTGCGGTCAATAAAAAAAAAAATTTGCTTCAACAAAGGATGAGAAAGAAAAAAATCATGGTTGCTTTAACCGATTTTTTTATTATTATTTTAAGTATTGTTATTGGTTCAAGCAATATCTTTTTATCACCTTGAGATCAAATAAATTTTTGCCTGACGATGTGCCATCACCGTGGAGGGGCATCGAATGCGAGCCGCTAAGCACCGCCCTCCCCGCCCTGAGCTCCGAACGGCGAGGTAGCTAAGCTAGCTAGCTAGCTGCTCACAAGCTGCGGCCCGGCTACACTGCTCTCTCAGCTCGCATGACCACGTGGACAAACAAAAGCAGAAATAGAAACAACCCCGCGAGCCGGCCCACGACACCCATCACCCACCCCGACCCTACCCATACCCCTCTCTCCGCGTGCTAGCCAGGGCACCACCGCCGCGCGCTGCACACGGGTCCGGGTCCACCCCACCCCTGACCCACCCCGAGGCACCTGTTGCGGCACCCCTCCCCCCCCCCACCCTCATCCCCTATCTGCACCTTCCAGCGGCTCGCTCCGGGAGGGCTTAAATGCACTGCAGGGGTCGTTCTTTATGGCCTGCAGGTCGCAAAGTAGCAAAGGTTGCTTGTTCTCCCCACCCCGTTATTTGGCCCACTTGTGTGTGTGTGTGTGCGTGTGCTCGAATTGAAATTGTAATGGCCCGGGCCTTAGGTCAACGCCTCCTGCTGTCTCCCGCGCCCTCCGCCTTGCTCACTCTACGTACTTTTTCCCATATCTCTTCATTCCTCTCTGTCCAACACACACACACACACACACACCTCTGTGTTTTTATCTTCCTCCCCGCCGCTGCAAGCACGGTGTATGATTTACGCCCGGCGGTGCGGGCTTTTTTCACGGCTCCTTGGCAGAAGCACACCGGTATGGGGCCCGGCAGTAAGTAAGGACGAGAGGGATCGGCCATAAAGTACGATTTGAAAGAGGTGAGACGCTGGGAGAAAAACGCCGAGCAACACTACAGTTTATCAACACAAGAACAGAAATTACGACGATCATCTCAGGTTTGAAATTTCCTACATAAACCATAAAAACCAAACGAGCATTATTCAGCAGGACACAAAAGGGGGAAAATATGAGACTTGTAACGGTTTTTTTAAGGAGGGAAAGAAAAGAGGGCAACTCAGTTGCCTAAAAAAGAGAAGCAAATCACACGCCCGAGAACAAAATTTCCGGAGAGCCGTAACTTGAAAGCAGATGATACGTATGCTAGATGTTCCCTTTTTCATAATTAGAGCAAGTGCGCTGTACCCGTCGCGACCTCTAGCGGGCCCGGGCCAGCTCCGGCTAGCTTATTTGGTTCCTCCGGGAAGCGCGGGTGGGGTTCGACTCTCACCCAATGTGTTTTGGATTGTCGCTTTAGTTCAGGTCGGCTGGTAGAGATGGCAGCAGTGTCTCTACTGGCCCAGCCCGATCTACGCTTTCAGCAGCTCACTTTACAGCATTGAGCCCCCCCCCCCTCCACCCCCTGCGATGGAGGTGCGGGGTAGAGGCGGGCACCGGCCTGGCGCTGACGAGAGAAGGCGTATAGAGTAGTCGGGAGGTAGCGTGCAAGTCAAGGTGCGTGACATTGTAGTGCTGTGCGAATCGAGTTTTTTTTTTAGGTTCGAATCGAATCAAATTTCTTCAAATTTCCTTCGAATCGAATCCGACCAAATAATTTCGAATCGAATCTGCCTTAATTCGCGCGCGAATCGAATCGAATCCAATTTTGCCACCCTTTAAATTAGATTTACTAAAAAAATTAAAATTATCCCTTAAAATAAAGTCTAGTAGGTTCCACACACCTTTGCAAAGGCGCGCTTGCACCCTCTTCTTGTTAGAAAGCATGTTCTTAAACTTTATTATTCGATGGCGAATCTTAGCTGATCCGAAATTTCGAACCTTCGAAGCCGAATCATAACCGATTCGGAACCGAACCGAATCGAATCCAGGCAGATTCGATTCGATTTCGAACAATTTGCACAGCACTACGACATTTCCCCCTGTACAATATTTTGCCACATTGACTGCTCGCTCTGCCGGGCTGCTCCCTGTATGGCAGTGGAAGCAGGCTGACACATTCGCACCGTCTGCTGAAGAGCAGTGAATGTTGGCACCTCCTCCTCCTCCTCCTCCTCCTCCTCCTCCTCCTCCTCCTCCTCCTCCTCCTCCCGGCTGCGTCACAGGGTCAGCCACCCGGTAATGTGTTAACAGCACGGGGATTAGGCCTCGGCCTCCTCCATCTCGGACTCAGGGGGTGGGTGGTGGAGGAGAGGGGTGGGGGGAGAGGCAGATCTCGGCCAGCAAGGCCGCTCCGGCTGTTTTACTGCGCGCCGCACTAAGCTTTCGTCTTCCATTTTACTGTCACATCCCTTCTCCTTATTCGGCAGGGTGGCTGTCTCGCCACGCCACGCCACGCCACCCCGCGCCACGCTATGCCCCGCCCCGCACCCCACCACACCCCATACACCCTTAACCAGCCACGCCTCAGGCCGTGCGCATTTACGATACGCGATCAACACCACACTGGAAAAACAAAGGTGTGACTTTGCACCATTAGAGGTGTGTTAAAGGTATAATGCCTGTGGAAAGGCATTAAAACCGCCCAAAGGCATTAAAATGTCGTAAAGGTGTTACAATTAATGCCTTAAAGGCGGTTTTATTACATTAAACCTTTAACACCCCTGTAATGGTGCAAAGTCACACCTTTTGTATTTTCCAGTGCACGCGCTCCGTCACCGAGAGGGAGATGGTGTTCCTGCGAGCCAAAGGGCGCGGCAGGACGGGCACAAGGCATTATGGGCATCCCAAATATTTGTAGATTCTAGGCCGAACCTTTCGTTATTAATTAGCACTAAGAATTCGGAATGGAAGCGGGACTCGGCGGGGTTTCCGTTTCGAGCAATTTATTCCGACATGAATTCGGGAAAATTACAATAATTTCTCAAAAATTTACTTCGTACAAAAGAAAAAGAAAATCAGTTAAAATATGGGCATAAAGGCGGGCAGTGCTTTCGCTGATACGGACGGACCGAAAATTGCTGCTAATGTATTCCCTGCCAACCCGGAGAGAACCCACTCAACTGCCAACACCCTATCTATCGTCTCCCTCCCTCCACCGTCCCTGCGCAAGCATACTTTCATACAAAATTGAGCCGAGTGTCATGTCGCCGCGTCAATCTCTGTATGCATGCCGCAAGTCCTCGTTGACGCGGAGTGCCGAGCGCGGCGCGCTTATCCGAGCACCCCGGCCGCCCCACCCCGCCCCGCCCCACCCGGGCACGTGTTCCCCGTCCGACTGCCTCCGTGGGCCTTCTCGCTCCTCTACACCACAACCACAACACCATTTGCATCCAAAATATTCCCTCACGCTGCTTCTTGAAATTTTCTAGCGCACGGTTTTACGGAAAACTTATCTCAATAAACGGAGGCGCCCTCTGGACCGTCGCTAACGTATTGAACTTTAATTCCCATCCAATCTCCCGCTGCCCAGGCCGGTTCGCGCTTAGCAGCCCCCGCCCCACCCCCTCCCTTTTTCCCCTGGTCCCTTTCTTTCCCAGCTGCTACTTTATCGCGCCCAGCTCGGCCGCGGCTCGGGGTTTCATATTTTATTCACACGGCGATGATCATTTGCAGACTCGCCGGTCTCATTAAAAATTCGTGCCGTTGTTTCCGTTATCTGTTGCAGGCCGCACTCAAAATGATAAAAAACAGAGGGTCGGGGATAATATTAAAAACTTCCCTTTTCCCGCCGCCGTTCCTAGGGGCACCGGTCCAGAAGACAGACAGACACCGCCCCGCCACGTACCTGAAACAGAGCAAAGGACGAAACTCAGGTAAAACTGCGGCGCACTGCCTCACAAAAACTTGGAGGGGTGGGGGTGGGAGGATGCGCTGGGGCCGGCAGAAGCGGTAGGAGTGGGGGGGGGGGGGGGGATGCGCTGGTGCCGCCAGTAGCGAGGCGCGGGCCAAATGCATGTAAGTCATGGTAATTTTCCTTTGCCAAGCGGCAGCACTCCGATTCTTGAAACAATAGACTGTAATTCCCACCGCCCCGTTCGAGTTGCAAACTCACAGTAATTGGTGTGAAATTAGGCCGTAACAATGACGCACAGGGTGCAGGGGGAGGGGCACTCCCTACTGCAATGCCTCACAGGGTCCTTTTGTTTATTCGGGCCGCTCTCCCCCACTTCCTATTCCCTTTCCCCCTTCCTAGAAACTTGCTTTATGGATGAAGGAAGAAGCCTCTGGGAAGGTGCAATGCCAATGCGACGAATGGCAAAAGTGGCCGTCAGCAAAAGCGTAATAAGGCCTTCCCACTTTTTAAGTCTAACAACTTTACGTAATTCTGCAAACTTGAGTGTCGTACTGTGTCAAAGCGTCAGGCCAATCAATGGTGATAGAGAAAAAAAAGTGTGAGACCTATCGCTTTATTCAGTTGTGTGGGTGGGAAAGCCTAAGTTGGACACAATATTTGTCGCTGTATTTTCACAGCAGGACCATTGCCCTCACCCTTTTCACTGCAGCACCATACTGAACTTGATTTTGAAGAGAACTGAGGCAAATCAGGCAAAAGCAAAACTACAAAATATCCTTACTAATTATTGCACTATTATTACCTATAGCGCGATTGTAGCTGCTTCGTAATCCCGAACCTGTTCCGACCGATTCTATTCATGATCGCAAACAATTATCGTTGTGAGCTCCCGTGTAAGCCAAATCCATCGCAATGCGAACAAATCTTACGCAAGTAGTATTTTTATAAGGGCATACAATATACACTGGTAAAACAAATGTTTAGTTTCAATACATCATGGTGTATAGTAGGCAATTTTTTAGATAATGACATGATGTATAGCAGGAACTAACATGACAAGATGTTTAACACCTACACTGAAAATGGAAGAGTCGCCTTTTTCGATCTTTGGAGAGCGACTTTTCTGTACCAAATTTGGATTCTCCTGGGAGAGTGACATGGATGAACATCACTCTATTAGAGTCACTTTGATGACTCTTTTTGAGTCAAATCATCAAATGTCACTCTTTTGGAGCGATTTAAAAAATTCCAGAAAAGACTCGATTTGAGTCGTTTTAGCGAAAGTCACTTTTACTGAGCGATGAAAAAATACTCCGCTCATTACGGGCGAGAAATGTGACTAGTACATTTTCAGTGTAAACACTTCGTAAATGTATAGAGTTTAAACATTTTGTGAAGCATAGAAATATACACTTGGGCGAGGCTTCACATGGAGAAGCATAGGGATACCACGCTGCGCCAACACACTAAATGGAAAGGAACTATTTTGTCCCAAGAAATGTTGCGTTTTTATGCACACCAATCCCTTTTGACAAATTTGTGTAATAATTTGGGACGATTTGTAATATTTAGGATGCAAATTGTCCCAATTTAGTGGGACAATTTGTTCCAAGAAAATGATGTGTAGGGTAAAAGTACCAAACATGGATCATTTTTCGGAAAACCACAGTTTTGGGATCGATAAAGGTGTGATGAGCATAATTTTTTTTCATCGGTGTGTAGTTTGAACCCTCAGGGAAGATATCCTGAGGGAATAAAGTTCCTAGCTCCAATACTTTCGGGGTTATAGGGAATTTCCATGACCTCCAATTTTGATCCATGTTTGGGTGGGGGTACCCAAACATGGATCACCAAGCTAGACTGTTGTCCTTCACATATGTGATACACAACAGTGTTAGTGGAAGGCAACTTTTTTTGTTTTATCCCAAAACAACCCCTTCCCCCATTTAGGGGTTGTGATCCATGTTTGGACGCTGACCCAAACATGGATCAAAACTTAGGCTTGTTTGGATATGTTTTGCAGGCTCGTCTGTCTACGAAATAAATAGTTTCTCATACCAACGTGTTTCTCTCACTATTCTGCTCACGAAATTACAACTTGCTTCCGCGCCCATTTGCATCTTCGGGGCTGATATAGGGCCTGGGAAAGTGGCATTTCTTTAACGAGAAATTCGATTCTTTTCTATATATCCTAACTAACCACGTGACATAGACCCTCCGATTCGTGGTAGAAATGTTGCCTGAAACCAGTTCTATAAACTTTAAACATACGCTTTTGAAATTATTGTATTTTCTTGCTCAGTCACGTGATCCTTAAGGCGCTAAGAGTGGAAAGAGATCTGATGTGTGCGCCAGGTTGCCTACCCGGACCTCTCGTAAGGCGCAATGGAAGATGTAAACGCTTGTAAAAAGTTTCCTATTGGAAATTTGTGCTGTTTGTTTGCATCAATCCCTTTATTTTGGTCATATTTTGCCATGTGCAAAGTGGCATCACGCATGAACGATTTCTAATGACTGATATTGAGGCGCAAACTAAATAAGTTACTTGAGGACGGTTCGAATTCTATGTTTTTACCCCTACCCGCATTTTCAAAATACTTAAGGTAAAGGTTCAAAATCTTCAGAGTCTTAAAAGGCATATCTTAAAGTGTCTTCTCATCGAGTACCAAGTATTTCCTCCGCTTAGTTTTCTTACAAATAGGAAATAAGTAGAGCCATGTATCTTGCCTTGTCTTTTTGCGCGATTTGACGAGGTCTGTTGTGCAGACTGTTTTTCGGCGAGCTCCAGCGGGCAGAGGAGCGAGCAGACAATAAAATGTCACATACAAAAATTGTTGCATATGTAGTCGTCTACCTGAGGAACTTTGAAATTATTAATTCAGTCGACCCAATCAGCCGCTAGAACCCACCAAACAGAAATGATCCATGTTTGGTACCTGATCCATGTTTGGTACTTTTACCCTATACAAAAACGCAACATTTTCTGGGACAAAATTGTCCTTTTTCATTTAGAGTGAAGTGTATAGCCAACTGAACACTGGAAATCTGAGAGTCATGTTTCTGACTGAAATTGAGCGAGGCATATAACGTTGCCCTAAAGGAGTGAGGAAATTCTATATCGCTCATTTGGAGTGATAAGCCTCACTCAAATCGAGCGAGATCACTAGATATCGCTCGTTTTGAGTCATAGAAGCGACTCAAAAGGAGTGATATTTAATAATATGACTCCCCAGGAGTGACAAAATTTGGGTCACCAATCTCGCTCCCCTGAGAGCGAGATTTCTGACTCCTCGATTTACAGTGAACACTTGCAAAGTGTTTAGAAAATAAACATCTACAGATGTATAGTTTGAACTAAACATGATATAGTGTTTAAATATTAAACATCAGCAGTTAAACATCAGGTGATGTTTAGAACTAAACATTTGTTTTACAAGTGTACAGAAAGGTGTAAAAAATAAACATACGAATGGCTTTGAGAGCAGATGACGTTGCAATACACACATTTTGTTTTCTGGAGAGCGTGTTGTTTGACCGGGTCAGGAGTGCGCACGCGCGGGGAATGACAGGTGCCAATAGCTGAGGAAAGTTTTCCCCCATACCGAGTGGGGTTAGAGGGACCAGAACGGCCAGCCACCGGCACCCACCGCCGCAGTGCTGTCCGGCTAGTTAATACTAGTTGAGTATGCACACTCTAAAAAATAATACAGATTTTTGTATCGATTTTGATACAGCTTTTTGTATCAGACATGTGTGATGCAAAAATGAGTAACATGGATACAAAATTTTGTAATTTGTCGAAAATGTTACAAAATTTCGTATCCGTGACAAAACAATGTATATGTTACAGGAAACTGTAACACTCAATACAATTTTCTGTATCGCTCGATAGAGAATTCTGTAACTTGGTTGGAGTAGTGGGGGAAAGGCATTGGATGCGCCGGATGCATGACACTGGGCTCCAGCAGAATGACTCGCAAGTAGCCCCGGTGGCCGAGTGGGTAGCGGGGTGACCTCGTGATCCGCGGGTCTCGGGTGCAAATCTCGGTAAGGAACAGGAATATGATTTCACTTGCTTTGGATTGAATACGTCACTGTGAGGAAATCAGGCACAAGAAAGGGTAGAAAGAAGAAAGGATCGGAAAACTAGCTCTTCAAACACGAAAATAGTTCTGTATCACATGCTACAGAATTTTGTAACACCGCTACAAATTTTTCTGTATCATATCTGATACAGATTTCTGTAACTTGTGATATGATAATTACTGCGTATCCAAAATACAGAATTCTACACTGATTTTTTTTAGAGTGCAGTTAAGATATGTAACGACGTAACGTCGTCTTCTTAAAAACAAGGAGAAAAGAAAACACAAAATTAATTTTGTGCTAATACTGGTACTCGTTCTTTACACAGCCGATGTTAATTGCCATTAAACGTATACTACATGAAACTGGAAATGCTGATAGTTTTGTCACAGGACTCAACTGGCCAGTCCTTGGCTCTCCAGCTTCCACTCGGCCCTATCTTGGAATTCATAACATAAACAACTCGCCCGCCGCCCGGCGTATAGGGATCACATTCACCCCTGTTACAGACATGGTGTCGCGCTCTGTCGTCAGGAAAGACCACTACGAACTTGCGTTTCTGGTGTGCACAGTTTCGTCAGTAGAAGGCGCAGATGCCGGTGCTCGCGCATGCGCGTCACGTTCATTTTCGGGGATAGAGTTGATGCAGCTTATGTTTTGAGAAATCTGTTTAGTGTTCTCAAAATATTACAATCAGACTTAAACAATCTTCATGGCAGCCTGTAATACTAGCAGATGATGTTTCGAATGGCAGTATTGCCATTTTTGTGCGTCCTTCGTGTCATGAAATGAATATTCCATGTGAGGCCCGGCTCTATCGGACTTAGAATGAAAACAGGCGAATTTTGTTAAGAGTTCTCAAAAAAGTAGTGTCAAACTTGAAAAAAGGTCCATTATTGGTCACGCCTACAGCATTCCCAGTTTCGAATGGTATAAGTTTCATGAGTGTACGTATTCTGTATTGCGAGAACGACTACCGTCACGCGTGACATCGCACTGAGATCAATACTCGTTCTTCTACCACCAAGTAGGAGGTGGTGGTGGTAAAGAACGAGTAAAAATGTCCTTCACACAAATAAAAGACGATATTTGCGCCTTTTTCTAATTACTCTCATTTCGGTGCGGTACGGCCGTGTGTCTGATGACGCGGGGCCCGGCCGCCATTGTGTGACAAGGGGTGTGGCCGCCGCGGTGACACAATGGGACGGGCCGCGGGGCGGGGCGGGGCGGGGCGGGGCGGGGCGGGGCGGGGCGGGGCAAGGCGCGGCGGGGCGGGGCGGGGCGGGGCGGGGCGGGCCAGGGCCACCACGGAAGCAGCAGAGCGCTTTTCAAATACATAATAATTCATCGCCAGTGCGGTGGCCCACGGCTCGGCTCGGCTCGGCTCGGCTGGGGCTCGACTCGGCTCGGCGCGCCCGCTGATAAATGTTCTCCTCGTCAAAGCCATTTTTGTGCCGGCGGCGGCGTGGTGGCGGAGCTTCGCGCGTCCGGCTTTCCATTTGCGTAAGTGGTGCGTCACCATTCACCACTGCTGCGTGGGAGGGGAGGATGAGAGGGAGAGAAGGAGGGAGGGAGAGAGGGAGGGAGGGAGAGAGGGAGGGAGGGGGAGAGAGAGAGAGAGAAGGAGAGGGGTGTCAGTGCTGCCACGTCTACTATAGGCCTACTGCTTCTGAAACAAACTTGACCGATGGAGGAAGTGGACCCAGCGAGAGGGCCCAGCTGCAGCCAATCAGAGCGGCCGCCCCGCCCCGGCGCGCCCCGCCCCGGCTCCAGGACAGAGTAGACTCAGAGTAGCAGCCTGGGCTCTCTGTCATTCTGCAGGTGCAGGCCCGGCCCCGGCCCAGGCCCCGGCCCTGGCGGTGGACTTGGCACCGCAACAAGGCGGAGTGGCGTGGCGTGGCGTGGCGCGGCGCTGAGGCCCAAGAAGATGAGGGATTTGTTGGCCTCCTGCTGTAAAAGGGTCCTGAGGCGCGCACGGGGGGGCGGAGCGAGGAGGAGGGGTAGGGACTGTTTCTTGAGCGTGGCGTCGGGGCGGGGCGGGGCGGGGCGGGGCGGGGCGGGGCGGGGCGGGGCGGGGCCGGGCCGCAGCGGTGAAACAACACAAAACGCACCACGCCGGAAAAGACAGACGGCGTTGCTGCTCTCCTGCTCCGGGCTTCCCCGGACTCCTCCGCACTTTGCACTCTGCTCCACGATGGTCAGGGTTTACATCTCTCTCTTTCTCTCTCTCTCTTTCTTTTAGCACTCGCGGGGCTCTAGTCGGACCCGGCTCCTGCGCACGCCTGCCTCAGGGCCGCGGCTGGCGTGCCAGCTGGGAATTATTGCAGTTGGATCATCACTCTCATAATTTTTCCTTATAATTTAGGAACAATTTTCGACGCATGACTCTTGACGAATCATCCGTTAAAAATTTGAAAACATGAAAACACTTTTTTTTTTTTTTTTTTTTTTTTTTTACGAATTATTTGTGGTAACGTGACGAGTAAAATGTAGCATAAATAATAATTCGCTGAGATACGAATGATTTGCAAGTTTGAAAATGATTTTTGAACGCGATAATTATTGTTAGAATTAAATGAAAGTATTGCATTTTTGTCATCCTCCTCCACGCCAGTATCTAGGTAACAACGAAAGAAGTTTACTTATTTACTTAAGTTAAATTATTCATATATTGGTGCATCGCAAGGAACCATTCGTAACATTTCGAATCATCGTTAATAAGTTCTATACGAATTATCCTTGAACGTAAAATTTGCACGGATCATCCGTAAAAGAACGATTTAAAAAAAATTATACTACAATAATAATCGAGGGGCATCCACTCCCATTTGGAGGAACACCAGATTGCCGAAATTGCCGGATTGCTAGCGTTAAGTTTGGGATTAGTTAGCATCAAACGCTTGTTAGGCAAAATTCTCTAACTTGCTGCTGTGTATGTATGCAAAAAGCATGATGGTGGATTTTTAAAGATCCCGTCGGATTGCTGTCGGAGTGCCGGTGTGAGGAGCACCGGTGTCAGCGCGTATCTTCACCCCCTTACCCCACGTACAGGATCCCTAGGGACATCGTACCGGCGGTACATGCACACTAGTGTTCCCCCACACCAGGTAATAATTCGCTAGGGATATGATTGCCGGAGTGGAGGCCCGCTCGACAATAATGGCTCATGGCTAATGCCAGCTTTAAATTGTGTCTCTTAGAGTTACGCCCGGCCAGGACTGGGGCACACTTTCCTAAAGCAAGCGTTCACTCCTTATTGAATAATTTTTCAAACTCTAATATTTTTTCGATTTGCTGCAAAATGCCAAACAGTGCACGCTGCACCCTACTCCCACAACCAAATGTAGACGTCACGTTTACCCCTGCTCCTCAACTCCCGCTAATAAAATTGACACGTGTCCTGGGATAGGCAGAGCGGGGGGAGGGGCGGGAGCAGTGTGCAGCGTGACGTGTGGAATGCCCGCCCCGCGCTCGCTCTATAAACAACGTAGTCACGCCCCTCGCACACTGGAAATACAAGTGTACGAGTGGTTCTTCGCTCGCCTGCTACTAGAGAGAGTGAATCTTTTCTCATTTGTAAATGAGCGACACCACCTCTCGTCATGCACCTGACCAGGGTATCACGTGGCAAAATCCCCGAGGGACAAACAACTCTGATTTTTTTTTACACCTGATAATTTAGGTAAATGCAGAAAAATTCACAAAAATTCAGGAAAATTTAGAAAAGTTTCCAAAAATTGAGGAAGATTTCAGGAACATTCAGGAAAATGCACAAAAATGTGGGTAAAATTCAAGTGGAAATTCGCAAAACAAATTATAAAAATTCAATAATATTCGCAAAATGTGTGCACCAAAGTTCAGATTTGTTTCGCCCTCGGCGAAAACTCCTCATGAAGTGTGCTGAAACAAACCATACTTTGCTCCGTAGAGGTCGTAAATGTGGTGTGTCATACCACCGCGTATCAACGTTTCATACCATGTAATACCGAGTACACCCTGCTGTGAGAAATTTGCCTGTGTGAATGTGAATACCCCCTAGGAGATGGCCGTCCCTCAGGCACCAACCGTCCCTCTCCCCCCGGGGACACCGCCTCCGCAAAACTGAACACAGATTCCTTCTCTCGGGTGATAGCTTGTCGTCCAAACTCTGACGCTGCTGCTGCTTCTGCCCGCCAAACTTCGATGACCGGTTCAGTCAGAGCGGATGGTGTGAAAACGAAGAGGAGGTGTCGGGAGCAGAGAGAAGGAGAGACACAGATCTAGAGAGGAGGAGGAGGGGAGGAAGATGACGGACAGTCGGGCTCTAAACTTACGGTGCAATGAACTCGCGCGGCCGCGGGGCCGAGGCGTGGCGGTGGCCACCTGTTTTCCGAAGGAGACAGATAAAGCAATGGCTTGCCCGCCCTCTGGCAAAAGTAAGGCGGAGCCCAAGGAGCAAAAGGCACAGCGACAAAGCAAGGAAGGAAAAGAAGAAAAAAAAATAACGAAAGCAGCGGCTGCGGGCTTTGCTCCTTCAGCAGCACGTCGTCGGATACAAACAGCGAAGAACACAAGAACAAGTATAAATCCTTCTGCGCGAGGACGTGATCAAATAGACTGTGATGAGCACGTGATTCAGGCGCGGGCGGCTCTGCCAGGAGGTACGGGCCTTCCAGGAGTATCCGCAAACGGCTCGACAGCAAAACGGGTTCGGCGACGCGATCTTGAGACTTGCCTCTTTCTTTTCCGCCACGAAGCAGATATATAGGGATGGAGAAGACGATGTAGAGTGCGGGAGTAAAGGAGAGACGGAGAGAGATGGGAGAGAAACAGATGCGGCAAGTGCGAGAGAGAGCCAAGTATGTATTGCATTTTCGGAGACAGGCGAGCGCCGCGCGCCTCGCCGCTAATCTTGTTTATCGCAGCCCTGGCCATGATAGAACTTCCTGACTGCTTCGCAGCGCACGCTACCGCTCTCCGTGATCCTGCGAGCTGAGCTGTTTGGTTTATTCCCGAGTCGGTATCGGAGAGCAAAGGCAGCATCCCCCGCCCAAAAGCACCCGTGCAGCCCCACGCAGCACACTTGTATAGGGCTCCCTCATGCAGGGCTTTCACAGGGACTCACTGAAAACTAGAAACAGGCGAGAGAGAGAGAGAGAGAGAGAGAGAGAGAGAGAGAGAGAGAGAGAGAGAGAGAGAGAGAGAGAGAGAGAGAGGCGCTGGCAAGAGGGAGCGAATAGAAGCCGAAAGAGCGCGCGTATTCGCACGCGCACAGCTACACGCTGACTATTCACACGTACACACATTCACACAGACGAGGGTCCGGGCCGCGCGCTGCGGCCGGGCCGTCCCGAAAGGGACTTGGTTTTGGGGTGGACAGCCTGTCTCTTCAGTGGACCTTTGCCCAAGTTATTGACGGGCCTCCTCCTCAACTTCCCTTCCCCGCAGTGCTATAGCGACATCAGGGAGAGGGGAAAGAAAAAGTGATGTTTCGCTCTGGGAAGCAGTCGGCTGATGCGCCCCGCCCCGCCCCGCACGTCCTGGGCGTCTGCATCGTTTACCTCAAACAGACCCCCATTCACGCACAACAGGGTCTTCAATAATGAACAGCACCAATTCGCCTGATTGGCGTTTTTGTTTCACGAGATCTCTCCGCGCTCCCTCGGGGCCTCGGGGCTCCCCAGGGGGAGGAGAGGGGAGGCGGACGAACTGCGTACGGCTGGGTGAGGAGAGGAGAGGAAAGGAGAGCCGCGGAATAGTTTGAGAGTCGTTCAGAGTGTTGTGCCTATCAATCAACCGGCAGCACGAACACGTCCTTTGAAATACGAACGCCTCCCGCCCCGCCCCGCCCCGCCCCGCCCCGCCCCGCCCCGCCACGCCCCGCCACGCCCCGCCACGCCCCGCCACGCCCCGCCACGCCCCACTCCGCGTGCACGACGCACAAAAGCCACACAAAACGCCACCAGCTCTATGTGGCTGGCAACACGGTTTGATTTCAGCAAGTGGTTCAAAGTTCCATCCAGACCGTGTGAAACGAACCACCGAACCAGCACGGGGCGGGGCGGGGCGGGGCGGGGCGACATTGATGGTGCTCGATATCACTACGGCATCTGCCCGACTGGTAGAGTAGCGGGATGGAGCGCCTCGCACTATTTACTCACGACAGAGAGAGTACTTATTACTCTGCAAATTCAGCGCACAGTACGACACCTTAGACTGAAAGGCACGCAGTTCAGCCGCCCGTTCCAAGACTAACGCAGTTCAGTCGCGCGCTCCGAAAGACACGCAGTTCAGCCGCTCAATCCGAGACTCACGCAGTTCCTACACGGTAATAAAAACAACGTCTGATTTTTTGAGGAAAAAGGGAAAACTTTGAGGGTCCCACTTAATTTGAGGAAACATCCTCATATTTTGAAGAAGTCTCCTCAAAAATTAAGGAAAGTTTCCTCATTTTTTGAGGGAGTCTCCTCAAAAAATGAGGAGTTTTCCTCAAAGTACTTGAGTTCCTCAAAGTTTTCCCTTTTCCTTCAAAAAATAAGACATTCTTTTTACCGTGTATGTCTGGGGCGGTAAACTGCGTGTCTTTCGGAACGCGCGGCTAAACTGCGTTAGTCTTGGAATGGGCGGCTGAACTGCGTGCCTTTCAGTCTATAAGGCGTCGAGTACATATACTGCTATTGAAAGGGTGAGACCAATAACTGGTCCCACAGAAAGGCGTGCGATGTTTTCTAAATAATAAAAATTGCAAGACCCGGTGAGTGCTGCACTACTTGTCTGTGCCGCACACTCTCATCTCATCTCATGCTTCGGACACAGCGAGGCTGGTTAACTCAAGACGCGGAGCGCCTGACAAGAGAAGGGTAGGCCGCCCGCCTCACAGCCGCGTGCGCGCTGGCGAGAGCTGGCCTATCTCCTGGGCGCCTTGCAGCGCGACTCACTATCAGAAATCCTGACCCAGAGTGCAGGACTGGGTACGGGAAGCTGTGGTGGGCAAGGTACAGGTAGACCGTACCTCATTCACTGTGGTCCCCATAAGACTCCATGTTAAAAATAACCTCGGTCCGTACTTAAAAGACCGTCCTCGATCAGTTACAGGCTTACCAGGCAAATTGTTTTTTTTTTTTTTTTTTTTTTTTTTTTTTTTTCGACAGTGAAGTCTCGTGCCCACCCAGCGGGAGAAACAACTCTGAAATTTGTGTACATCTACACTGTACAAAAAATCACAGTCGCCCATACGGAAATATACCGTTTGTTTAGATGACGGTGTCTCCGTACATTCGGCTCCATACCCTCTTCCCATAATAGCCCATGTAAAACAAAAATGTGGGTACAGTGCCAAGGTACAGAAAAGTTGCCGCAAATTTTTTCCCGTCCGTTTCCGTTTTGGGCGGTTTTGGGTACGGACTGTGTAAAGGCGTTTCGTACCCGTTCCCTATTGCTAGCCCATGTAAAAATGATAGGTACGGTGGCCAGGTACGGTAAATTTCCATACCCCTGAACGTACAGAGACGCCATGATCTAAATAAACGGTATATTTCCGTAAAGGCGACCAGTGATTTTTTTACATTGTAGTAATACAGAAAAATTAACAGAAATTCTGGAAAATTTTGAAAAATTGCAACAAATAAAAAAAAATGGAAGTATAATAAAGAAAATTCAGAAAAAATCATGAAAAATCACAAAAAGATTAAAAAAACTTACAAACACTGTGAAAAATAGTTGTTTGTTGAAGGGGAAATTTTACACGAAGTGGATTTGTAAAATTATAATTAACAAATCGTAATAGTACAAGCACTTCGTATATCGACTTACTGAAATTCTTCGATTACGAGCAAAAAATGGATGTCATAAGTTAACAGCATATTTCGCAATTTTGTAATTTACAAAATAAATAGTCAATCTACCAATTTCTTTTTCGCAGTGAAAACTGCGCACCAAAATTCAGAGTTGTTTCTCCCTTGCTCCACTCCCGCTCCTTTCCCCCACCCCCTTCCCGGCTGAGCCGGGTCCATCTCACTCTTAGCAGCCGCGCAACAGGTTGGGCCCTCCGGCCCCCTTTTCCACACCGCCGTAATCCCACATAGATACCGGCCAATTTCGCGGTGGCCGCCTCCCAGCCTCGAACAATCTTGGAAATTTTTGCAAGTTGTCTAGGCAACTACGCACCAAGTGTTTTGCAATTTTCGACTCATATGTCGTATCGTTTCCTGTACAATTATAACGACCAGTGGACGGGACCGCCGCAAGGGTGCAAAATTGCATACCAGCCAAACTCTTAAAGTTTGCGCACTAAGTAAGAGTGACGAGAACGTTCAGCTAATTTCATTAAAAAGCACAATCCACAGTTTGCACAGTGTGTGCAAACACTGAAAATCCACGATTCAGAATTCTCGCTCCCATACGAACGAGAATTTGAGGGCAATTTTCTTACTCTGTGGAGAGTTAGATTTATTTTCCTCACTCTATTTTACTGAAAAAGGAGGAGTCGACTTTATTGCTCTTGGGAGCGCGACTTTTCTGTACCAAATTTTCATGCTCCAGGGAGAGTGAGACGGATTAACATCGCTCCATTACAGTCATTTTGATGACATTTTCGGCGATGTGCTTCAATTTTTTTTTGAGTCAAGTTAAAAAACGTCACTACTGGAGCGATATCAAAATATCAGAAAAGACTCGATTTGAGTCGTTTAAGCGAAAGTCACTTGTACTGAGCGTTGGAAAAATTCTTCGCACAATACGGGCGAGAAATGTGACTATATTTCCAGTGTTGAGAAATAATTTTGTAACCTCACCCTATAAGAGTGACGGTTCGAGCTCAAAGTGAGGCTAAAAAATTCTAACTCAAATAGAAAGAGGCTTTCAAACATTTCTTGCTCAAAGAGAGTGAGGCTAAAGATGTTACAACCAAGTAAAGTATCCTCACCCATTTGCCGTGAGAAATCGCATGCGAGGATTTGCAATGAAGTTGCACATTTGTTTTCCTGGTGGGGTCGCTCTGAACCCCACCGACTAGGAAACGAGATTTCTTCCAGTTCTTGTGATGTCAAAGAAAAAGTAAATTCTTTCTCAATTTTGCCGTGACATTCGCTGTTATAAATACCGTGAGGAGTTACGGTATGCGTACGGTCCGCACCGTAATTTTCATGTACGGTCAGACCGTAACGTACACTTACGGTACGGACCGTATTTTATGACAGATGGAGTGTGCTCCACTGCACTTCCCCAACATATTTGCAGGCTACGGTGTGTACCGTAAGATTCAGACCGTAGTCAAAAATTACGGTCCGGGACCAGGCAACAAATTTACAGCGCATACCGTAGGCATTTACCGTGGTATTTTCCAACAGTGTTTAGTGCAGAAGTGTCAAATTTACTCTTCAATAATAATTTAAAAAAAAACATGGTAGTTATCGGAGTGCGTGCTTCTGCCTTACTCCCAGCCACACCGCTGCTGGCTCGGCTCTGATCTACCAAGGCGCAAGTCGGCCTACAGATTTGAGGCAGCGATCCTTGGCTGCGGCTGCGGTCCCGCGCGGGTCCCGCGACGGTATAGGCGCGTAATGCCTGTTAATTGACAGAAGCGACCGCGATGCCGACTTTGATCGTGTCACGGTATGGGATTGGTAATGGAAACGAGCACACATACGAGCAGACACATGCGTGTAAGCAAGAGCACGTTTACACACACATACACACACATGTACACACGGAGCTGCTTTGCATGCTGGCTTGGCTTATTCACACTCGAGTTGGCACGGCGCGAGCGATTGAGAGCCCCGCGCCCCGCCCGCCTATACAATCTTGAGCGTGAACTTGAGCGTTCGCTACTTTGGAGGTCGCTGTCAAGGGTAAGATAACGGATATGAAAAGGTGACATTTACAAGGCCCCCCACCCTTCCCCCTCTCTTGAGGTTCCAACCCTCGCCGCAAGACGACTTCCACTCAGGCTCCCCCCGCAAGACAACGCATGCAACACACGCTCGATCTCCCCGGGGCGACAAGTAGAGCTAGGCTGAGGGGAACCCCCGGACCTGCTCGCATACTGACACAGTCACGAGAGAGAGAGAGAGAGAGAGAGAGAGAGAGAGAGAGAGAGAGAGAGAGAGAGAGAGAGACGTGATGGAGGCACGAGAGAGTGCGCGTGCGGTGTTGGCCAACATTTTAAACTCTGTCTGCGAAGCCTACTCCTGCGGGGTACAGGGTAAGGTCCCACGGACGGACGGACGGACAGACAGACAGACAGACAGACAGACAGACAGACAGACAGACATACACTCACACACACACACACACCTGCATTAACCCAGCAAGGTGCGCAGAGAGTGCCCGGGGGTTCGTCGTCGTGCGAGAGACCCACACACTTTGTCACGGGGACGAGCGTCGTGTGTTCAGGACCACGTCGCCGTGGCGTGAGGCGGCGGAGTGTGTTTCAGCCCGCGCATGAAAGCCCATGCTGCCCGTGATAAAGAGCCCTATGGCCGTTTGCCACGTTTAGCGTATACGTGCGCGCCCGCAGGCGCCGTAAAGAGACAAGAAGCGGCAGATAAGCGTGTCACTATTTGTGGGAAAAAGATGTATTGGAACAATAGAGTGAAAAAACACGTGCGAGGGGAGTTTGTGTA
Organism: Frankliniella fusca; assembly: GCA_029379305.1. Taxonomy (NCBI): domain Eukaryota; kingdom Metazoa; phylum Arthropoda; class Insecta; order Thysanoptera; family Thripidae; genus Frankliniella; species Frankliniella fusca. The sequence continues at coordinate 291,457 of JAHWGI010000325.1, read as the reverse complement.
CACTGATTATCATTGTTTTTTTAATTTAGACTTTTATGATTATTTTATTTTGTTTAATTTTTTTTTTCTTAAAAAAAAATCAGTGACTTTTTCATCAATTTTGATTCGTATCAACTTAATATTTCTAGCTTTTGTTCAGTTGAAAGCTTTTCGTTCATTTGTTCTCAATTTTTTGGATTTCCCCCCAAATTTTTTCTTGTTTTTATTTTAAAAATTTTAAATTAGTTTTGATTTTTATTTGCTCCGTACAATGATTTTTTTTGAAATTACCCCCCCCCCCCCTCCCTCCCTCGATGAAAACCCTATGTAAGAATGTCGCACATGTCATTTGAAGTGGCAAGTGAGCAAAAATGTCTGAATTCCCCGATGAAGAATGAAAGTCGTCGGGTGCCACTATTCCTGTAACGGGCAGCGCTCTCACGCCCGACCAGTTACGCCCGGCCTGTCTTGCCCCCCCCCCCCCCCTTTCCGCCCTCCCCCCTCCCGCCGTATCCTTGAGACACGCACAAAATAAATCACCGACGGAATCGCACGACACTTGATTTTTGTTTGTTTTTGCTCCACGACAAAATAGTGCACCCATTGCCCTCTATTCCCGGTGGAGGCTCCCCGCAGAGCGGGATGGGGGTTGTAATGAGCACTAGCTTTTCGTGCGCCCTCCGCCCCCAAAGCCGCTGCCCCCGCGAACTGTTTTTGTCATGTGCTGCGCGACCGAGCCCACCCCGCTCTGCCACGCCCCGAAACCACCGCCTCCTCTGTTCAGCTGAGGACAGTGATTTGTCTTGGACAAGGCGGTGCACACAGTGAGACATGGCATGAACATGGGCGGCAAGAGAGGGCGGAGGAAAGAGAGAGTCGTATTTGTCATCCACCGACCGAAAAGCATATGATGGATGGCTGATAAATAGTTTCCCGATACTCTCTCCGAAGGAGGCCGATCTAACATCTCTGGGCCTGTCGGGCCACACAGCCTATAACGCAGACTCCCGGACAGAACAAAACAAAAATTAATTAATCGCACCAGTATGTCTTGCGACGCACCATATGTAGCCAACACGCTCCAATCATGTTGCGAGAGTCATTCCAGCCAAGCACAGGTGGCGCCAATATGAGCGCGAGCACGTCAGGTGTGGGCGTGCGGGCGGGCTCCAGTCTGTATGCAAATGACTTCCAGTCTCGAGAGTCAATTCTCTGCAAACTCAAGTCTAGTGGCATACTAAAGTAAAGCGTGTGGGACCCACCGAGTCCTACGGCTGTACGTGTGCGTCGTACATGATAGGGTTCCCCACGCGTACTGGACGCAAAAGCTTCTCACGCCTCTTACTATAGAAGCTTCGGTCTCACACTTTTTATAATAGTTAAAGTAGTACACGTGAGCTTGAAGAGTTCACATACCGCTTCAGCGAGAGACATTCACTGTGAATAAACCAAGTGTGCAACGGCTATAAACACTTGTAAGTGTGCAACTCCCAGTTTTACATGTATAAGTGTTAAACCCAGAGTTGAGCAATTGCGAGAGTTTAACTCGCTGATTTTACACTTGTAAGTGTTCAGAGTTCAACTCGACAGTTGCACACTCGGAAGTGTTCAACACTTGTCAGGCGCAGTTAAGCACTTGCAAGTGTACAACTGCTGTGTCAAACACTAATAATTACACAGCCGTGGAGTTGAGCAGTTGCAATCGCATCGCTGTTGAGTTCAACACTTTCACGTGATAAACATGGAGTTGCACTCTTACAAGTGTGTTGAACAGTTGTACACTTAGTTTTACAGTGTTCGCGACCGATGTCAACGCGATAGATTTCTCCTGGGCCAAGAGACCACTGTGGAGTACACATTCCCTATTGGGACATATGCACTCCGCCATTGCAGGGAGTATACACCACCCACCCCAACCTCTTGATAATGTACTCCCTCCTCCTCCTCTCCAGATGAGTGAGTACAATTTCCCTGTAGAGATTTCCCTAGGTATTTTGCACTCCGAGGGCAACCATCCCCACGAGTAAGAGTCCACTGTTACACCGGCAGAACCCCCCTGCCCCCGCCCCCGGCCCCCACCCCCGTCCCCGCCCCAGTTCCGTTGGACACCCACCACAGCGAACGCTGCGTGAGAGATTCACTCTAGTCCTAGTCGAGTCCCGCCGGCCCGGGGCGGGGCGGGGCGGGGCGGGGCAGCGTGCGCGGCTGAGCGCCAGTTCCAGCTGGGATAGCAGCCCTCTGAATTTGAATGGACGAACGGACTCACACGAACCTCTCTCTCTCTCTCTCACACACACACACACACAGACACACAGACACACAGACACATAGGGAACGTGCCAACAAATATCCGCCCCCGCCCCCCCCCCACACACACACACACACCGAAGGCGGGTACAAACTGAGGTTGCGCAAAATCAGATGTGTGTGTGTGCGCGCGCACGCAGGGGTGTGTGACTCAGTACATCTGCCCCAGATGGATTCAGGATGCCAAGCCTCCTTCCTTGAGCCGAGGGCCTCACCAGCCTCACCCAGCCGGAGCCGGCCCTACCCGACCCGGCCCGGCGGCACCGCGCCGTGATCCAGCCGAGCCCAGCGGCCCACCCCCCGCACCATCCACCCCTCCAAAAGCAAAAGTCAGATCGGGTGTGGCTCCGGCTCCGGCTCCACGGGTCGACCGGAGTCTCCGGATGAGGGAACAGACACCGAAACTAAACAGGGGAACCCACCCCATCAACATCTTAGAATAAACAGTGCGACAATGAGGAGAGCGGAAGTGATGTGAATTAAAAGGCTGCTTGATTTGCACTTGTAATTCTTTTCAAAAAATCAAATTGAAATTAAAGAGAAAAAACAAGATGTCTCACACACGCCAGATGTATTTGTACATTTTTGTGCAAATGTTTCTTTGTGCAAACACTGGAAAAACAAAGGTGCTATAGCGCCTTTCTAAAGGCACTTTTTCACTAACGCCTTTAAAGGGCATTAGATAGCAGCTCTTTGTTTTTCCAGTGAAGTTAAACCTGCATTACGTTTCGCACAAATTTGAGCACAAAATTGCATTACTTTGCAAAAAATTATGCACAAATATGTGATGCAAAAGATCTGATTGTTTAACTTTGTACACATAAAAATTACAAATCAAGTTAGTGAGCAGGAGTTAGTATAACGTTAAGTTACAGAACCCAGGATGACACCTCGTTACACTACAAAATTATAGCAGGGCGGGAAGGGGTGGGTCGGGGCGTCGGGGCGCACCCGCCACGTAAATCATTATCGATTCGCACCCGCCCCGTCGTTTGTTTCCGCTCAACAGCCTTTACACCACTTTTCGATTACAGGACGTCTCCTCTTGATTTAGTCGCGCCCGACTGCGGTCACGGTGATTCTTTATTGCAGTATGCTGCCACGCCCCGCGCCCCGCCCGCAGGCTGAAGGTCAGAGAGAGAGAGAGAGAGAGAGAGAGAGAGAGAGAGAGAGAGAGAGAGAGAGAAAGAGAAAGAGAAGGGTTTTGCTGATGGAGGGAATGAGCGGCTAGGGCTGGCGAAGTCGACAGAGCAGGAGGTTGAAATGCGCGCAGGCGACTGACTTGAAAAGGATATAGGGAAAGCACAGAACGGCCCGCTGGGGGTGGGGGGGCGAGGTGGGGAGTGGCGGGGAGGCGGACCAGCACCAGGCAGCAGGCGAGCCTCCCGCGATCGGGATGGGACGGCCCGCTGGAATTTACAGCTGAATTCAGTGTCTCTCTATCGGACATCCCTTGGCGCGACTCCATGATGGAGACAGATGGGGTGTCGTTTGCGCGGGACGGGACGGGACGGGGAGGGTAAGGGGTCGGGGGCACCACAACAGAGCGGGTGGGGGGGGGGGGGTCAGTCAGGGATCGGCCGAGCGGTCGACCAGGGGGTCGGCTGGGAGGCTGAGGGGAACCCTTACGGGTCGGATGGACATCAGCGCTCCTGGCTGAATCAACTCGGCATTGCGCAACGCAGCGGGGATTGAAGTTTCGTTTATAAAGTTAAGCGATACGTACGTTCAGGGGCCGAAAAGTTGTTGCTCCCTCCGTTAATGAACATATCTCTCTCTCTCTCTCTCTCTCTCTCTCTCTCTCTCTCTCTCTCTCTCTCTCTCTCTCTCTCTCTCTCTCTCTCTCTCTCTCTCTCTCTCTCCCTCCCTCCCTCCCTCCCTCCTCTAGCTCACCCATCTCCTCTCGCTTAGCTACTCGCGCGCGCTATTTGCCGGAGGGAGAGGAGGGCGTTTGTCGATCAGTACTACTAGTGCGCAGGGCGGGGCGGGGCGGGGCGGGGCGGGGCTGCCCCCGTGTGTCAGTATGGGTTGTGTACTCATGAATATGCACCACGGACAGCGTGGTGGGGCGGGGCGGGGCGGGCCGGCGCGGCGTGCGAACCCCTCCGGCGGGGGACTCACGGCCCCTTGCGGCCGGCAGACGGGTGTAAATGGACAGAGAGAGAGAGATAGGGAGAGAGAGAGAGAGAGAGAGAGAGAGAGAGAGAGAGAGAGAGAGAGAGAGAGAGAGAGAGCGTGGGCAGAGCGAGGTAAGTGTGCCGGAGCACCGCGGGGGTCGGGACCCATTCATTACTTACCTCCCTATTACTACTCCGTGCTGCAGAGGGCCGGCTACCGGGCGGGAGGTTAGAGTACGGCGGGCCGGCGGGCGGCGGTCCCGCCCGAGGGGGAAAAAAATATAATAATACTGATTGGTCCTGTAAGGTCGGTTGGTCTGCTCCGAGCGGTTGGCTTCGGCCCACCGGTACCTGCGCGGAGTCCTTGAGGACCACGGGAGTGCCCGGGCCGCACCGGGCGGGGCGGGGCGGGGCGGGGCGGGGCGGGGCAGGGCGGGACGGGCCGAGGCGACCACCGCCGCGCCGTCGCTCCGGCCCCGCTTCGGTCATTACAGTTTGGCCCGTGTTGAGAAGTGCCGACCAGCCGGGCAACTGGGCGGACGAGTAAGGGGCTGCCGTGTAAGGGTCGGGCGGGAGAGCGAGGGGAAAGACAGACAGAGAGAGAGAGAGAGAGAGAGAGAGAGAGAGAGAGAGAGAGAGAGAGAGAGAGAGAGAGAGAGAGAGAGAGAGAGAGAGAGAGAGAGAGAGAGAAGGATAGAGTGGGCGAGAGAGAGAGACACAAAGAGAAGGGGAGCAAATTGGGCGTGATGGTGGCAGCCGCCGTCCAAATTTTGGGGACAGATTGGGGTGACCGGGCGCTGCTGCCTTCCGACCCCGCCCAGCCCCGCCCCGTGGCGGTCATTACAAGGGGCGCAAGCCTCGGACAGGTCGAGCAGTTCCGCCCCAGTCACACCCCCCACCCCCTGCCACGCCCCCGCCCCGGGCCCCACCCTGCGCGATGCCCCGAGATTGTTTGAGCGGAGTCAAGCATGACTCCAGGGGTCGCGAAGGTCAGACGGCGCGGCAAGATTGAGTGAGCCGTTTGTTTTTGTTCTTATTATTATTGTTTTCGAAGGAGACCCCCCCCCTCTCTCTCTCTCTCTCTCTCTCTCTCCCTCCCTCCCTCCCTCCCTCCCTCTCTCTCTCTCTCTCTCTCTCTCTCTCTCTCTCTCTCTCCCTTCTCTCTTCCTCGTAGAGCAGAGCAGCAGGCCTGCTCGGAGTGCAGCAGCGGGGCGTCTCGCTCCGTGCCGCGCGCGACCAGCAGCGGGGGCCACTGTTTTTCTTTCTCATTTTTTTTTTGTTTTTGTTGTTTTCCTTGAAGATAACACCGCCCCGCCTCGCCCCGCCTCGCCCCGCCTCGCCCCGCCTCGCCCCGCCTCGCCCCGCCTCGCCCCACCACAATGCTGCTGCTGCACCCTGATTACCAGCAGCGCGAGTGTTGGTGTTTCGAGGCACGTAGCGGTCGGTGGTGTGTGCGGCGGCGGCGGCGGCAGCGCGGAGCGGTGTATAGAGGGGCGCAAAGAGGGACAAGCAGCCCGCGCCTTCGAGACACGCCCCCGCCCCGCCCCGCCCCGCCCCGCCCCGCCCCGCCCCGCCCCGCCCCGCCCCGCCCCGCCCCGCCCCGCCGGGACCTCTCGCATGCAGTAGGGGTACACAGCATCCTGTATCGGCGGCGCTGCGGCGTGCTGCCGCTGCTGTGAGCCGGGCCGGCTGGCACCCTTCCTATGCGGACCCCCGACAGTGCTGCCAGATAAGTAGGCGGAAATCCCAGGAAAACACCACAAGGAGTGAGGCGGACGGGGTGGTGTCATCGCCGTCTCGCCTACCAGACAAACGCTTCGACATGAGACTTCCTGTATTTTGCGTAGAAATCATGTGAGTGTAATTCGTGATATACACCTATCATATACACCTATTACCTATACCTATATACACCTATTTACATCACAAAACTTGCCCTAGTGTTGTGGCCGGCGTATTCACAGGTGCCATCAGGGGATGACTGTCACAGTATACTGTATGTTACCACAATATATGTGTTGAGCTGCTCGGTTCACAACACAGACCTCCACTCCGGTAGAAGTTATCAGAAAGAAAAAGTAGGCAATATGCAATTCCAAACAGAGTAAAGTGTAACGAGTTGCACCTTCGCTTGCTCTTCTCCACTGTGTCGCAATATGTACATATCTTTTACTTGGATTTTTTTTTTTAATGTTTCAAGGGAATAAGGTAAATTTCTTTCAATTTCTGACAGTGATTTCTTTCTCAGTATTTCTAACATTTTTTTATTTGTTTATACAGTTATTTTTCTTTTGTTTGTTTTCGATTCTGCGCATTTTCTCTGTAACTTTCTTCTTAATTTTATTGTTTTAAGTTTTTCACTATGTTTTTTGGAGCCGGAGCAGTACAATGATTTTCGAAGTGATTCCTTCCCCCCCCCCCCTCCCCCGACCCCCGCACTCCTTCAGCTTCTTATATTGTATACTGTTCTGGTAGCACTGTTCAAGACCTCCTCGGCCCATGGGCTGGGCACGCTGGGCACAGGAAAGAGGCTGATACGCACACCACTTTCGAAGATACATCGTGGGACGCGCGGGAAGAAGGAATAAGCGCCGGTCCTCTCCCGGCCCGGCGGGGTCGTGTTTAATATTCGTGTGCTTTCGCTGGGAGTTTCGCTGCACAGGGACGTGCCCCGACACATGTACAGCACACGCGACCCAGGCCGGCACCCGAGCCACGCTCTGAGCGAGGGGGCGGGGGGGGGGAACTTTACCGGCAGAACTTGACTCCCCTGAGAAGCAGATGAAAAAAATTTCAGCAATACTTTGATTCAGTATAATTTTGCTTTCGTATATTGTTACTTTAAATAACTAATGCGATCTTATCGCGTATACCACACTCGTATCTTAAAAACTTCCCATATGAGAGTAGCACGCGCGGGTAAAAATTAATTTGAATCGACAAACTCCAAAAATCTCCCCAAACTATTCGTTTTTGACGCAGGCGAGTAGCCATGCATCCCCTCAATGTCACATGCATGTTGTCGAGATGACAAGATAACCTCGCCGCCCTGTCCCGTCCGGCCCTGGCCTTCCCTGTCCCCGGAACATTCTCGACCTGTCGATGCCTATCAAGATAAGGGGTCTTGCGATCCATATTCCAAGCACCGCGCCCACCCCACCCCGCCCTAATTCAACCCTCTGCCTCCTCTGCAGCCGTCCCCTCAAGTATCCTCTGACCAAAACCCTCCCCATCCACTGACAGGGTTCGCAGATTTTGTGACTTCGCTCATTTTCGATGACTTTTCCAGGCTGATTCTTTCAATTACACTGTGAGAAAAACCGTAGATCATACAATAAAACAACAGTTTTGGATAAACGGTTTACGGTTTTCCTTACTGCACCTCGCCAATTTACCCTATACCAGGTAAAGTTTATGAACAGTTTTTTTTTTTTGGTTGTACTTCGAAAAAACGCTTTAAAACTGTTGTAAAATTGTAATTTTTTTTTTCAGTATAGCATGTCTTTTCTCCATCTATACCTACACAGCAAACCGAAGTGTGTACTTAGTACCACACTTATTTGCTGTGTACTTCACTGTAATTCTTAATGCAATAAAAACTACGATTTGAGTGCAATAAATATTTATTGCTCCTGTGGGAGCGATAAAAAAATTATTGCACTTTAGTATTTGATATTACTCTCAAGTGTGATGATTCTCATACCATTTGAAGCGTTAAATGAATTATCGCTCGTTTGCCGCATTAAACGCAAATTATCGCTTTTTTTTGAGCAATCATGATTGCATAAAAATGCATTAACTAATGCACTTTTCGAGCAATAAATTTCTTATTGCTCTCCCTGGAGCGATATTATGTGTGTATCGCTTTGAGGAATTATCGCAACAAATTGTATGCTATTTATCGCTTTTCGGATAACAGTGTTGCCACAGTACACACATATATTTGTGGGCTTGTAGCTTGTAAGTGTGTACTATGGCAAGTACACGGCAAATAAGTGTGTACTATAGCAAGTACACACCTATACGTGTGTACTATGGGAAGTACACGGCAAATAAGTGTGTATTATGGTAAGTACACACAAATAGGTGTGTGCTTGCAAGTACACACTTCGGTTTGCAATGTATTGGTAGAAATCGGAAAAATACAAAACGAAAAGAAAGATCAACATTCTTTAATTATTTATAAGGTGTCTATGAGGCGAATTTTTCTCTCTTCGAGTTCACGATGTCACTGTAATTCTTAATGCAATAAAAACTACGATTTGAGTGCAATAAATATTTATTGCTCCTGTGGGAGCGATAAAAAAAATTATTACACTTTATTAGTATTTGATATTACTCCCAAGTGTGATAATTCTCATACCATTTGAAGCGTTAAATGAATTATCGCTCGTTTGCCGCATTAAACGCAAATTATCGCTTATTTTCAGCAATCAGGATTGCATAAAAATGCATTAACTGATGCACTTTTCGAGCAATAACTTTCTTATTGCTCTCCCTGGAGCGATATTTTGTGTGTATCGCTTTGAGGAATTATCGCAGCTAATTGTATGATATTTATCGCTTTTCGGATAACAGTGATTTGTTTCGAGCCTGCAGCAACAAGTAAGTACAGTACACGAATGAGGAAATACACGTCTGCATCAAGTGTGCAATATCTGCACAAACTGACGAACTGACAATCCAAGTGTCTGAGTGTCGCACTCTTGTGGATGTGCGAGGATTTATTCGAGCACGTGTCCACTAAAACGTGTGAATTTCCCTAGCATGGATATTCCACACGTTTGGGTGGACATAAAGTATACGAATAAATCTTCGCACACCTGCTACAAGCGCATGACATTCACACACTTGCACGCACGCGCTGCTCCACGTGGCACGGGCACGTACAACATTCCCATACTTCACAGTGCAGCGCAGCACAGTACACTTGACGCGCACGCAGCCCATTGCAAATTAGTCGGTCGCGGTGAATCCCCCTGATTGGCGGCGGCCGTGCAATCCGGGACCGCAGGCGGGTCCAATCCGCTGCCACAGCAGAGCCTTCCTCGCCCCGCCGCACCCCGCCCCGCCCCGCCCCGCCCCATTTAATTATTTTCCGCGTGTACTATAAAGGGGGTTGGGGGGCGACAAGGGAGTTTCCTGATGACGCGATGCAGCGGCCGGAGCAATATTCGCCGGATCTGCATATCACTGAGCCCTTTCTATCCTCTCTCTCTCTCTCTCTCCTTCTACTTCCCTCTCCCTCGCGCTCTCTCGCTGCTGCACTCCTTCTCAAGCCGATCGGATTACAGTGAATATTGATCCTCGCCAGACCGTTAATCCCCCTCCTCACTCCCGCCGCCGCACAACCAGTTCCAAACCCGGGGAGAACGGCTCGGAATTTACTGTTACTAATGTTTAATGCAGTTTAATGAAGGCGGTGGCGTTCGAATAAAACTCAACACACTGCAGAGACTGCACTCCGTGCGCGGAGACGCAGCGCTCCGGACCTGGGCAGGGCGGGTAGGAGGAGGCCGAGGTCTCCGCGCAGGTTTCTGCTTTACTTTCTCGTGCGGAGCGGGCCGGGGCCGGGGGTTGGACCCCGTGGGGCTGAAGGCCGCACTGCTGCTTCCAATCTGCTGCAAACGTTTCCAAACGATCCTTTTTTTTTTCTTTTTTCTTTTCTTTCTTATATTTTTCTCTCCTTCTTGCTGTCGCAGCGCGTCGGGCCAGGCGTTATAATGAGGTGCTGGCGGCACTGCAGGGCGCACTGCCGCCGACTGCGTATCACTTCGACCACAACGCTACTCCAGAAAACAAACGAGTGCGTGCGTACATGCACTGTAAAATGCTTGCAAACTAAATTCTTTGCAGCGATGCAAAGAACTTTAGGTATTCATGCTACGAGGAATTTGTTCGTATTGCAAAGAAATTCTTTCCAAGCTGCTAGAATCCTTGCAAACTACTTTGTTTGTATTGCAAATAAATAACTCGTGAGCTTACGAAGAATTAGTTCGTAGTGCCATGCTTCAAAATTCTTTGCAACTTGGAAAGAATAAAGTTTGTAATACGAACCAATTCTATGCAAGCATTTTACAGTGTGTACAGTCATCATTTACTGCACACATCAAAGTCATGTCGAGGTGCTCAGAAAATCAAGGGTGCGTGCGGATATGTATATGTATGCAGTAATTAGTATATACTTGAATACACAGACCGAGGGGTCGACCACTTGAAATTTTTGTGTACATGGAATATATTCCACTTGGAATATCTGGAATATTTTTGGAATATCTGGAATATTTTTTTGGAATATGTGGAATATTTTTTGGAATATGTGGAATATTTTGGGAATATCGCGAATATGTTGGAATATTTGGAATATTTTTGGAAATATTTAATCGATTCTTTCATTTTCCTGTGCAATGGAAAGGGTGGCGTGAAAATATAGAAAATTTTTGCGGCAGTAAACCTCCCGAAGGAGGTTGCGGTTCCCGCCAGGCACAGGGCTTTTACCCCCTGTGGCAGCCAACTGCTTCGGTGTTCCATGGGAACCGGCGCTTTGCTGACTGCGATCCTATCGCGCAATTCGACAGATTTGATCCCCGTACCACCATTGGCCTACCCCTAGAGGTACGAGCGGTGTCAAGGGCGTTAGACTTCCAGAACCCAGTTTCAGAGGCCTTACCTCAGAGGGGTACGCGGGATTCGAACCCACAACCCCGAGTGCCGACACGTAGCCAGAACTGGAAGCGACCCAACGCCCAAAGCCACCGAGCCAACGGCGGTGAGACGTGTTTAACTTCTATTTGACCTGCCATCCAGCAGCGGCCAAAGGGAATGTGAAGCGTGAAAAACACTTTTCCGAGTGGGAGTCGAACTTGCGACCACTCGGTCCGGTGTAGCGCGCTCTACCAACTGAGCCACGACGCCTCGATGTCTGTACAGTACGACGGGTGCGAGTCGTATTTGCCCTGTCCTCCTGGCTGGAGGCTGCAGGATGCGGCAAATACGACTCGAACTGGTCGCACCGATAAACCATCGAGTCGCCGTATGGCTCAGTTGGTAGAGCGCGCTTCTCCGAACCTAGAGGTCCGAAGTTCGACTCCCGCTCGGAAAAGTGTTTTTCGCGCTTGGCATTTCCTTTGGCCGCTGCTGGATGGCAGGTCAAATAGAAGTTAAACACGTCTCACCGCCGTTGGCTCGGTGGCTTTGGGCGTTGGGTCGCTTCCAGTTCTGGCTATGTGTCGGCACTCGGGGTTGTGGGTTCGAATCCCGCGTACCCCTCTGAGGTAAGGCCTCTGAAACTGGGATCAGGAAGTCTAACGCCCTTGACACCGCTCGTACCTCTAGGGGTAGGCCAATGGTGGTACGGGGATCAAATCTGTCGAATTGCGCGATAGGATCGCAGTCAGCAAAGCGCCGGTTCCCATGGAACACCGAAGCAGTTGGCTGCCACAGGGGGTAAAAGCCCTGTGCCTGGCGGGAACCGCAACCTCCTTCGGGAGGTTTACTGCCGCAAAAATTTTCTATATTTTCACGCCACCCTTTCCATTGCACAGGAAAATGAAAAAAAAATCGATTAAATCTGTAAAGTATTGTTTGTGACCCTTTTTATTGGTGTAAGCTCATATTTTAACGGTTTGATCCTTACAAGATAGCGCGCGTCATAACTAAGGTAAATTCGAGTTTTTGAGGGCCGCTTCTCCGGCTGCGGAATTCGGAGAACAAAACTAATCGTATTCTCTGGCAGTGCCTCGACAGAAGATGCTTTCATAGAAAGATGCGTTCATGTCCATACGCATTGCGTAGGCCTTACCCGGGGGTCTAGTGCTCTGACTACTACATCTATATGATGTAACCACCGATCGGCAAACTATTTTATGATGAAACAAAATTGTTTTATATATTAGCGAATAATAAGTCGTTTCTGTACAGTGTCTTGTAGGGCATTGTATCGTAAACATACGACTTTTTCTACCAGTGAAGCATCGCAGGGCAGGCCGACGGGAAAGGAGGTGTGAGAAGAAGGCATAAGAGAAGCGGTCAGGATAGCCATTTTCGAAAAAAAAAGGGAGAGGGGACTTTCGGTATTTAATTTCCAGCTGTGGCGGGCCGCAGCTGGCCGAGGTAGGCGCACTTTTTGCTCAGCTTCACGCGGTTTTGACGAGTGTCTGCACACTTGCAGCGTATACACTGCTGACAAGGTGTATGCTACAGCTGCGGCGTGATCTCAATGCAAAATGTATTATTATATACGGTTCGCAACGCATGCGGTCGGATTTTCAGAGCGCGGGTGGGGTGCCAGCTGCCACGCCATCTGCGCACCTGTGGTAACTGGCTCCTTTCGCACCTGCCGAGTGAGGCGGAAGGCGCCTCCAACTTCCTCTCTAACGGCTGCGCATATGAAAGCGGGCTTCGGGCGGGCGGGCTGGGGTGAGGTAGAGGGGACGGTGTGGTGGCAAAACAGGAAAAGTCGTCTATAGAGAGAGAGAGGCGGGAAGACACTTCACTGTTATTTAATTACTGTGATGTCACATTCTAGTTCATGTGAAAACTGTCACATTCTTTTTTAGTTATTACTGTCACATTCTTTTGAATGTGACTGTAAATTCAGCTCACAAAGTCCGGACGATTCACATTAAAACGAATGTGATATCACATTCTGGGCAATGTGACAGTTTTCTGCACTTTTCCCGTTACAAAGAATGTGACGTCACATTAATTGATTTACAGTGTAGACAGGGATAAAGGCTGCGCAATTCTCTCGGCTGTTTGATCTGTAGTCTGCTGGCTCTTATTCAGCTTTTTAAAAAAATATTTGCGGTAAACAAAGTGCCTTCTGAACCCAGTTCAAGGAAAGGCCATACGACAACGCACAACCTGGTACCTTGTTTTTCTATTTTAACAGGCAACGTTTGAGAGTTGGGCCTTGTTCTCCGCAGAAATAGCGGGGATTTTTTTAGTTCTTCTTACCAAACAAGCTATACTGCAGCTATAGCAGCATCGAGGACCGAGGAGGTCGAGGTAGGTAGTCCGCTCATCTTAGTGAAGCGGTCTAGAAACTGCGAAAATTTTGAACGTAGCGTCAAAATACCCTGATTACTGTGCCAATTTTCAGAATTTCACCCCTCTTTAAACAAAAGATTCAGATTGTAGGACAATTTTGAGGAGGGGGGACTTTCCCTCAACCTCCACTTTCTCGACAGCCAAAATTGTCGTAGAAGCACCTGACTTTTTTAAAAAAAAAAAAAGAGGGGTGAAAGGCTGATGCTTGATCCAAAAATCTGGTTTGTTTTTTGCTAGGTTCAAAATTTGAGAAACACTTGCGGAAAGACATTCTATTCATTGCACCTTTCGTCCGCTGCCAATAATATATGCGCACGCTGAGTCGGGCGGCCGGGCGGACCCCCGGCCCCGCCCCGAACCTTTTCCTTTTGTGTGTTTGTGCGGGAGGGTCTCTTCGCTCTTCGCTGGTGGATGTTGGGGAGCAGGTAGCGCACACGAAAATCTTGGCGAGAAACATCGACCGTCGCTATAGGCTTCGGGTTTTGCGCTTTAGCGCACGCGAAGCCTAATAATCATTTAGATGAAATGCGGGCTAGGAAGATGAGACTTTGTCATACCTCGGAAACCCTTGGGTCGGCGTAGGCCCCACTATAGGTGTAAACTCTCGTTTAAAATTTTGAGGCAGATATCTGCGGCAGGGCGCGGCAGCCACCGCGTCTGGCAGGGGCGGCCGGCGGGCGATCACGATGCGTGCCCGCTCCGCCCGGCAACGCCCTGCGCCCGCTAGCTCGGCCCAGACAGCCGTCAAGGTCCCCTGCGGCCACTAAAGCCTCCGCAAGCCGAGCGCAACCATTTCAATCTCAAGCCGGCAAGGAGGAGGAGAGCGAGAGCGAGAGAGAGAGAGAGAGAGAGAGGGAAAAGAAGAGGAGGAGCGGCGAAAGGTCAGGTCCAGAGGTGAAGTACCCCGCCCCGCCCCTCCCCGCCCCGCCTCGCTCCACCCCGCTCTGCCCCGGTAGCGGACCGTAGAGGGAATGAATGAACACAGAGCAAGACGTGCAGCGCCTGCGACAGCTGAATGGCGAAGGCGTCCAACAACGAGCTGTTGTTTTTAAGTGAGTGAGAGAGGGGTAGGGAGAGGGAGGGAGAGGGAGGGAGGGAGGGGGAGGGAGAGGGAGGGGGAGAGAGAGAGAGAGAGAGAGAGAGAGAGAGAGAGAGAGAGAGAGAGAGAGAGAGAGAGAGAGAGAGAGAATGGAAGAATGGAAGCTTCGTTCTCCCCTGCTGCCGGCTGCAGGCTCATGAAGGAATGTTCGTCGGTGCGAAAATACTTGACATTCAGGGCAGCGGATAAATCCCCCCTGGAGATAAAGGAGACGAGGCGCAGCAAGGCAAGCGCCGTCACTTCCTAGTATACGAGGTGTGCGCTGCAGCAGTACCCGGCCGAGGCGAGTACCCTGTCGGGCCGGGGAGGTGTTTGCACAGCCGAGATAGTCCGCAGGACCGCTCGTGAACAAGCTCCTTTTCGTCTCCGTCCCTCCCGTGGGGGAGGGGGGCAGGGCTGCTGCCGGACGGAGCAGGGGCGCGATCGAGGGGGAAACAACTCCGAATTAAAGTTTGCAAATTTTGTAAAGTGAATTTTTATTGAATTTTTGTGTATGTTTGCTCACATTTTGGCAATTTTTCTTTAATGGTAATTCTATGTGACTTTTCTGATTTTTCCCGAATTTTTCTGAATTTCCTGAAATTATCCGACTTATGAGGTGCACATAAATTTCAGAGTTGTTTGCCCCTCGGGCGCGCTCCAGAAGGCGCCTGGAGGGATGCGCCTAACCGCACCCGAGGGGACGCTTCAGCCGAGGACCCCTCTGGCCACCAGGACATGAGCGGGCCCGGACAGGCCAGGGAGGGCGATGTTAGATATGAAGGACGCGGGCATGTAGGAGGGGAAAAACGCGGGATAACAACTGAGCGCGCAGCGCGCAGAGGCGACAATGCCAAGACGACCTTCCGTCGGAGGGCCGAGGATATTCTCGTCGTTGAAGAGCCCCGCAACCATCATCGCCCCCGCCACGCGCCGCCCCGCGGCGCCCCGTGGCGCCCCGCGGCGCCCCACCCCGCCCCGCCCCACCCCGCCCCGCCCCGCCCCGCGCCGCCCCGTGCCGCCCTGCCTTGCCTCGCCCACCGCACAGCGTCATGAACGCTGCACTTGAGATTTGCTGGTGGAAGCGTAGTGGAGCACGACTGTGCGGCGCATCTTCCCAAGGGACCAGCGGGTGGGTATCACATCTCCCTGTCGACTCGGCGCGACGCAGTCCCCGCCATAACGCCCCCCCCCCCCCCCCCGCCTAGCTACACCACCACAGACGGCCTGCCTCACCTAGCTAAACCATACGACGCCCCGCCCCCTAGCTACACCACGATGGACGCCATTGCTTTACCTAGATACACCATACGACGCCCCGCATAGCACTACGCCCCGCCTAGCTACACCACAATGGACGGCCTGCCTCGCCTAGCTTACACCAAACGACGCCGCGCCCTCCTACGGCAGCCCAATCCTGTTCGTCAATGAAGTCGACACAGCGAGGTACGTTTTGGAAAATATTTCCACGTGAGCAGCGTACACTGGTAAAACAAATGTGCAATAGTGCACACTTAAAGTGTGCTTCCTGGCACTTTGCGCATTTCATGGTGTTTAAACATATTGCACACTACGTGGTGTGCAAAGTTTCGACGTTTGGCAAGTGTGCAAAGTTTGCACACTTGGTTGTGGAAAATTCTTAATCATAGTACAGCAAAAGGTATACCAAGTGTCGAAATGTTGCACACTACGAGGTGTGCAAATTTTAGACGTTTGACAAGTGTGCAAAGTTTGCACACTTCGTGATGTTTAGTTTTGCTCGACACCAGGAAGTGTGCAAAGTTTGCACATTTGAAAAGCACGCCAAGTGGTGTGCAATATTCTACATTTGTTTTACCAGTGTACAATTATTTTTGTTGCCATACTCTCTCTCTCTCTCTCTCTCTCTCTCTCTCTCTCTCTCTCTCTCTCTCTCTCTCCCCCCGCATTTTCCCGAGAAGGGTATTTCCTATGCGGCTCGTTTTCCGTCGCGCGACCTTCACCGCGCGCTCGTCTCATTAGGGGGGTGGCGGCGCGCGGCGTCGTGATCGATGGCGCGACGAACGACCACTACGACCACTACGACCACTAAATCGTCGTTCCGTTCCGTTTCGTCCCGAGTGATCGAAGCCACTCCGCTGCGGCCGCCGCCGCGCCGTCTCGCCGGCTGATACGTGTGCTGCACGGCACATATGCGTGCGGGGATGACCGATTACTCCCGTAGGGAGTCATAAACCTCACGGGGCACGCCCCCGCACGCGCACACACACACACACACACACGGTGCACGGGCACGCAACCGCCGCCGCGTGTGCCACAGGGTCGGCGGCGGAAGTAAATACTGGCTGTACGCGCGCGCGCGCGCGTGTATGTGTGTGTGTAGTTTTATTACAATACGTGACGCTGACTCAGAACCACCGTGAGTGCCACGTCAAACTACTACCTTCGCAGCGCGACCCTAGCAGTAAAGTATGATGGCCGTTCGCTGTACGCATAAAAAAAAAGAGAGAAAAAGTATCAGCGAGTGCTTATTTTTTTTTTTATTTTTTTTTTGCCTAAAACATGTTCATGCACGCTGATAAATAATAATGGCTGTATGTGGATGGCTAGCATTGGTAATTATATAACTAAAGTTTAGCCTATAATTTAACCCTTTATTTGATCTTTTTCTACACGTTTTGCTACAGCTAGTCTGATAGTTGTAAAGCTCGAAAAGTTAGCTGATTTTCAGTTTCACGGACCAGTCTCTTTCATTTTGTTTCCTATAAATAACACATGTAAATAGTCGTCAAGGTTGATAGTCGTGTGATTTTCTGTGAGTACACGACATATGCCAAGGTATTCAGCAAAGAGTTCAGTACATACTTGATCACATAAAATAAACTGCACGCGTGACCAGGTTCAAACTATATACTCCCTACCTCAAAGCATACAGCTGGATACTTGTGCTCACAGAGTAACATGGACCTGAGTAAACCTGCTAAGCCGGGCCCTGGCTGAGCCAGAAGAGGAGAATTACAGGCGAGGTGGTTAGCTCGCTTAGGAGGGCCTCGCCAGGGCTGCCGGCCGGCGCAGGGAACCGCAGGGAACCAGCGGGAACACTGACGGGGGAGGAGGGCGGGGGGTCAGCCAGAACCAGCGGCAGTCAGTGTGAGGTCACGGAAGTAAGTGAGAGTCTGCTAGGGGCGGAAACGGGACGGAGAGGTGTATTGGGCATTCAGCAGAAACCACAACTGCCCCCGCCCCACCCACTATGGCCAGTATTCCCGGAGCTGCACGCCCGGCCCGACCCGGCCCGACCCGGCCCGACCCGGCCCAGCGCAAGGGCACGCGTCTCTGCTGCATAGTGTTCGCTGGAAGCCCGGCGTAAACCGCTAGCCAAACTCCCTCGTAACCCCACGCACGAGCATGTCAGCGCCCGCGCGCAAACACACACACACACACACACACACACACACACACACACACACACACACACACGCACGCACGCAGACACACACACACACACACACAGAGCCAGCTTAAATCTTAATCGGCTCTGGGACAGGTGTGTTTATTTTAGTCCTGACGCACCTGCCTTCCAGGAGTGCGCGCGGCTGTTTCGCGAAGCGTATATTTGTCAGCATTACCAGGTCAAAGTAGTATGGAGAGAACTGGTCACTTTGATACAAGGAATGAGTCGGAACATCGCTTCTTTGAATACGAACCGTGATGTCACGTTGGTGACAACCACGTCACATTCCTTTGAATAACAGTCTATTTTATTCTTGGAAATTAACGAGTTTCCAATCGCCAGAGAAAATGTCGGGGCGGGCGGGATAACTGGTCTGTCACGTGTGACATAACGTTGCGCGTGTTATTGCCCCTGATTCAGTGCGCGAAGTGTGCGTACTCGCGCGCTCCGCTCAGCTGCGAGAGTGGTGGGGAGGGGAGGGGAGGGGAGGGGAGGGGAGGGGAGGGGAGGGGAGGGGAGGGGGGAGGGGAGGGGAGGGGAGGGGGAGGGGAGGGGTGGGGAGGGGAGGGGAGGGGAGGGGAGGGCGGGAGAGAGGAGAGGCATTGGGAGAGGCCCCTCGACCGGCTGGATGCCTGGCCGGCTCCACTCAAACACAATTGCCGCCCCATCAAACTTTTTCCCAATGAGAGCCTCTCCTCTCCTCTTCCACCCCAGCCCGCCTACATTCCCCTCTCGCCCGCTCTGCCCGCCACACTTCTCTCCCACTCGCTGCTCCCAGCACCGACCACCACCACCTGCACGTTTTAGGCAGATCCGCATCGGGGGATACAGGAAGGCGATTAAAGGAACTCGGCGATTGGTATTCGATTAAGTGCGAATGCGCCTAAACGAAAATATTTCCATGATGAATAATATATTTTGTAATTCACTATATGTACAACATCTCGTACATGTACTACTTTACACTTTTCAAGCATGTGGCTCACCAATCGATTCTGAGTTGATACGTATAGTTATGCAAAATTCACGATATGAATCGTAATTGTACAAGACCTCATGGAAAATTTTCCCGTACCCGGTACAAGAATTTCTCACAGTGCACATATGCTGCGCAGCAGCAGAATGAGAAACCCTTTTTTATTGTTGATGAAATAACGCCATGAGAGCGACAGCCCGGCTCTGTATGCACTAGACACGGCATCGACTCGCCTGCCTTCACGCGGGTCGAGCAAAAGTGCCCACACGTAAGGCATACCTACTCTTTCTCTCTCTCTCTCTCTCTCTCTCTCTCTCTCTCTCTCTCTCTCTCTCTCGCTCTCTCTCTCTCTCTGCTGGAGAGAAAAAAAGCACTGTGAAAAATACTGTACCAAAGTACAGTACTGTGTACGAAAAACAGTGGTAGGCTAGGTACAGAATCACCGTACCTCATTCATTGTAGCCCCCGTAAGACACCATGTTAAAAGTAACCGTGAACCGTACTCGATTAGGTACATCTTGATTAGGCAATTTGTTGACCATTCTTTACCGTACCAAACACTGCACTGGAAATCCAAGTGTACGAATGTCGCACACTTGTATTGTGTGAATGTTCATTCGTACACTTGGGGGTGCAACTTTTTGACTACCACTTAAAATATAAATTCTGAGGTCAGCATCATCTCCGGCGTAAAATTTCCTTTCAAACGAGCTCGCATGTGATAGGGTTGAGATTGTTAGTTTACCATGGACACGCCCCAAAATACAACTTCAGACATTTGATTTGATGAAGATACCCTCTTCAATATAAATCGCAACCCTATATCACATGCGAGCTCGTTTGAAAGGAAATTTTACGCCGGAGATGATGCTGACCTCAGAAGTTATATTCTAAGTGATAGTCAAAAAGTTGCACCCCCAAGTGTACGAATGAACATTCACACACCTACAAGTGTGCGACATTCGTACACTTGGATTTCCAGTGTGAGGTTTTTTCTGACAGTGAGAAAGGCTACACTGGTAAAACAAATGTATAGTTCTAAACATCACCTGATGTTTAACTGCTGATGTATAATATTTAAACACTATATCATGTATAGTTCAAACTATACGTCAGCAGATGTATATTTTCTAAACACTTTGCAATTGTTCAGTTGGCTATACACTTGGCACAGCGTGGTATTCCTATGCTTTTCCATGAGAAGCCTCACCCAAGGGTATACTTCTATGCATCACAAAATGTTGAACTTCTATACATTTACGAAGTGTATAGGTATAGGTGTCATGTTAAGTTCCTGCTATACCGGGTGTTTCTTTGAATGCGTAACAGTGTTGGGGGTTTGCCTACCCCATTCGCCCGTAAGGCACCATGGCCCCTGAAGCCCTGGCGTGTATGCAGTCCCGCAACACTGTTACGCATTCAAAGAAACACCCGGTATACATCATTGTCATAAATAGAATTGCCAACCATACACCATGATGTATATAGAAACTGTACATTTGTTTTACCAGTGTAAAAAACCGCAGACAACTTTAAAAGAAGTATCGATTTTTTTTTAAAACTTACATTTTGTCATCTTTAGCAAAAGCCGTAGATAGCAGCGCTGCCCTGCCCTCGCCTCCCCGCACAGAAGCGCTGCACCGCCCGCGCCGCCAGAGCACCGCTGCACCACAGCCAGATGACACCGCGCAGCACTGTGTGCCAAACACACACACACACACACACACACGCACCTCCACACACCTACACACACACACACACACTCGCGCGCGCGTGCGCTCAACGCGGCCTTGTGTACTGCACGACCAGGTAAAAAACTATTTCGTTTGAAAAAAGAGTAGCGCGGGTATAGAGTGCTGAGGGTGGCGCGGTGAGTGCGGGGGTGCTTCGGCAGGCTGCAAAATGAGTCCAAACACTCCCCCAAGGGGGGGGGGAGAGAGAGAGAGAGAGAGAGAGAGAGAGAGAGAGAGAGAGAGAGAGAGAGAGAGAGAGTAAAGGGGGTCGGGGCAGGGGCTGCGAGTCCCGTTGATTCGGTGGGATGCGCTGCAGACGTGCCTGTTGTTGCTCCCACCCCCCTTTCCCTCCTCCCCAAACACGCCAACCTCCAACCCCGGAGCCCCGTGCGACCGTGACTCGCATCCAGACTCAGCAAATACTGCGTCGTAATTAAAGAGGGCTTGAATGCGCAAAGGTAGTAGTCAAATTCGTCGGATACAGAGTTTTTTTTTTTTTTTTTTTTTTTTTCGTGCCCCTCAGAAATTATTTTACGCTCCAGTTAGAATTTAGAAAATTTTAGTGCACACTGGAAAAACAAAGGTGCAATATAGCACCCTTTTTGGGGTGCTATTTAATTTTTTGGGGTGTTACTGCACTAATGCCTTTGTTAAGGCACGATTAGGGTCAAAAATAGCACCTTTGGGAGGCGATAGCGCCTTTCTAAAGGCACTATTTTACTAACGCCATTAAAAGGCATTAGATAGCACCTTTGCTTTTCCAGTGCAGGTGTAAAAATTGCGCGCTAAATTGCTCAGGGTGTATAGCTGCGGTTTCGTGTGTGCATGTATGTGTGAGTGTGTGTGTGCACGGCACATTCGCTGTTGCAGACAAAAATTCGCTGACTCAGACTCAACTAATTTTATTAGTTGTCAAAGTGAATAATTTGCTACCGTAGCAAATTATTCGCTTCGACAACTAATAAACTTAATTGAGTCTGAGCCAGCAAATTTTTGTCTGGAACAACGAATGTTTTTTTTCCGTGTGTGTGCGCGTGTGAAATCTTTGAACTGAATCGTAAGGGCTGAGCTTCAAGGTGCGACACGAGTTTTGTACATCAGAGACGAGCTCGAAAGAAATAAAAAGTCGGGCGGCAGAAAGTAGGAAAAGTTGGTGTGCATGGTGCGCTGGTGGCGCGGAGGTCATGAGTAGAGCGGGGGAAGGCCGAAGTTCCGCTGGAAATCAGCCAGCCGGGCGGCAGCAGGCAGACGCGAGGCTCCATGTCAATACTATCGATGCCCCTACCCGCCCCCACCCGCCCCGCCCCGTGCCCTTCGCACCCCCTTCCGCCTTGCCTCAGGCCACGCTCGCCGCCCCGCCCCGCCCCGCCCTGCCCCCTGCCACGCCCAACACGACTTGAGCGCGAGACGAAAGTCATTTCCTGCGACGTGCCCGCGGGGCGGGGCGGGGCGGGGCGGGGCGAGGCGGGGCGGGGCGGGGCGGGGCGGGGCCTGTCGCGGCTGCAGAGGACCGCGCAAACAGACATGAGCGGGCGGCTGGCGGCCGGAGGCGAGGCAGGGGCCGGCACGGGCCGCCGGTACGGGCCGCACCGTGCCGTCTGCTGCCATTCGCCTTGGTCCGTTTACGTGCTCAGCATTCAGGTGACGCGGGAGTGGGGGGAAGGGGGGGGGGTTGTTCCAAGCTCCCGCAGGCCACAAGCTCTGCCGATCTCCACTCCAATCTTCAACAACCCCTTTGAGCGCCAAGTTTTCACCCGCGTCGAACCTGCTGGCCGGGGGCCGCAAGGCTAGCAACGGACCCGGCCCCCGGCCGCTCCGCACCGCACCCTTTCCACCTGCCCCGCCCCACCCCGCCCCACCCCGCCCCACCCCGCCCCACCCCGCCCCGCCCCGCCCCGCCCCTCCCCGACAGGCCTCACCCCACTTCGCTGGCCTGGCTCGCAGAAAACCAATCTGTGGATTAGAAATTACGTGCGGAGGTAACCCCCTAATGAGTTATAGGAAACAAAGTCTTCATAATACGTGGACGCGGGAGGTGGTCGTGAAAGAGCTCTCAGGCAAGAATGCAACGTCATGCTTTAGTGAAAGATACACGACGAACCTCACGAGCACAAAACTACGAAATTTTTCATCTGCAAACTCCGAAGGCGAAACTTGCAAATATTTTAGTGTGCATCAGGGTTATGTAAGCCGGCGGAGGTATGGGCTTATGGGCCGTCGATATCGGGACGAGTGCGCCGCGGCACGCCACGCCTCGCCTCGCGGCCGGACCAGAGGAGGAGGAGGAGGAGGAGGAGGAGGAGGAGGAGGAGGAGGAGGAGGAGGAGGAGGAAGAGGAGGAGGAGGAGGAGGAGGAGGAGGAGGAGGAGGAGGAGGAGGAGGACGAGGAGGAGGAGGAGGAGGAGGAGGACGAGGAGGAGAAGGAGGAGGAGAAGGAGGAGGAGGAGGAGGAGGGATCGAACCACCCCGGATGCCGCTCGGCCAGCCGCTGCACCACGAAACCAGGAAGGGCACGAAGCATCGGGAGGAAAGAGGGAGAAGGGAAGAAGGGGGTGCAAGCTCGCCCCTCGGCCCTCTTGACCCCCTCACCCCGCCCCGCCCCGCCCTGCTCGGCCACGACACGCCACAACCCTTCAGTCTCCAACACGCTCCTCCTCGAGGCCCTTGTTGACCTCGCCGTGCCAGCGCGGTGCACGACACGCCGCGCTAATATATATATATATGCCCCTCGTACTCGTATATGCCACTCCTCCGTCGCTAAGCTCTGCATCGACAGGAAACTTGATTCTCTCTCTTTCACCGCGCACGAGTAACATAAAAATTTCGAGCGTCTCCCGCCAAAGTTCTCGCGAACGGGGTGGGATGTAGCGTGGGGTGGGTGGGTGCGGGCGGTGGTGAGGCGCGGTCTGGGGCGGGGCGAGGCGGGGGGGGGAGGGTTAGGTGGGGGTGGAGGTCTAGCGGTGCTGGGGAGGGGCAGGAGGGGCCACGCCCCGCCCGGCCCGCGGCCACTGGCCGCCACATTACGGGGTTGGTTTGCACTGACGTAAGGAAGCGGAAGGGGACAACTGTAAATAGAAACTTGGCTGAGTGTGGACCTCTCTGCTGCCGCTGCTGCCCCCGCTGCCCTCTGCTAACCTCCCCTGAGACCCCCCCACCCCCACCCAAGCTCGCTGCAGACAGGTCCAGCCCACCGCTGGTCCCCCGGACAAGGGGAACACTCACCGCTCCTTATCGTTTCCGCCTGGAGCGGGTGGGGGTTGGTGGCGTTGCGGAGCACGGACAAGGTGAGTACGGAGAACCCACCCACGCAGTCCACTTCGCAGAGCGGAGCCCATCCCATCACTCCGAAACAAAGCGACGTTAGGCTAGCGGTGTGGTGAGGTTCAACCAAGGGGGAAACAACTCGGAAATTTTTGTAAACCTCGTTATTCGAAAAATAGATACAGAAAAAATTCAGGAAAAAAAAACAAAGAAAATTTCAGAGAAAGACAGACACAATTATGAAAATTTACAAAACATTTTGGAGAAATTTAAAAATTAGAAAAAAAAAATATCATAAAAGTTCCCAAAAAAATCACCGACTTTGTACACCAAAAGTCAGAACTGTTTCCGGTCGGGCTCGAGCTTAAAACTGAAAGGCGGCATGCGACTTATTCGACCTTGACTCGTCGGTTTAGAGAGAGTGAGTGAGTGAGTGAGTGAGTGAGTGAGTGAGTGAGTGAGTGAGTGAGTGAGTGAGTGAGTGAGTGAGTGAGTGAGTGAGTGTGTGCGCGCGCGCGCGCGCGCTGGATTGTCAAAGGCGAGCTAAGCCGTCAGAGGCGTGTCTCTGCTCTCACTCGTCTTTAGCAATGCCCCCCTCTCCCCCCTCTGCCCCACCCTCTCTACTCCCTTTCGCTTACGCTACACTACGCTACGCAAAGCCCTGCTACGGTTACGTTAAGCCACAACCTGCGCGCTGACGAGTACTACCCTCGCCTCGCCACACGCGGGCGCAGCAGCAGCAGCAGCAGAAGCAGCGTCCCACTTCAGGGAGGAGTGCATCTCGCAATTTACACGGAAAAAAATGATTGGTAGAGCGAACTAACGTTTTAGTTGGTTTTGCCCTTTCTAACACTTTTTCGTTGTGATAACCAAAACTTGGTTGTGGGAACGCATGTTTGGATTGTTACAGCGAAAATGTAGTTGACACAACGAACGGTGCGTTGGCACAGCGAAGCGGTTCGTTGGTCTGACGGAATAGCGCTTTGGTCCATTTTTGCCAAACCAACGAACCGCTTCGTTGTGCCAACGCACCGTTCGTTGTGACAACTACATTTTCGCTGTGACAATCCAAACATGCGTTCCCACAACCAAGTTTTGGTTATCACAACGAAAAGGTGTTAGAAAGGGCAAAACCAACTAAAACGTTAGTTCGCTCTACTAATCATTTTTTCCCGTGTAGAAAAAAAATATCAAAGAAATTCAGAGCAATTTAGGAAAACTGCAACTAATCCAACAAAATTTCTACTATATATTAAAGAAATTTCAGAAGACTTCATTAAACTTTAGAAAAATTCAAAAAAAAAAAAATTACAAAGACTGTGTAAAAAAGTTGTGGGTTTACAGGAAAATTTTCCACGAAGTGAAGTTGTAAAATTACAACCAGGGGCACCCATCGAGGGTTAACGGTAGAAAACACATTCTTTGTGGAAAATGAAAGGGGGGTCAAATTTTAAAATGGGGGTTTGACTTAAGGTTTGCCTTACCGAGCCAACAACAGAAGGGCGTTCCTGATAACAATAACAAATCGTAAAATTACGAGCAGGACGTATCGACTTGAAATTCTATTGCCAGCAAGAGGCGGTTGTCATAAATTTGCAACACATTTCGTAAACAGTAAATAGTACAAAATAAATCGGAAGTCCAAAAATATATTTTTCAAAGTGAACGGTTACTTTCACTGAAAGCTACCGTGAATCATCCCGAATCACCGCGGCGTTATCGGTGAAATTTAACGTCGCGTAAGCTGCAGCACTGCAGGGTTCCCTGAACTAGACACTGCGTAGGCAAGGTTTTCAGAGCGCGAAGTGGGCTATGAGGGGACGCGCCGGGCTCGGCGGCAGCAGCCTCAGTGTTTGCAATCTAAAGTCTCTGAGACTGCTCGGAACAGGATGACCAGCACGGCGGTAGCCTCTGACTGAGAGGTGACGGGGAGAAGTGGGATTAGGCAGCAGGGCTTCTGGGTCAGGGGCGGTTTTAATTCCAGATGACGGGAGAGGCGATGTGCTGAATTGCCTACATACAAGGGGTTTTGCACCTCATATTGCATACATTTCAGGCTGCCTTTAGGACGCGAAGGGGGGGGGGCATTTGCCCCCCCCCCCCCCTTCCTGAAACCACACCTGTGCTGAGTAGGGGGAGGGAGGGAAGGAGCGAGACGTAGCCCCGCGTCGCCCGCTAAAGAATCTTTCTCACGCCAAACCAACCAAGAGCGCGCTTAATGCCGAATTCTAAAGGAACAGACCGAACAGGTCGAATAAAATGCCTCCCCCAACGCCACAGCTGATCCCCCGCGACTACTTTCGGGATAGAGCGCGGCGACCTTTTCAGTAATTATGCGTCCGCACGAGAACCGCGGGCTGCGGCCGCCACCGCCACGGCCGCATTCGACCCAGGCAAACTGAAACTTGGCAGCGCCCGGATTTCGTTCGAGTTCCTTTGCTTCCTTCCGGGTCCAGTATCAGCTGATACGTCTGATTGGCCAGCCGGCGAGCAGGCGTGCGCCAACTTGGAGATAAGGTTTGCCGCGTCGGCAGCTCTGCCGCTTGACGCCCCGCCTCTGCCATTCCCTGTCTCCATCTCCAAGTCATTCTTATTCTAAGCCCATCAGCACATCGCCGCGCTTTCTTTAAATTATCGCTCAATGATATTACGAGGAAGTGCCAAATTGTCGCAAGGTGAAGTTACGAGTTACGAGGGGGTGTCAAATTTTCGCAGGGCGATAGTACGAGGAGGAGGGAATTACCGCCAAAATTGTCAGATGTCGCCCAAATTGGTTAGACTGACGCATGTGTCTTCCAAGTATTTGGCGGCATCATGTGTCACCGAGTTTATAGCAATAATAATAATAATAATAATAATAATAATAATAATAATAAAAGGCTACTTTGTGCCTAAAAAATTGGGACAGTTGTCGTTAAGTAGGGGGCCATTTCTCATTTCGTCTGAGTTATAGTGTGGAAAATGCGATTACTCACAGGCCCCATTCTGGTCACATCCATACCTCGGCGCGGCGGAATCCATCCGCCCAGTCTGGGCTGGGGCACGTACCTGGAACAAGACCAGCATGATAAGTTTGGAGCACAAATAGTATTCCGCGATCTGATTACAGACTGAAGGCTGAAGTTATTGCCGCCGAGTTCGCGAGGAGGCGAGTTGGTGGGATCGCGCGCGATCGCGTTACCCCGCGCCAAATCTTGAAGGGGCCGAGCGGCTGGGAGCCCAGCGGGGTGGGAAGTCCCAAGGCCAAGGCCAACGCTCGTTAAATTGTCGGCACGGCTAGCGGTGGGTGGGGGAGGTGCGAAGTATTTGGAGCAATGATTTTGAGCGGGGAAATTAAAGGACAGCGAATACACCGTGAGAAAACAATAAGAGAAAAACAAAACACAAACGTATGGTGGTGCCTTTTCGTTGCTGTCCCGCACACGCAGTTTGACAGCTTGCGACTCCCCCGCGCCAGAGTGACGGGAGTAGGGGAGGGAGAGCGAACGACAGAGAGAGAGAGAGAGAGAGAGAGAGAGAGAGAGAGAAGGAAGGCGTGGGGTTGCCTGCGTACGACGGCGCGCGGGGCTCAAGTTCGGATTGAGTCGGTCACGACCCGGCCCGGCCCGGCCCGGCCCGCGGCGCAGGGCTAAGGGCGTGCGAAAGGCATGGGAAGGTAGTCGCACGTGGGTGGGGCGCCGACCGCAGGAATAAAATAGCGACAGGGCGAACAGGGAGAGCAGCGTCAGGCACGGAAGAGAGTACAAGGGAAAAAAAAAGGAACGAAAATAAAGGGGCGACAAAAAAGAAGGCAAAGGAGGATTACTTGGTTTATCTGAGAATGCGCCACAATGATACCGGGTCTGCCTACTCGTAAGGCGGCATTGCCCCGGGACTACAGTGACCCGCAGCACTGCGTGGCATACTCCGCAGCAACAATGTAAAAAATATCCACGAAGATTTACATTTACAAAAAATCACTGTTTTACCTTGTATTTTACAGGATTTAGAAGCCTATTTTCGATATTCAATTCAAAATTTATCTTAATTCGATAATAAGTACTACTAATTTTACAATAAAAATAAATGTTAATTTGCAATATGCTGCATAGAAAATACTCCTGCAAATCTACAATAGTTTTGACAGAGAAAAACGGGTACATTTGCTGCTATCATGCTCAATCAGCATGTCCACACACGGCACTGAGCGAGGGGGCGACGCAATTTTGTGAATCATGTGTACACAAGCATGGGAATCATCATCATGAGAAATAAAGAGAAATCAATGAAAACACTGCACAACAAAGCAGGAAACACCTGGAATCAGTTGTAATTAGCCGAAACAGACCGAAAAACTTTTATTGAATGAAATAAATTTTTTGAACTCTTGACCTTTGACCAAAAGTTTGTTTTTTAACAAAATATGTTGCTTAAAAAGTTAAGAACACTTTTGCTGTTAATCAACAACAAATTTTTTTACAGTGCAGGTAAGAGCCGAGCCCATACCGCAGGGCCCGGCCTGGCACAGCCAGGCCTTTCTGTCTCTATAGGTGAATGGATCGCTCATGACGCAACTCGGTGGCACCCGAGCCTCCACTAGTCTGTCCTCGCTCTGCCGGCCGCGCCCCGCCTCGTGCCGTCCCACCACACCCCGCCCCGCCCCGCCCCGCCCCGCTGAATGGCGCCAGAGACAAGGGGACGAACGCCCGTGGCCCGGGGCTTCTATTCCGTTACAAGGCAGTCATAAGTCTCGCCGCGCGGCCTCGGCGCGCGCCGCGATAGCGCCGGCCCAGCGAGGGTCAAAGATTTACCTTAAGTTTAATTCTTAAACCACTTTGCCTTGGCGCCCAACTCTATAGAAAGGTGACTTTGGGCGTGAGCCGCGATTGACGGGCTGAATGAAGAACCGTGGCTGCGGCCGACTATATAGCAAGGCTCCTGCGCCACTCAAAGCCCTTTTAAACCCTCCCGCGCTTCGCTCTCCTATTAGTTTTCGATGGCTCGTTATCGTAGTTCATGGAGAGCGTGGTCAAAAGCCCTGTGTCCCCGCACCAGCCCAGGTTGTCATTTTACGACAAGTTTTTTTTTCCCCTGAGCAGCAGAGCTATACAATTGAAATGTGCAAGGAAAAAAGGGGATATTTAAAAACCTAACTTAACCCACTTCCAGGACGTCAATCTATCTCCACGTCGCTGTGACGGGTAGCCACCTCAGCCACCGTGTAACGTGTAACGAGATCGCTCTATAGATGTCAGACGTGAACACTCAAGCTACCGTATAAATCATTGCTGATAAGGACGACTGACAGCGTGACGCAATACTTGGGCTCCAGCACAGAAGGACTCAAGTGTGTGACATACGGACTCACAGCGACACGTCGGGAGCGGGAGTGTGTCACGATAACCGGAGGCAGTTTGATATCACTCTCTAGTAAAATTCACATCATTATTACTTGGCTAAGTGGGCGACTTTGGAATTCTCACGCAGCTTTAAAAGTATGCTACATTCACACACTTGGGCTTCCGTTTCGGAGAGCTCCACTGCCCGGAAAGCCGCACCAGCGCCGTGCGTCGGAGTAAACGCAGCAGCAGCCTGCGCGCGAGACGTGAGGCACGACAAGGGGGTCGTTAACGGTAAAGGTGATAGCGGCGAAAAAGAAGAAAAAAATACAAGAACAAAACAAGTGATGAGAGCGAGCGGGGGGCGCGGGTCCCATATAAATGTCACCACTACGAACTTGCTGCCGTCTGCCGTGCTCATGAAGTTTGAAGAAGTGTGTGCCTGGAAAATGGGTGCAAAGCCAGGCAGGCAGGCAGGCAGGCAGGCAGGCAGGCAGGCAGGCAGGCTAGGATTGGACTCGAGGGGTGGGGTCGGGCTGGGCCGGGTGGCTGGAAGCGGGGCGGAGAACACCAGAACATGCACAAGCGAACCACTTTTTTCTTCTTCTTTTTTTCTGTTGCTTTCGCGTGCCGACAAAACGTGCCCGGAATGTGGGTCCAGCCAGCAGACACCGCCAGCCAGCCACCACGCTCCCTCCCCCCTCCCCACTCCCCCCCCCCTTTTTTCACCGTCGGCTAGCCGGACGCGCGGCGGCCCAGGCCTACACCAGCAACAGATAAGCGCAAAGGGGGAGGGCCGGAGCACAACCCGACAGTGCCCGGAGCACGGAGCCCAGCCGAGCCAGCAGGAAACAAAACTGGCAGTGGCTTTGTCCGAACCCCGCCGCGCCAGAGGAGAGGCAAGCGAAAGGGACGGACACATTGGATCATGCCTAATGCCACGTCCACGCACGCGGAAATAAACCGAGGGGAAAACAAAAACACATTCTGCACAGGCGGAAGATTAAGCCCACCAAACAGTCGGTAAGAGCTCAATAAATAGCAGCATGCTTCCAACGCAAAAAGTAATTATTAAAAGTGACCCTTTTCCTTTGTTTATTTATTTATTTATTTATTTATTTATTTATTTATTTATCATTATTTTTTCCCTCTTGTGTTTCAACAGCAGCGCGCACCACCCTCACCTCCACTCGAAAAACTAATGTGACATGTACATGTCACACGTGTCACATATCGACGTGCGACTAGTGTAGGTCACACCACGTAATGTGTCACATGTAGACGTGTGTCCAGTGTGGGTCAACCACGAAATGTGACCATATTTTTGGTCACGTTCGCAATGTGACATTCTTCATGTAATTCTTATATAGGCATAACATAAAGGATGGCTCCGGATAACGGCACACGATAAACGTGACCAAGAATATGGTCGCATTAATGTGAAATAAACTGGTCACATCAATTGACGTGACTCGTGTAGTTTTTCCAGTGTCGCCTCGCCCTGGAGGCACTCCCACGCGCCTGGCCATGTGCAATAACGCAACAGTGTTGCGCCCCCCTCTCCCCGTCCCCCTAATCTCCGCCCGGACGGCTCGCGCGGCGAGAAGGACGCTACCTTATAGAGTCGCCTGAGGGTTGCATGCCTGCCGGACGTTCCCACCACCGCGCCGGCCGCGGGGCGCAATCTCCAGGGGCTTCCCCGCGGCCCACGTCCAGAAGGGTGGTGATTCCACACAGTGGTTGTGTATCTCTCTCTCTGTCCGAGAGAGAGGACAACACTAGGCGTTGTTCTGAATCACCCTGCAGGTCCAGTCCGGAGCCCTCACCCACTGCCCTGCACTTATCACAGGCCGAACTGTAAAGGAAAAGACGAAAAACCGCCGATCAGCGAAAATATACGCCATACCCTTATTCGCCCGAGGAAAAAAAAAAGAAATAAAAATTCCCGCTTTTCGGTTACTGGCTTTTACCATGGCTTTCCCCAGGGATGAAAAAAGAATCCAAAAGATACTAAAGAGCAAAACTCATTAAAAAAAAATCACCGGTCTTATACAAGCACTGAGTTTTTCCCAGACTGTTATTGAAATTTCCTGCAGCCCAGACCAGACATCTACTTTTATCCATGACTTTCCATGACATTCCAGGTTTTCCCAAAAAAAAGGGGGGGGGGAATACGATGTTAGGAAATCCTGGTAGGCACGAAATTCGTTAATATTTTGGTTTCACAAAATACTTGGGAGGATGGTTTATTTAGAAATTGACTTAGCCGTGCAAATAAAAAAAAAATCGGAATCTCTGACGAAACAATGCGTCTACTTCGTGCCTTAAAGAAATCGGATGCGCCGACGAAACTAGAAGGCTACTTCATGCCTAAAAGCACGAAACGGCGACAGTTCAGCAGCTAAACTCATGCCCTGCCTGCCACTCTTCGCGCGACATTTGAGCAACATTTTTCGCGCAGCCGGCGCAAAGGAATGGAGCTCGCTGCTAACCGCCCCGCGGCACGCACGTTTCGACACCTCGCTGGAGCGCGCCCCACCCGACTACCCCACCTCGCCACGCCTGCGACCTCCCCCCCCCTCCCCTGCGCATCATGATGGACGCCCATTAACTCTCTTCTCCCCCATCGCACCCGCAAATTTACGCCACTTTGACTTATCTCACCGCCTTGCGGCCTCAGCCCGTGGAATTAGCCCCCCACCCCCCACCCCCCACGTGGGAGGCGGGGGTGGGAGGGGGGACTCGTCAAAGTAAGAGGAACGTGTGGTTGGGAGGGAGACGAAAAGGGGGGACGGGGGAGGGGGGAAGGAGCGCCCTTGGGGCATGAAAAGAGGGGGGGGGGGGGGGGCAGTCGGGCGCGGCGGCGGGGGCGGCTGGCGGGGGACAAGGCGATGCAAAGTGAACCAAACTCACCGCACACACGACAGAGGGGTGGGTACGAGGGCTGCGCACAGCTCCGTGCTCCCCCCCCCCTTCCCCTCCCCGGGTAGCGCGCCCCGCGTCGGTGTCACGTACGACCGGTCATGGCTGCAGCCGAGCACTTTAATGGAGTCACTTTGTTTCACGTCCTGCACGAGCTGGGTACCCAAAACACCCACAACAGCCTGACACCGCGCACTTGTCACTCGTCAGAAGAACTCTGTTAATTCAAGAGTCAGACTTTGTCACATCTAAAACGCGACCTAAAAGGAGCGAGATTTTTCTGTTGACCCATTTGAGTGATAATTTATGGGGAACCTCGCTCGTATTCAGAAAGAATCTAAAATATCACTCAAATTCAGTGAGATTATGAGGACATAGATCCTCTCCAAAAAGGGCGCCAGGCGGCGCCAGGTTACCAGATCATCGCTCAAATAGAGTGAGATTTTTAAACTTATTGCTCTGATCGAGAGAGGAAACCAACCCTCACGAGAAAATAATTCATGTTCTCCGGCGAGGGTGAGAGTCCCACAGAGTCCTCACTCTGGTATTTGCAGTTAAAGCGCTTTACATTTTTTGAATGCGACAATTTAAAATATAAAAAAATCAGGGTCACTGTGAAAAATATTTCCGTTGATGTACAATATATTTTGTAATTCACTATCTACAACAAATCTCGTACATGTACGACTTTACACATTACGACTTTGTTTGCTCACCAATCGATTCTAAGTTGATACGCATAGTTATAAAAAGTTTACAATATGAATCGTAATTGTACAAGACCTCTCACGGAAAATTTTCCGTACCGGTACAAGGATTTCTCACAGTGGTTTGGTGTAGTCTTTGAAAGCGCGCCCCGCGCGCGTCAGAGGCCAGCGGCCGCGCGAAATATGACGTTGCGTTCGTCACCTCGCAGCCTCGCAGCCAGCCGGCAGCCCTCATTACGAGCTGCGCACGCCCATTGAGAGAGCGAATAACGCGAAGCTGCTGCCCGGTGCGCGCCACGCCATCGCCCGCACCGCGCCAAAGTCTTGCACAAGAGATATTTAGGGTTCGGTACCCCAACAGTGATATGAGAGGTGAGTGAGGAAACACAACTTTATACACTTCGTGCAGGTGGAGGGGAACAAAGCAACGGCGGTAACGCTGAAATCCTCTGCACGGTATTTCATATTTTTAATTATTTTTTTAAAAAATTATTTTTATATTTTTTCCCCTTTTTTTGGTTGTTAAATCTTTCAGCGTGGGTTCGCGCACGGCCCCGCCCGCAGTGTGCCAGTCTGTCGGCAGCAGGGCGGCGCGAACCTTTGTGAACGACAAAGTTACACGATGGCTGACTTCTCGCTCGCTCGCTCTCTCGCTCACACGCACACAAGCACACGCTCTCCCTCTCCCTCTCTCTCTCTCTCTCTCCCACACACATACACACACCCATCACACGGTTTGTTTCACTCGGAAGGGCCTCATTAGGCTGACGTGAATGCAGCGGAGAGAGTGAGTGCGCGGCGGCGGGGGAGGGATTTGACAAGCCCAACTTTTAGCCGCAAGTTATATTACAAGTCCTGAAACCAAGGCACCATGCTGGGAGGGGAGCAGTCTTTGGCAGCACAGTCTTCCTCCTTCCTGACCCCGAGGTTGGGCCCCGCCCCGCCCCGCGCCCCACGCGCTCTGCTACACACGGCCGCGAGTGTCGCAGTTTCATCTCTAGGTGAAATAACCAGCTCAAGGAACTAATAAAGTTAACACAGTGGGGAAAAACCTTATGAAAACCTTAATAAAATGAAATTAAACTTTCAACATTAAAAACCAGACATCCACAAAACCTTCACAGAAAAAATAATTTAAAATTCAGTTCAGTGCTAATCGATTTAAGTGGCAAATTTAGCACCTCTGCTAAAAAATTGTCAATACATACAAACATTTAGCTAATTCCTATTATAGGAAGTAGCTGCACAGGTATGAGTTTGCTGTGCAGCTAATAGATTCTCTACAGCTAAAACATTTGCACCGGTGCTAACCAAATTAGCCTAGTCATTTCATGTAATTTGTTTAGCCCCACAGCTAAAACCTTAGCCAATGCGCAAATATTTTGTTTGCGTGTTCAAACCCGGAGAACCTTTAAATCTTAGAACCCTTCCAATTTGAAAACTATTTGTCAGTTTACGGGAAAATTTCCCGTGAACAATAGAGTTGCAAAATTTCATTTTCAAGTTCGCAAAATTAAAATAAGCGCTACGAATCGAATTGAAATTTAATCACACAACCAAAAATAAGTTGTGGTTAAATTTGAAAAAAAAAAATCGTAAATCTGCAAAGATATATTTCGTTGTGTAAAGCTTTGAGAAGCTAAAAACCTTCAAAAAACCTTCCAAATGATTTTCGGGACGCACGGGGTACAAAATTAAATTCACTGCTGAATATTGAAGTCTGGCGGTATAAAACGAGTCGCGCAGTCGCCACCTTTTACCCGAAGGGAGAGTTGTCAGCAGATCTGAACATCACCGCAGCCCGCTGAAGGGCGCTGCTGGAGGGCGGATCGGCGTGTCAATCACGCAACACGCCGCGCCCTCGGACAGACTTCTTTAACTCCGGACGAATTGCACCGGATTTCATTAGCGAATTGACTCCGCGGAGTTGAAAAGTTGTTTAGCTTTAGCAGTTTAGGAGGAGGAGAGAGTGAGTGAGAGTGAGAGCGAAGTAAAGAGAGGGAAGCAGGATTGAGGCGAGTGAGTGAAGAAACTGGAGAGATGAGAGCGAGATAACGCAGAACAGGGGCACCGTTAAAAGGCAAGGTGGTGGTGGTGGTGTGGATGATGATGATGGGATTTGAGGGCAACTTTGATACTCTCTAAAGAGTGAGAACTTTATCCCTCGCTCTATTTGAGAAAGAATTTTGTAACCTGCTCATAAAGTGAGGCTAAAAAAAAATCCTCACTCAAAGAGAGTGAGGCTCAAAAATATCTCGCTCGAAAAGAGTGAGGTTAAAGATTCTCACTCCTCTCAAGCATGGAAAATTGTATACTCACCCATTTTGGGTGGGTAATTGGATTCAAGGGTTTGCAACGCATGCTCAATAAGCCTTCCCGCCGCAAAGCTCGGCCGAATTTCCATCCGCACATTTGTTGGTGCGCGATTTTTTTTCCAAGAGTGTGACAATCTCTAGAGAAAATTCAACTTCGGTGCGGCATTCCGACACTTCGGTTCCTATCGCATACATTACAATCGGGGTGAAGCGGTGAGCTAACAGCGCTCTTCACCCCCATCCCCCCTCCTTTATAACAGCGCACCCTTTTCAACCCGCCGGACAACAAGGCATCCGAATCAATGGGACGTATTCTCCTGCCTGATTAATCATCATGGAAACAATGAAAAACGATTGAAAAAAAAGGAAAAACGAAAAATGAAAAACTCGTCGACCGAACAAACAAACACGCCCGGCAAACAAAACAGCAATAGGCTCAATGTTCAAATCACGCGGCAGAATAGACGAGGAAAGACAGCGACGCCGAAAACAGTTGTTGCTTGCTGCCAGTTTCCCATCCCTCCCGCTATAGGAGTTGTAGGGATTCTTTTCCTTGAGAAAACAATCAGTGGTTTGGCAAAAGAAAAAAAAATCATTCTAATTAGATTTCAAGGATCGCACAGCAGGAAACATATGTCAATCTCTGCACTTGCTAATGCGAGTGAGATATCTCATCAAAATGGAGTGAGATTTCTTCTCGTGCCCCATTTAAGTGAGAGTTTATGATCCTTGCTCTTTTTGAGAAAGAATTTACAACATCACTCAGATTGAGTGAGATAAAGGATAAAAATTCTAACGCTAACGCGTTAAACGGCCCCCTAGGTTTTAACACTAACTCGAGAATGAGAAAGACTTTAATTATTTTCAGTCAAAACGTTATCAAACCAAAGCGTGAATTTCATCTGCCTCACATTTTCCACATAAAATCTCATCACCCCCTGGGCCAGCAATCAACAACGCTGCCGCAAGCAATCACCATAAATAACCCAAAGATGCGAGCTACATTGACAATTATTTTAAAAAAATCGATTTTACGAAAATCTGGTAGGCACGAAGTTCATTAACTTTTTGGCTTCATAAGAGACTTTCGTGGATGGTCTAGGTAAATAAGAAAATAAGATCTACTTGTTTTTGTTAAGTAAAAAAAAAAAAGTTTAACCTTAGTGTTTGATCAGTGTCACTAGTACAGCGGATTAGATGCCAAATTTCAGCTATCTAGCTAAAACGACTAAGAAATTAGTCTGTCAGTAAAATTTGTCCGATTAGCTTGATTTTTGAACTGTAGGCTCGTAATGCAATGGTTATTCGAAAACTGCGTCAACAATTTTGTTCTAACATGTCCTTCAAAATTTTAGTCTTTGAACTACTGTGCATAAGTTGAATCAACAGGTCCCCGCCGCGCCGCGGTTCTCCCCTGCGCGCCGAGGCGTCGAGCCTCTCAAACAATACCGAGCCACCAAGCCGGCTCGGCACAGGGTGCTCGGCTCGCAATCACTATAGAAACTAAGGATGCAAACTAGTTTTATGCAAAAACCGCACAGGGAGTTGGGCATCAAACCTATCTCAAAAAAATTGTAATTTTTCGTAGTATTTTTCATCGTAAGTTTGTACGAATCGTATAGACGCCATGGACTGCCTCCATAAAGGGCCATCGTCAAGAATAATAAAAAACTCACGGGCGTGAGCAATAGGCTCCCCTAACGGGGGCCTAAAAATCCTCACTCAAAAAGGGCGAGGTACAGTGGCGGATCCAGCACGGCCCGGAGGAGGGGGGAAATGTTGCGGGCTGCCTACTTTCAGGGGCATTCGATCAAAAATTCGTTTTTGTTTATAATTTCGACCGATGCGTATTAGAAAATGCGTATACATGACATCGATTCTGACCGAAAACTTTTTAGTGAGCGCTCAAAAAGGGCGAGGTTTTTTTAGACTATTTCTCTAAATGAGCGAGAAAACCAAACCTCGCTCTCAAAGAGTGATAGAAAATTTCTCCCTCTCCTGAGGGCGAGAATCCTCGCTCTGGTATTTACAGTGTGGAGTAAGATTTCTAATGAAATAGAGGTATAGACTTTGTGCACATATCTCTCTCTCTCTCTCTCTCTCTCTCTCTCTCTCTCTCTCTCTCTCTCTCTCTCTCTCTCTCTCTCTCTCTCTCTCTCTGTTGCGCCCTGCCTGCCTGCCTTCAGCCCCTGCGGCTGGCGGCGCACAGTAGCCGGACATCGAACTCGCCTCCGACGTCAATATGGTAGCGCTTCACGCGTACACCGCCAGGGGCAGCGGGCGCCCACTGTACTACACTCTGTGCGAGTACTGCTTCCTCGCTCTTTGTTCTTTTTGAGACTAATTTTAACTGGCATAACATGAGTCATATTTTAAGTTTGGTTCAATTCAAAATAAAAATGCCATCGACTATAAAAAAAAAAAAAAATTGCAGCGTTTAAAACGTTTAGTGTGGTATGAGTTTGTATCGTAATTGAAATACGACATGACGGAGAAACGTGACAGGGCCGACTGAGACAATGCAACGTTAAAACAAAGCGCTCCGCTCTGCGAACAAAGCACTTGACAACAGGACGATTGTCGCGGCGCTAGCGAAACCCGGCAGCCAGCGATCCCAGCCCTGAGCCCTGCCGCTCCAGCCCAGTCTTTTCGAAAAAATAAAAAGGAAAAAAAAATGAAAGAGAGCGGGACGCTTACCGAATATCTGCGCGGCTAGCGATCTTGAGCACAACCACACCAAACCACACCAGACCTCTCTCTCTCTCTCCTAGACTCAGCCGAGCAGCGCTGAGCCGATCGGTTTATTTCGCTCCGTCAGTCATCATCTCCACAGCCTCAGTTCGGCAGTGTCCGTGCGAGGCCCGGAGAGAGGCCCAAGGCGCGGCCACGGACGCTCTAATACAGCCCGAGCGCCTCTCTGCTCTCCCGGCCACGACCCTGGCCACGGCCACGGCCACTACACGTCGCTGAGAATGCAGCCCTCGGCAGCTGCACGCACTTACATGCTGCTCTCCTGGCTACGACCCTGGCCGCGGCCATGTCTGTGATGAAACTGAGAATGCAGCCTCCGGCCCGAGAGCGTTAAATGACTCTGAAAATTTTCTGTACCCCTCGGCAATTCAGAAAAAAATTACCAAAATGCAGAAAATTTTACATAAAAATTGAAATAAATTCTAAGTTTAGAAAAATTGATGAAAATCCTGAAAAATTTTGAAGAAATTTTAAAAAGGGAAGAAATTCAAGCAAAAATTCAGCTTACAAACCACTAAATTTATACATCAAAATTGAGAGTTGTTTCCCCCTTAGCCCGCGGCCCCTGAACGCCGCGCGCCTCTGCACTCCCAGCCACGACTCTGCCCGCGGCCACGGCCAGTCTGCGGGTGCAGCCTCTGGCCCGGCCCCTGCACGCGCCTCCTCCGCTCTCCGGAGGCCGTGATAGAGGCCAGCGCGCTCCGGGTGACTAATTGGCTCCTACCGCACCGAGTACCGCACTAAATTGCTGAGGCTGCCGTGCGGGCCAGGGGTGCGGCCAAAAGGGAAGAACAGGGGGGGGGGGGGCGGGGCGGAAGGTCTCGAGTCCTCATTCCCAACGCAGGTCCGGTTAACACACGCCCGATAATTACCGGAAGAGCTTGGCCGAGGGGTTGAAGAGCGCGAGGAAGATGGGAGATAGAGATATAGAGAGCGACAGAGAAAGAGACACTTTAGCGAGAACAAGCTAGTCGGGGGAAGTCTTTGGCCCCCTCTCGCCGCGTGCTCCGCCCCGCTCCACCACGCCCTCAGGCAGTCCGTAAGATTGAGGAGCCGGGAGGGAGCCGATTGGTTGGTTAGATCGACGCCGGACCGGGGCGGGGCGGGGCGGGGCGGGGTGGGGCGGGGCGGGGCGGGGACAGGGGAGCCCGCAGAATGGAGTGGTGAGACTGTCGTTCCGGAGCCGTTATTCGGGGGGGGGGGGGGGGAGAGAGAGAGAGAGAGAGAGAGAGAGAGAGAGAGAGAGAGAGAGAGAGAGGGGGGGGGGTAGACTTTCAGCAGCAGGAGGAGGGATGCGACCAGTGAGCAGTGAGCACCGCTCACCGCGAGGCGCAACAACTAGCCGTAGCGGCTGCGTGGGAACCTCCTCTTTATGATACGTTCTGAGGAGCTATCTGTAGAGAGAGGGACTGAGCGCTGGAGATTGTGTAGGGGAGGAAGTAAAGGGCGAGTGATCATACCAGTGAGTGAGAGAGAGAGGGGGGGAGAGGGAGAGAGAGGGAATAGAGAGAGAGGGGGAGAGAGAGAGAGAGAGAGAGAGACGCTCCAGTTCTCTTCTGTCGCGCACGCACCGGCCGCGAGCTTGACCCTGGGAAGGGCTTGATGCGGAAACACGCTGCTGTATATAAGAGGCTTGAACAGCCGTCGCTCCGCCCAATTACGAGTGACAGCCCGTCCAGAGGGGAGGAGGAGTGGGTGCTGACGAGAAAGGCACAGCGTCGACAGAGCCTCCCCGCCCCGCCCCGCCCCGCCCCGCCCCACCCCGCAGCCAAGAGCACCGACGTTCTGCAGCGCCAGGGCAGGTGGCAGCGGCTGGAGCGGACGGCATCTTCATAGGCGCGCTCACTCTCACACACGCCGCGAGACGGGCTGAAGGCTGGCGTGCGAGAGACAGAACTGCGGCGTAACAGCGCTGCCATCGAGACGAGAGGGAAGCAGCTCAGAATTTTGGTGCACAGATTTTGTGAATTTATCAAAATTTTTCTAAATTTCTCTGAATTTTATTTGATTCTTCTTTTGCAATTTTTGTTAGGATTTTTTCTAAATGTGTAATTTTTTTCTGCATTATTCTAAATCTTTCTGCATTTCTCTGAATACTTTTGATTTACGAGAAGCACAAAAATTTCAGAGCTGTTTCTGCCTCGCATATAGAAGTAGGACAAAATTACCATGATCACATACTGGCGTGAAGCAGGACGGAGAACTTATTCGCCTATGCACTGGTAAGGCTAAGGCGTAACCTTGCGCCCATTTTTTAAGCGCACTGAGATTACTCTTGAAATCAAGCGTTACAGGCGAGGGGGGAAACGACACTGTTAAAAATACCGTAGGGAGTTACGGTACGCCTATGGTCTGTACCGTAGTTTTCGTGTACGGTCAGACCGTAGCTTATTATTACGGTACGAACAGTATTTCATTGTGGATAGAATGTGCCCATTGAACTTCCCCAACATATTTGCAGGTTACGGTGTGTACCGTAAGATTCAGACCGTAGTCGAAAATTACGGTCCGGGACCAGGTAACAAATTCACGGCGCGTACCGTAGGTATTTATCGTGGCATTTTTTCACAGTGGACTAAGGTAGTCCGGCTGACAGCCGTTAGGTAATCCGGCAAGGTGAAATCCGGGGAAATTCAAAGTAATCCGGTGTAATCCGGGGAAATTTTAGGGTAATCCGGGATGATCCGAGGAAAAAAGCACCGTTATCCAGAGGACACTCTACAGAAATCCGAGATAATCCGTAACCCGGCTGACACGAAAATTGCCAGTCGTTTCCCCCTCGGTTACAGGTCTATCCGGTCCTATTTGTCCTATCTAAATGCATGGGAGAATTTCTTTCCTACGCTTAATTTTAACCTCTTTAAGCGTATAAACTGTACGCTTCATTAAAGCGTATAAACTGTACGCTTCATTAAAGTGTACAGGTATACGCCATAGTTTTACCAGTGTGGCTTTATATAGGCAAATAAGCTAGATGTGCGCGGAGTGTTTTGCTTAATTAGGCAAGCCGAGATGCCCGCCTATGCCTCTCACCATATAGTGCACCCGAGGCAATTTCTGCCTACTTATCTCGCAACGCTGCGGCGTCGCGGGGCGAGCTGGTGCGCAGGGCTTGTGTCAGTTGGACCTCACAA
The DNA here is from genome assembly GCA_029379305.1 of Frankliniella fusca. NCBI lineage: Eukaryota > Metazoa > Arthropoda > Insecta > Thysanoptera > Thripidae > Frankliniella > Frankliniella fusca. The sequence continues at coordinate 250,375 of JAHWGI010000325.1, read as the reverse complement.
AGCGCGCCCGCGCCTAGATCTACGTGTGTGTGTGTGTGGGGGGGGGGGGCAGAGGGGGTTCGTTTGCATGTACACGTCGCAGTGTGAGTAGCGGAAGTAGGCAGAGGAGAGACCCCGCCGCGGGCGCCTCCGCGGGGGACCCGCCAAAGAGGCAAGTGCCGTTGTTCAAAGGCCGGAAACTTGAGCAGAGCGCGGAGGCCGCGGGCGGAGCTGCGCTGCGCGCGCCGCGCCGTCTTACAGGTCGAGTCGGCAGAGGTGAAAACTTGTCGAGCCATAAGTACCCGCGCGAATGCCGGAGGGGATGACATATGGCAGGTGGAAACACGCGAGCAGGAGAGAGAGAGAGGGAGGGGGGAGAGGGAGAGAGAGAGAGGGGGGGGGGAGAGAGAGAGAGAGAGACTTAAACTATACAGAAAGTCCTCCGCTTTGGGGAAATTTATTTTAAGAAAGCAGTCCACCAGGGTCGAGCTTTACGAGTTGGACGAGTTGAACGAAAATGGGAGTGAAATGTATACACTACGGCATTGGCCGGAAGAAAAGCCATTCGTGGTACTGTGGCCAAACTGACGCCATCGTGTTTTTGTGACACGGTTACGTCACAGATAATAATAATAATAATAATAATAATAATAATAATAATAATAATAATAATAATAATAATAATAATAATAATAATAAAATATAAAAGAAAAACTTCTGAGAATAATTATTTTAAGGCCAAGTCCGTCGTGCCACTTCCTTTTCGTGTGATGAACACATCAGTGATCGTCCATATCGGAAAGGGTGACCACGATAAACTGCTTTTCCTAAATTTTCTTTTCGCGCATCTAAGTTCAACGCACGATATCGTGTGACACTACGTCCTTTTTTTTTTTTCAAACGCCTATCGTGTGTGCGTCCTTCGAGGACACTACAGGGGTGTCGGAGGCGGTTGGTAGGGGGCAGGAGGGAGAGGTCGACGTCTGGGCCCGCCCTGGGCCTGCCCTGCCCGGTCCGGGCTTTGCCGTTCACCTATTCACGGCACACTATCAAATTCCTACAAAGAAATTCTTTGCAAAGGCTTGGCAAATGGCAAAGTATTTTGAAGCTTTGCAGCTTGCAAAGCATTTCTTAGTAATCGCGAAGCAATGCTTTGCAATTGCGAAGTGATGCTATGTCATTTTAAAGCAAATGCTTTGCAGACTGCAAAGCTTAAAAATTCTTTGTAGGAATTTAACAGTGCAGTTTTCTTAACATGGGGTCATATGGGATAAGGTACGGAAACCAGAACCAGCAACGGAAGTGACCGCAATCCAAAATTACGGACGCTCTCCGTCTCTTTCCCTCCCGCCTTCCGACTATACATCTCGCTCTTTCTGTCGCAAAGAACACCCATCTGAACACCCGTCAAGTCTGCAGCGAAAAGTCAGGTGTGGGGTCAGCGCAGGCAAAGTTAACAACAAATCAGTCAACTGAACTGCGCGCACTCGCGTGCTGCACACCAACCTCTAGCGCCTGACGCTTATGCAACGCGACGCCGTCACACACACACGTGTTCACCGGGTGGCCTACTCGAAGATCCGCAGGCGTCAGACCACACAACGCTGAATTCAAAAACTAACAAAAAAGTCTTGTTTTCTACCATCTTCACAGGCAGGATACGGTTTCCACGAGTTACTCAGTCCATCAATATTTAAGAATGTGCAGTGCGAGAGACGCGAGGCGGCGTCACGGACGCGTGGCTCCGGGCGAGGGAAGGCGCGGGGCGGGGCGGGGCGGGGCGGGGCGGGGCGGGGCGGGGCGGGGCGGGGCGGGGCGGGGCGGGGCGGGGCGGGGCGGGGCGGGGCGGGGCGGGGCGGGGCGGGGCGGGGCGGGGCGGGGCGGGATCGGGTGGGGGTCGGCGGGAGGCTACGTGAGGGTGCGACAGCGACAAATGTGCTGTGGATATCTCGTCACGCGCCGCTGACACTCCGGGCTCCGGGCAGGAAGTGAGGGCGGGGCGGCGGTGCCCCCGAGAGCAACGCCGCGGCACGCCGGTACACGGCCATCAAGTGGTGCATGCCCTCAGGGCACGGCGCACTTGTTCCGGTATTTATTTCTTGCCTTTTTCCCAGCGCGTCGCTATTCAGAAATGGAGTAGTGTCTTTCTGATGCTGAAGTACGTCTAAGAGCTGCCGACAAAATGACGATGATGATGATGATAATAATAATAATAAAGCAATCTCGCGACCTACACCGTGGCCAGGTTTGCAGTTGACATTATTTTGCTTAAAAAGGCAGGGAGAGAAAAAGTAGACCACACAACCCTTTGAAAAGCAAGAACCCGCGAAGCTGTTTTACCATTCGGCCATGGTAAGGAAGGAAGGAGGGGAGGGGCCACCATTCCTCCCTGCCCTGCTGAACAATAAGATAAGGAAACAAGGAAATTTTTCTACTTGCGCGCGCACGCGTTTTCGAGACAGGCATGCTGTAGCATAAGCATCGCCATGGTCGCGGAGGGGGCCCCGGCGGACCTCTTCGCCTCCCCCCGGACGGTATAGACTGCAGGGGGACCGGGGGGGGGGGGGATATCGGGCTGCGGGCAAGAAGCTTACAGTAATTGGATCCGCGGTGGCAGCAGCTTGCGTTAAAAAGAAAAGAAGAGAAAGAGAGAACGAGAAAACACGCCGCCTCCGCCGTCGCAATACATGTGTCTTATTTTCGCTGCGTGTCACGCGGTGTGTCAGGGGCGGCGCGCAGTGTGCAGCCCCCCTCCCCCTCACTCCTCACTCCCACCCGACGAGGCGGTAACGAAACCATTTCAAGTGTGAGCAGCGGCTGCTGGCTGCGACCCTGTCCTTCCAGCTACCCCGTCCACCTTTCTCTCTCTCTTTCCTCTCTCTCTCTCTCTCTCTCTCTCTCTCTCTCTCTCTCTCTCTCTCTCTCTCTCTCTCTCTCTCTCTCTCTCTCTCTCCCTCCTTTTCAGCCTGTCTCGACAGCTTGCGGTTTTAATCTCAGTAATTATCCGAGATGAAAGTGTCGGTAGAATAATTTCGTCGCGGCTTTGACTTGGAGCGCGCGTAAGGCTTGAAGGAAGGCCCCGCACGGTAAAAATACTTTCTTGTATTTCAAGATCTTTCTTGGATCTTATGGAGAATACCAATGGACATCCAAGACAGATCTTGAAATACAAGAAACTATTTTTACCGTGCGGCCAGGCCTCTCCCTGCTGAGGAGGGGCACCCCGCGGAGCGTCGTGGGGACACCCAGCCACCGTGACCCAGGACGAGAGAATTTGGGGGGGGGGGGGCCTTAATACAGCGCAGCAGAGAACACTGATAAAGTGTTTAACCCTTCAACACTTTAAAGTGATCAAATACCATTTAAGCACTTGAAAGTGTTTAACACAGTTGTTGTGCACTTAAAAGTGTTCAACTCGATATTTGTGCACTTATAAGTGTCTAACTCGCCAGTTGGTTACTTCCCCGGTAGAGAGCGTCCGAGCCGGCCCAAGCTAAGAAAGTATGTGCAACTGGGGAGTTGAATCACTTTTAAGTGCACAACTATCGCAGTGAACACTCTTAAGTGCACAACAACTCTGTTATTTAACACTTTTAAGTGTTTGAATGGTATTTGAACACTTTAAAGTGTTGAAGGGTTGAACACTTCGTTTAACTGTGAATGCCCCAGCGAGAAACCGTATCGGAAACTGTCCTGGGTCCAAACTGCCCTGTTTCTGCTGTGCACCTGGGCAGGACAGAGGGACAAACGGGGTTTTATATAGGTCTGTGGGAGGTGGAGGGTAGCTCCGGGGTGGGGAGTAAGGGGTAGTAGAGCACGTGTATTCCGCGTCCGAATTCAGATTAAGGAGCTCCAGCGTCGTACCTCAGCCGGCCCTGGCCCGGCCCGGCCGGCCCGATATTGGCTCGTTTAGCATAAATATCCACGAGATGTTTACGCGGCGCCCACCCCCCACGGGCGGTCCGGGCCGAGACACGAGGGCTCCTTCACTCAAAAGAAATATCAATGTTCACCATTAAAAGAAAATTTTAAAAAATTAGGGAAAAAATCAAGATAAAATTAGAAAGAAAAAAAAATCACTAAAATTCAAGGGGGGGGGGGGGGTCAACAGAAAAATTAGGAAAAAATTGTGTACGCTTGAATTTCTAGGACCCCTCGGGTTGGTCTGGCCTGCCCTGGCCTCCCCAGACCTGCTGCTGCAGACCACTAGAATTTGTAACTCAATTCCATCGTGACGCGCCGCGCCACTGCTCGCCGACAGAAGTTGGCAGCAACGGAAGCGGACGGACGAAGCCACAGCAGCTCTTGCCTGTCTAAGGGAGCGGGCAATGGCCTTGCAGGCAGACAGACAGACAGACAGACAGACAGACAGACAGACAGACAGACATAGACCGATAGACGGATGGAAGGGGCGGCCAGACAGCCGAACAGACAGACCACGCCGGCCGCGCCACATCGGCACACGCCGTACTCATCGAAAGGTTTCAGGAAAAACACCTGTGGTTTATTTTTTTATTTTTTATTTTTTTTATTGAATTTATTTTTTGCAAATTTCAACATTCACTGTAATGTGATATTCACAACGAAAGTTGCGATCTGTATCGTAAACTTGAAAAAGCTTATTGGAGCTTGATTTAAAAAGACAAGTCCATACCAAGTGTCAACAATTATAAGTTTTAAATCTACAATTACACTGTGAACTGTCGGACGACGCCAAAACTCTGGCGTTCATCAAAAACGTTCGACGCCAAAATTTGGAGTTTTGAGTCGAAAAACGGTAATATTTGGCGTTCTTCATAAACGCCAGAGACTCTTCAACTCTCGACGCCAACCACCTTTAGTGTTCGTAGAGTAACAGTGCAACTTTACATCCCTCTTGAAAATTTTCCCGTGATCCCAACAAACGTTTCTCACGGTGCAATCTACATCCCGTAGGTTAGATTTGAACGGCGGTGGCGGGCGGCGCCCAAAGGTGGTTCGGCCGCCTATGCCTCCTGGCGGTCTATTGACTCCCCATACTCCCTTCCACCCCGCTTCCCTGCCGACAGAGAGTTCGCTCCGTACGCACACACAGGGCCGCGTGTGGGCTGGGCCCATTCACAATCATACCACCCCTCCCCCTCCCCTCCCCACTCCTCTCCACCGCGACACTCTTCACCGCAACACAATTTTCATTAAGTGTCACCTCGTCAACTTCTCAAACCGCTGTACAAATACGAAAATGACGAGAGAAAAAAGATGAAAAAAACAACTGGCACCACGTCATGCTTCATGCTGGCGCGCTCATTCTGTCCTTTTGCCTCTCTTGGCCGCGCCGCTCCACCGAGCCGGGTGATAAATAGTTAATGCGCTCCCCGGGTGCTTGGTTGCCTGGCAACCTCATCAATTCCCCGGGCATTCCAGCAACGCGCGCCGCGCACAAACTTTGTGTGTACACGTGTGCGTGTGTGACCACGTGGTCGTGATGTGCGCACGAGTTCTGCGTGCGTAGTGAAACTGCACGCCGTACAACACGGGTAGAAACAGCAAGGTGCGTACGTTACTACGTTACTTCCCCGCCCCGCCCCGCCCCTCCCCGCCCCGCCCCTCCCGGCCCCACCATGCCCCGCCACCCCACGCCGCCACGCCCCGTTGCGTAACTATGCTGGGTCGCCAGGACAGCGCGGCGTCATCAATTTGTTTTCATCCCCCACCCCAAGTTTTTAGCTGATGAGCTCGCGAGAGGGAACAAAATACTTACACTTCAGTTTATTTTCGCGGCCGTATGCAGGCAGGATAGGCGGGTGGCAAGGAGTTAGTAAGAGGGAATCACCCCGTATGAGTTGCATTCCCCATTCACCCCGCGCGGCGCGTGCTTGTGCTGCAGCGAGCGAGTTAATAGAAACTTAATAGACATAAGACCAACTGGAAAAACTAATGTGACATGAGTGACGAGCAAAACATTTTTAAATATATATTAGGAAATTTCGACACGATACAAGTCTTAAGTGGTATCATCTGTTTCCATTTTTTTTTAATGAGACAATTCTGTAATGTGCATTCTCATTTTAAACTACAATGAATAAGACCTCACACACTTGTAAATAATTATAGAGACTTTTCGTTTCTACTCGCATTACGCCGAGTGGAGAGGGACGCAGACTCGAGCCACGGAGGCCCGCCGACAGACTAAAGAGGGGGGAAGGGGGAGGGGGAGGGAGGGGGAGGGAGGGGGAGGGAGGAGAGAGAGAGAGAGAGAGAGAGAGAGAGAGAGAGAGAGAGAGAGAGAGAGAGAGAGAGAGAGAGGGGGGGGGGGGGGAGGGCGTCACACAAGCCGAGAGGGGAGGGCGTGCGATCACGCCTTCCTCGCGATTGGAAATGGTGGGCGCTACGCACGGCCCCGCTCGGCTCGCTAGGCTGGGCGCCTCCAGCCTCCCGTTCTGGCTTTTGCTGACTACTGCTGCCGCCGCGGCGCGTCGAGGAGGACTTTTAGGCTCCCAAGTCGCACGACGGCGCGGCAGAGCAGGCGCCAGGACGTCGCAATTTCGCAACATTCCGCTCCAAAGCTGCGTGGAAAGAACTAGTATCCCGCATCTGATTTTGCGCGCCGCGCTTTCGCGCGCGCGCGAGTTCAAAGGGCGAAAGGCATCCCGGGCAAATCCGACACGCTGCTGGTAGGTGCGGGCGGGACGGGGAGGGGCGGGGTGGCGGGGTACGCAGTAAGGCCCTTATTCACGACGTGAGGGGCTTGCTGCTGCTCTGCTGCTGTTTGGGGTGTTCGCTGTTATTCAAAGTGTTCAGCTGAAACACGCTTGCGAGTGGTACAAGACCGTCTCCACAAGGACGAGCAGGCCCGGCAACCACCTGCACAGCTCAGAGGCCATTTTGTTCGCAGCTCGCAATCCATTGGGTTGAGGGGCAATTTTCGCGATTTTCAAGTCTCTTTGCCGCTCTCCGGCAGTGACACTGTAAACTTTCGAATCCATATCCTTTTACCCAAAATGGAAGTAGATACATTTTCATGATTAATTAGAGTGAGAATTTTTAACTTCACTATCTTCGAGCGAGATAATTTTTTAGCCTCGCTCCATTTGAGTATAAGGATGTTTTCGCCTTATACTTTCTTGGAGCACGAATCCTCACTGAATTCGGGGAAGGTTACAAATTTGTTTTTTTAATAGAGCAATCGAGGAAAAAAATTCCAACTCCTCCAGAAAGTAATAAAACTTACTGCCCTGAAATGAAATTCTCACCCTATGAGAGCTAGAATTGTGACTTGTAGATTTCCGGCAGAGGCAGATCTAGCCGACTGCTTTGGGTGGGGCAAAGCCGTGCTTTTTGCCTACATTCATGCTTATTGTAACTTGTGTTGCCTACCCATCGGGCGGTTTTTGAAGCACTAATTGGGGGACAGGAACCCTTTTGCTCCTGTACTCGCGATTTATTTTCAGTGGAGTTTTCTCCAGAGGCACTAAAGCTCTAGTTTTGTCCCTCCTCTGTCGCAGCATGGTACTTTAGGGATTACATTCTTTTGACGCGGGTCCGGTTTCAAAGTGAACCGAAACCCTAACGCCGCGGGCCTCAACGAAAGGGCGGGAGGAGGGCGAGTTGTAGTCTGTCTAAGAGGAAAAGCGGGGCACCGTGTTTCCAGAGTGCCATAAGGGGAAATTAGAAAATAAGACAAATCAACTGAAAGGACATCAATCAAATCAGAGTTGTGCGACTCCGAGCTACTGCCTCGGGGCAAGAACCCAAGAGCGAGAAGGAGAGGAAGAGAGAGAGAGAGCACTCAGGGCTCGCTCTCTATCTCTCTCGCACATGTACAACAAGTCCCTGGCACTATACGAAACCTCTTTTCTCCCCAACACATTCCAAGGACGTCTAATACACTATCAACCACGACAAAGTCAGCTCCGGAGCCCCCATCACGGAAAAAAAGGGCACGAAAAAGAAAATCACTCGACAAGATGAAGAATCGCGACCAACTCAATGGCGGAAGAAAGAATGCGTGGGAGGCAAAATTCGATAATTGATAAGAAGAGCAGAGGAGAGTCTTCCAGGCCATTTTCCTATCGATTAGGAGGGGAGAACCCGCCCGGCGATAGAGCGTGGGCACCCGGCACCCGCACAGGAGAGATCGCAGGATGTTAGGATCTTTTTGCCCAGAACATTCTAATCTTGCTCTCTCTTGCCCGGACCCATAGGCCGCGCCCACAGGGAACAGGGGGAGGAGAGACAGTGGGGAGGGGGGGGAGAAGGGATTGGGAGGGGGGGGGAGAAGGGATTGCGAGGGGGGGGGGCTGCGGTCGGGAGACACATTCCATTTCCTTTCCATCTGCTTCGTGGGGACGCTGACGAATGTCAGCGGGCGTTGAGTGGAGGGAGAGTGTTAGGGAATGGGACACCGTCATGCTTCTCACTCCCGTCTGCATGCCCGTCTATCTGTCTGTCTGTCCCTCTCTCTCTCACACACACAGCAGGCAGACAGGCAGGCAGGCACGGCGAACACACACTGTCTCACCCCTCGTCGCCCCTGCTCCCTTCAACGTCAAACTCACGGTGGAGGGAGAAAAGGTGGCGGCACTCCTGGCCCTTCTGCATGGGAGACCGTGCGACACAAATCCTCACAACTTAGGGGATTAACGCCGGGGTCGAGGCAAGCTGGAGCGGCGCGTCAGCGTAAGCGCGGTCGGGGCTGGCCCATCTACCTGCTGGCCGCCTCGACTCAGCTTCAGCCGCACCGACCCTCGAGCTGTCCCCCTGCCGGCCCCGGGGCAGCCCCGGGGCTGGAGCGGCTCGACTGGGCTCGGCAAGCTGCCGGCCAATCAGCGCGCGCTCCCCGACCAGCGCGATATTTCAAACAGTCTAAACTGTGTCTGTGCGACTCTTGCACTGCCCTGTCCGCCTCGGCACAGACAAAATGCATGCGGCAGTGGAGGTAGTGGGCTATGATGGCCGTGGTCAGGCCGCGCTGGTGCTGATCACAGCCGATCATCGCCACACTGTCTTCCTTCGACGCTAGCAGGTCAGCCAAAACAGTGAAAAGAAATGATGCATGCAGGCTGCACTTCACAGACACACGAAGAACACTCAGAGAACCTCGCGCGTGCGCTGTGCGCACCGTTTAGACTGTTTGAAATATCGCGCTGGTCGGGGAGCGCGCGCTGATTGGCCGGCAGCTTGCCGAGCCCGGTCGAGCCGCTCCAGCCCCGGGGCTGCCCCGGGGCCGGCAGGGGGACAGCTCGAGGGTCGGTGCGGCTGAAGCTGAGTCGAGGCGGCCAGCAGGTAGATGGGCCAGCCCCGACCGCGCTTACGCTGACGCGCCGCTCCAGCTTGCCTCGACCCCGGCGTTAATCCCCTAAGTTGTGAGGATTTCTGTCCCTCGATCAGCCGCCTAGTGCCGCCACCTTCTCTCCCTCCACCGTGGTCAAACTGACGTCCACACATGTCTGACGTGTCCTGGCGGAATGCCCTCCCGAGCACGCCGGCGGCCCCGCCCCGCCCTGCCCCGTGCACGCACAGGCACTCCAGCCCGAGGCAGTGTCTGCACAAAGGACTCAATATCTTTTGTTTCCCGGGCGGTATTTATATAGGGCGCCCGAGCGGGCGGGCGAGGGGGTGCGGCTGACTTGTACAAACAGAGCGGAGGTGAAAGACGCCCGGAGAAGTAAGTTGTCCTCGGGTTGTCGCAAAGCGGTCTCAAGGAACAGCCGGGGCTGTATCGGCAACATGATGTTGTGGCCTAGGGGGAAACAACTCTGAATTTTAGTGAGCAAATTTTGGGAATTTTTCGTGATTTTTTAAATTGTGCTTATATTGCTTAGATTTTGGCAAAACAATTGTAGTTTTTGTGACTTTTTCTGAATATTTCTGATTTTTTCTGAAGTTTCCTGAATTTTTCGGAAATTTTCTGAATTACGAGGTCAGAGTTGTTTCCCCGTCCGGTGTGGCTCACCTCTGCTGAACTGGTTGTAGTTGTGAATGACGCGCTCCGCATTCTTTCGCGCCACGTAGAACCACTCGGACTTGTTGCCGAGGTACTTGTACTCGACGGCGAGGTCCTTGACGAGGATGGGGCCCTCGGGAAGGCGGTAGGCGAACGGGCAGAAGAGCCAGTAGTCCTTGTACTGGTAGGCGTCGTAGCAGTTGCCGGCCGCGAAGATGTCATCGTCGAACTCGACCATGGCGAACACGGCGGCGTGCAGTAGGTACTCAGAGTGCAGCACCTCGGCGCCCGCGTACTTCCACAGGCGGGTCAGCATGTTGGCGCGGTTCACCGCCACGTCCGCCTCCACGCGGAAACGCTCCTGCGAACAAAAGCGACATACTTCCGTTTGAGATTTGTTTATAATCCTGTGTTGACCCCGATGTATCACTCTGGGGCAGGGAGATGGATAGATCTGATCCGAAAGGGGGAGGGGGTGGGTTACTTTGTAAGAAGAAAAAAAAAACATTGTACGGCCCTCAAAAAAATAATTTAAAAAAAAATTAAAATTATAAACAAAGGGGCGTAAGATGATCGCAGGGGAATAATACGATCGTAGTGGCATAAGATGATTGCATGGAAATAAGGTAATCGCAGGGATAAATCAAAAGAAAATTTAAAAAATTATATAAAAAACATTGTACACATTTTGAATGAGCGTTCCCCTCCTCAGATAGATCCACGATCGTCGCACTCATATAGTCACTCAAACAGGAAATCTGAAATTCGCAGAGAGCCCGTAGTGTCAAGATCACAATTCAAAACCCAACTGCCCCGCAATCTGAGATAGGGTGGGATGGCCCTGTTGACCAGTCTAGTTCAGCCCAGCACGCCCCGGGCCCGGCAGGCTGTCAGCGCTTGGCGCCCAATGAATTATTATCAAACAAGAGGGCCGGGCTGGGCTGGGGAGCTCCCGTCCGCACGCGTTTCCCTGACAATATCAATCGCTCGTTAATTCCCCTGGAATCCCGACGCCAGGGCCCCGCCGCAGGGCCACGGGCAGCTGTAGGGCAGGTCGGGGCGGGGCGGGGTACAGCAACGAAGGGTATGAAGCTCCAACCCCAGCCAGGCCGGGCACCCTACCCTAACCGGTTCTACCCACGGCGACCGGAGGCAAACGCCGCAACGACAGTTGGCACTGTCAGGGAGTTTGGGGGCCCGAGTGCCGCAAATGCCACCCACAATGGGTCTGGTCTCTAAGGTCGGCGGGGAGAGGCGATCCTAGCAGCCAGCCAGGTCCGCGGCTCCACTCCGGGTTCAGCTCGCACGACGGAGAAAAGTCAGAGGCAAAATGCTGGCCGGGCGCCGGTCCCGAGTGGCATAGCGAGACGACCAGAGCAACGACACGAGCGAGCGGCGAGCGGCGAGCACCGCGGCGAGCGCAGGGGCTCGTAGGCGTCCGAACACGAGAGGTGCGAGTGTGAAGGAGTTATGTTCTAGGTCGAACGTCTCGCTCCTGTTAGTCGTTTTGGGGCGCATACGAGCCGAGCCTCTGCGCTCGCTCGTTTCGCTGCTGGAGGCGAAACCGCGCGGCGGGTGCGGGTGGGGTCAGTTCTGGCGCGAGGCACCGGGCAGCCGTCACAGATTAGCCCAGAGAGGACGCTCCTGCCAAATCCAAAGCCCAAGCCAGCAGACCTTTGGAGGATCGGAAAGAGAGAGGGAGAGAGAGAGAGAGAGAGAGGGAGAGAGAGAGAGAGAGAGAGAGATAGAGAGAGAGAGAGAGAGAGAGAGAGAGAGAGAGCATAGGGCAGATGAGAGGACATGAAAACAAACGCTCAAGGTATGTTGGGTCGGCTTTTAAATACATACCCTTCTCAGCCCCGTGCAGATGGTCAACGGCCAGGTCGGGTCGGGTAGGGGTAGGGCCTGCCCCCCGATTCCTCTCCCTCCAAACTCGAAACTGAGGCCCGCACTTTTCCCCTTGTCGAAGGGCTCGGAGCCCGGGTAGGGCAGGGCGCAAGCTTACCAGGAAAGTTGGATTGAAATTCATCCCTGGGATTTCCCCGGCTAAGATCAGCCGAACCGCCGCGGTCAGCCAGGGTTACCGGGTTAGCTAAAAAAAAAGTTGGCCGGGCGTCCCGCCCAGCCCGGCCCAGCTCCAAACCGATCGACTCGGGGAAGAGCGAGAGGGGAGGGGAAGGTCTGGGGGAGTGGCAGGAAATAGCGCTTCTTTTCCTCGAGGAGATAAGGAGGCGAGGCTGATTAAGACCTCGGGCTTCTCTTGCGGACGGATGCGTTACGAGAGCAAAAGAGACCGGAAGTGGGGGGAAGGGATTGGGGGGATGTGGGGGGGGGGACCACTACTGAGAACCCGTTTAAAAATGGAAAGTTCCGGAATGCGTCCGAAGACGGGCTAGTCCAGAATCAGCCCGAAGGAACAAGCCCGGAGAAGCCCGAAAAACCGGAAAATCAGCCAGGTTTTCGGAACAAGCCCGTAGTCCCGAGCGGCCGCCTCTTCGGGCTTGATTCGGACTTGTACCTGGACGGGTAAGCCCGGTATCAGTCCGTAAATCTTGCTGGCTCACCTCTCCCCTTCATGACACCCCCCCCACCTCTTCCCCCTCCCCTCCCACCCCCACCCCCCACAAACCTCCCCTCCCATCCCACCCCCACAAATGAATCCTCGCACACCTGCAAGTGTGCGACATTCGTAAACATGGATTTCCAGAGTGCTGTAACATTTAGCGTGTAGATATACTTCGATGGCCTCTGTAGGATGCATAATTTGGCGAATGTTCCACTTATGTGTGATGCGTAACTATTCTATACGGATGGGCGCTGGGCTGCTGGACACGGTTCTGCGTGGCGCGCTGCCCGTCCCGGAGCACGCCAAGCATAGCTTGAGCTGGTCCGGCTCGTCCGCACGGCGCGCTGCCCGTCCCGGAGCACACCAAGGAGCGCTCTGCGCCAGCTCGAACCCGCTGCCGTGCACAAGAAGTCCCTCCGCGTCCTCCACGGCAGCGCGCTGCTCTAGTCCAACCCGCCCGTTGCCGTGCGCGAGAAGCCTGCACTTTCCGTGTGCTCCGTGGTGACTGCTGCTACCCGAGCTGTGCTAACTTGTCCTGCCATACACAACTATACATATACATCTCTCCATACGGTCCGCACGAGTAATTACTGAAAAAAACAAAGACACGAAAAAGTACAACCAGTGCATGTCTGCTCCAAAGACATGCGCTCAGCGTCAGCGACACATCCTCACACAACGACAGCTGCTGTCGGACTGAGGAGGAGGACTCCGGTACTCCGGTCCCGGTCCCGGTCCGGACTCCTCCCTCAGTGAGGTGAGGAGGCGGGCGGCGGGCGAGCGAGGAGCTCTTGACCAGTGACTAACCGACCAACAGCTAATAGCAGGTAGCCGATGACACCGCCGCTGGGTTAATCCCCGTGCCCTGTGCAGCGCACCCCTGCCCTCCCCCTCCCCTCACCCCGGGGTACCTGAGCTCACCCAGAGGGGATTAACAGCGGGGAAGGACTTTCCGTCGATCTGGCGTCCGGAGTTCGGTATAGAATTCGGGTTTGTACCTATACGTTGACCGGGCTGGGCAGTTTACGGAACACGCCCGATAGCATCGGGCTACAATCGGGCAAGGCTCCTAACTCAGGGGCTCCTTTCGGACAAGCCCGCCGCCTGGCAGCCCGATGAAGGGCTGAATCCGGACTAGCCCGAGAGGCTCACGGGCTACTTGCGGAACAGCCCGCGAGCCTTCGGGCTCTTTCGGAACAAAAAAGGTACTAGTCTCGGAACTTTTATTTTTAAACGGGAAGTCGAAGGTGGGAGAACAAATTTACCAAGTGCCATCTGTCTACGCTTGTTGGGGAAGCGAAAGCAGTCATTCTGGTTCAACACGCACACACACAGACAACTCCCAAAAAAAAGGTGGGGGGCGGGTTGGGGCCCAGCGCACTGTGCCATGCCCGTCCTCACACCGTCTCTACCACCATTTTATTCCATACGGAATGCATCCACTGCCGCGATGGGTTGGGCGTTCTACCCGAACCCGTGTCTGGTGTCCCGGTAGTCCCCTTCCGTGACATAGATGCGGGGCGGGAGGGGGAGGGGGGGGGGGCGAGGGAGCAGGGCGGTTCCCTGGACCGGAACGCCTGCCCTACGACCGATAGGTACCGGCGGAGAAATTTATTAAAGCGCTGTGCCTTATTGCTTTCAGCACCGACGCCAACGCGGTGAAATATACGGAGCGGCCGCGATATGTCAGAAAGGGAAGACAAAGTGCAGAAGTGTATCGCAAGGTGGAGGGAAGGGGAGGGGGCGACCAACCAAGCCCCGCATGGATGGACACAACATGGCTTTGGGTTTCATTGAGTTCGCGCGTTCTAAGGGTTTATTTGAAAATAATCCATTCTTAAGACTTTTGATGTAGATGAACAGTGAAAATTTTGAACCTATGTATTTATAGCACGAGTCCATACATGAACGCATTAAAAAACAAATGTTTGTAATGACGTCAAACGACTAAAATATTTTTGGGCGATAATTATCCAGAGAAGCGGAGGGCTGAGGTCGTGAAACCGGAGAACACGGTACTATAAACAATGTCTGGTTTGAGGGAAAAGGGAAAACTTTGAGGATCTCACGTCATTTGAGGAAAAATCCTAAAATTTTGAGAAAGTCTCCTGGAAAATTGAGGGGAGTTTCCTCATTTTTTTTGACGAGACTAGTCTCAATTTTTGAAAATACTTCCTAAAAATATGAGGAATTTTCCTCAAACGACGTGAGATCCTCAAAGTTTTCCCTTTTCCCTCAAAAAATCAGACACATTGTTTTTACCGTGAACGCATGCACGCAGGTCGGGGCCTACACGGCAGAGTTCTCAAACGGGCGGGTCGGAGGATCCGGAACGCGTCCGAACGCGCAGGTGAGAGCGAGAGGGAGATACTATTCGGTTACAGCATCTCACTCGCACCTACGATTTCGGACGCGTCCCGGTTCCCCTGACCCGCCCGTTTGAGAACTCTGCTACACGGAGGACTGCCGTCCCGCCCCGCGCCGCCCCGCGCCGCCCCGCGCCGCCCCGCGCCACCCCGCCATACCGGGTCATCACCCCGTCGCCTGCTGGCTGCCCGGGAGCACCCCGTCCCACGGAGTAGGGCCTTAGCGTGAGGACGCTTATTTAGATTGATGACCCATCCGGATACAGCGGCGTCTCCGCCTCCTTCAAGATCTCTCTCCCTCACTCCCCTTCTCTCACCCTTTCCCTCCCACCACTTCCCCCATGTCCTCTCCAAGTTTCCTCCCCAATCCCCCCTCCCCCCCCCCCCCCGGAGCCACAAGGGCGAAGGCATGCGGCGATTGCGGGGCCCCTCAGGGGCCTGACGGCAGGCGGGGTGGAGTGCGTTGGAGTGGGGTAGCGCGCTGTGGGGTAGGATGGGGTGGAACGGGGCGGGGTGGGCTGAATATATCCCCTCCGGACAGCCCGGCTGCTCCAGCAGATCCACTGCCACCAGTTCCTCTCCATCCCGCCCTGGCCCCGCCCCGCCCCGCCCCGAACCGCCCCGCCCCGCCCCGCCCCGCCCCGCCCCGCCACACCCCGCCACGCCTCGGCGCTCCCTACAAAAGGACGCCGGACCGCAACAGACCGAGCCATCTTCACACCTTGTTCCCCCCTTTCCTTTTCCAGTCACCGGCCCGGGCAAGGCGAGCCCCACCCCCACCCCCCACCCCCGTCACTCCCACCTCCGCCTCAAAATCCTCCCCTCCGCCACGCTACCCCCTCCCCCTCCGCCGCGTCACCCCGTCAACAGCGTCCTGCGCCGTGAAAGCCAAGATGATGGGGACGCGATTCGATGACAAGTAGTCTTCTCCTCGACAATCGAGAAGCAAAAGGAGAGCGTTCTATCGAGGGAAGCGTTGCCGCCGTCGCTGCTCGACACAGACGCACAGAAAACCAGAGCCATGCTGCCATGCACCGGGCGAGCATCGACCCCGCTCGATCCCCGCTCACGTCCGAAGCGAGCGGGAGCGAGAGGGGGCAATGGCACTTCCACTTGTACACTGGTAAAACAAATGTTTAGTTCTCAACACCTAGTGTTTAATATTTAAACACGATAGCCTATCATATCGGTATACATCAGCAGATGTTTATTTTCTAAACACTTTGCAAGTGTTCAGTTGGCTATACACCTGGCGCAGCGTGGTATCCCTATGCTATGCTTCTCCATGTGAAGCCTCGCCCAAGTGTATACTTCTATGCATCACAAAATGTTCAACCTCCATACATTTACGAAGTGTTTAGGTGTTACTTGTCATGTTTAGTTCCTGCTAAACATCATGTAATGTGTAGAATTTGCCATCTATACACCATGATGTATAGAAAACAAGCATTTGTTTTACCAGTGTACCACTTTCGGAGGACAAGAAGACATCGTCGGCCGCCCGGAGCAGGCCTCCGTCAGCGACACTGTCTCTACTAGAAAAGATAAAACAGCACTGCAAAAACGCGTGGGCGTCTTTCTGACGCAAAATTTTGTCATTCTTCCAAAATTTCGAACTTTGACATTCGACATTCTTATCAAAGAGAGCCGAAATTCGGTACGCAAAGATGCCAAAAATTGGCATGTAAGAAAAATGCCGAAAGTTTGGCTAGTAAAGAAGCCAGCATAACCAGTGAGCGTAAGCATTTTCCTGAGAGTTTCACGGCATAAGAGAAGGAGAAGAGCGTCCTTCTCTCATGTTCACGGTTTGCGTCAGACCTACAACGATACCCCCAGATAACAATCACGGTAAAAACAATGTCTGAATTTTTGAAGCAAACGGGAAAACTATGAGAATCCAACTTGATTTGAGGAAAACTCCTCATATATGTTGAGGGGGTCATCCCAAAATTGAAGGAAATTTTTTCCTTTTTTAATAAGGTCCCCTCAAAAAATGAGGGATGAGCTCTCCTCAAATTGAGTAAGTTCCTCAAAGCTTTTCCTTTTCCTTCAAAAAATCAGACATTTTTACCGCGACCCAAACCCCAAACGGGACAAACGTCAGCACCTTGCAACTTTGCTAAGCGCCACCTTGCCTTATGCTGCATGAAGCGACGCGCAAGCAGCAGCCGGGGAGCTGAGCCCGGAGGTCCTTCGATTTTAAAAAAAAAACAGTGTACACCTTTGAAAAAAAAATCACATATAAAGTCAGAAAAAAATCAAGTAAAAACAAATGCAAGGAAAAATCAGAAAAAAAAGAACAGAAAGAAAATAGTAAAAACCAAGGAAAATCATAAAACGCCAGAAAAAATGAGAAAAATGGGTGTACACTTGAATTTATAGTGAAGGACCCCTCTCGGCGAACCCACGACCAACCGAGTCGAGCCACAGCAGTCACCCCGGCCGCACACAGCAGTGGAACCGAGTCAGCAATGCTATGTCGGTGGCGCTTGGTGGCGTGGTGGAACAGAGCAGGGTGGGGTAGGGCGGGGCGGGGCGGGGCGGGGCGGGGCGGGGCGGGGCGGGGCGCGGCTGGGTGGTGGGGTCGGAGTGGGATGCGACGGGGCGGCGGCGCGCGGGGAGGAACAGCGCCTAAGTTGGCAACGCGCAGCCCGCCGCTGCAACCACCAGGCCTGCGCTATGCGGGGTGATTTACGGAGCACGGCACAGTCATGCGGGGCGTCTCCACCCCGCGAGTACACCGGGCATAAGGGTATACGGGTAGGGTAGGGTAGGGTGGGAAAGGGTAGGGTACCGAACACAATCGCCAAAAAAACTCCGCTTGCTCAAAGGTTTTCTGCCATACCCTCTCCCTCCCACCCCGTGCAGCTCGCAGGCCTTGGCCTTGGATCGACCCCACCCGCCGCACCCCGCCGCGCCGCCGCGCCTTCACCCGCAACACCTTTGGCAGCTCGGCCGCCAACGGTCGGGGAAATGAGAAAAGTCGACAGGACAGCGAGCAATAACAAACAGACAGCGGCCGTCAGACGTCCCGCGCTGCTTTGCCGTAATATAGCCGCCTGGAAAGATTTTTTTGGAGGGGTGGGGGGAGGAGCGCAACAGCAACATAGGCAGTGTTGCATGGAAAAAAAAAGAGGCAGGTAGCAGGCCAAGTACAAAAGAGGTACAGTGCGCTGCATCTGCGCCCGCCTCCTAGGCAACATACATACGCACGCCCCTGTGCGGTGGCGTCACCCAGTAGGCAGGCAGGCACAAATGTAGCCCGCCCCGCTTCACTCCGAGGGGAAGGGGGGAGGGGCTTCGAAAACTCATTGAACGCCACCCCCAAAAAAAATCATTTCAAAAATAATTTTAGAAAAAATCAGAATAAAATTAAGAAACAAGATACAGAAAAATCTGAAAAATCAAGAAAAAGGGAAGGAAAAATAAAGGGGAAAAAACGAAAAAAATGGGGAGAAAAAAATTAGAAATATGGGGTTAAACAAGATAGAGATTTGTAAACAAGTGACAGAAATTTTCCTTGAAAAATCACAAGAAAAATCAAAACAAAAAAAAATCACAACAAAATAGTTAACACATTTTGTATGAGTAAGAACGATCCCCCCCCCCCCTACCTCCTCTCACTCCTCTGTGCTCGGGCTACTTTTGCCTGGTTTTCTGTCAACACTGAACCGCTGCACGGTACTCACTATTAAATGCATCCTCCTGAGAATGAAATGAATTCGACTAGAATGTCAATCAGAAATCGATGCCAAAATATCTTCCCCTTTTGTACTTTATACAAAGAGGGCAGAACGCAACAAGCAGACTTATTAAAACGTGGTAAAAAGGCACACGTTAATACTTTGAAAGCGGCGCGCCGTGAGGATGAGCCCCGCCGCGCGTCGTGTCGTCACCGGGGGGGGCTGGCTCATCACGTCAGCAGCAAGGCTCACGCCTCGCGAACGGCAGCCGAGCCGAGCCGAGACCAGCACAGAAAAGCAAAGGAAACGCCCCTCTGAAGTTGCCTTATTTTCCGCCTGATGTGGCGTCCAATTCACGTCAACCAGTGTTAACTACACCAAGCCAAGCCGGCGAGGGGACGAACCGACGGACGGGAGGCTTGGCATGGCAGGAAAGCGGCGTCGCGCTGGTCAGAGACGAGAGAGAGAGAGAGAGAGAGAGAGAGAGAGAGAGAGAGAGGAGGCGAGGGAAGGAGAGAGGGAGAGGGATGAGGAAAGAGAGCGGCGAGGGCCAAGACCGCCAAGACTTGATTGGGGGACGGACGCATCTGCTTTTCACTATTTTTGTTTTTCATTTGGAAGGGGTAATAAAGGAATAGCAAAAAAGGAATAAAACATGAGCGAAATGAGGGGAGCAGCCGAGGGGGGCAGCAGTCTGATGATCACTCCGCCCGAACCAACGAGGAAAAAGAGAAATACTAAAACAGAAAAGTAAATGGTCCAAAATTAAAGCGGGGGTAATGATCTGAGCACACAGATGCCACCCGTCACCCGACCATTAACGCGCACCACTTGGCGCACGTGCTCAATGACCCGGGGGATTACAGTGTACGCGCGTAGTAGTAGTGAGAGAAGAGGGGAAGGGAGGGAGAGGAGGAGGGGAGGGGAGGGGAGGGGAGAGGAGAGGAGGGGAGAGGGTGCTGGCTGGATAGAGTCGGGGGTCACGACGGCGTGTGGCCTATCCTAGAGGAATGGACCTTTAGCTGTACCATGAACACCCGCCGCGCCCCCCCCCCCCCACCCCACCACGCTCTGCGGTTTTCAAATAATCTGCGGGGTCGTGTTGCGGGGCGGGGCGGGCGGAGGAGGGGACGGGGAGGGGGGGGGGTGCAGACGGCTGCGCGGGGCGCGGAGGTCGGGTCAGGCCGTCACGGCAGGGTTAATAGGTGACTTTATGGAAGTATGGGGTTGGAACTGGAGAGAGGGGAGGGGGAGGGGGGAGGGGGCGAGCAGGAGCAAGGCTGGAGGGACAGGGAGGCGACCAGGCGCGCGCGGGGCGTTGTGGTTGGACCACATTCCAGGCTCCGAGCGAGCGATCCCAAGGAGGGGCGGCTTGGCTCCGGCGGCATAGCGGCAGCGGCCCGGGGCCAACTCTTTCTGAATACCACCACTACTGCTACTGCCGCTATTACTACTACTACCCCCCCCCCTTTCTCTCTCTCTCTCTCTCTCTCTCTCTCTGGCCCTTTCCCTCTCTCGCCCTCTCCCTCCCAACGATCCACTCATTTTAATTACATCTCGTGCTGTCCAGCAGGCTGATTCCGAAGATCGCTCTCGTATCTCTGTCCTTGTCGCACCTATTTCGGTGCCCTATGTTGCAGATGCCAGGGCCCTGTGAGTGCGACATGGACGGACACGCGAGAGCAATCTTCGGAATCGGACGGCAGCGGCAGCAGCAGCCTCTTTGGTCCAGCAGACCATACGTCCATCAATGCAGGATATTAATTTCCCCAGCCGACCATGCAGGAGGATATCAATTTCACTCGTCCTATGGCAGCAGCCCTCCAACGTGGCTGGCGGGGGGCGGGGCGGGGCGGGGCGGGGCGTGGTGGCGATTAGTAGACCTGCTCTCATCACACGAAGCGTCAGTGTCAACCAGCAGCGGCTGCCGGCTGACCGAGCCCACGAGCGTGGGGCAGGGTCGTTATAACCCGATCGTATAAGCCCGTCAGCCGTCACAGGCCTTGCACCGACATGGTGCGGCAGTGTGAGCGTGCACGGCGGCGCGGGGCAGTGGAGTGAGGCGGCGCGGGGCGGCGCGGGGCGGGAGCGGGAGATAATAATACACGCTGTCCCTGTCGGCGGCAGCGGGCAGCCGAGTCCAGCAGCGCCCGCTCGACTGGTGACAGCCAGCTGCTTCAGCAAAGAGCACGCGTAAACATTTTCTCATCTAAT
The DNA here is from genome assembly GCA_029379305.1 of Frankliniella fusca. Lineage (NCBI taxonomy): Eukaryota > Metazoa > Arthropoda > Insecta > Thysanoptera > Thripidae > Frankliniella > Frankliniella fusca. Next base: position 229,642 of record JAHWGI010000325.1, on the reverse strand, counting down.
TTCAAAGTTTGCCCACCCACGCAGACACAGGGGGCGATGGGGCGGGCTGTGTTGGCTCGGAGGCCGAGGGCGGAGCAGCAGAAGCAGCAGCAGCAGCAGCAGCAGCAGCAGCAGCAGGGTCTCTACCGAAGGGGGGATCACTCATGAAAAATGTGTGCAATGATTTTTTTTTTTCAACCTTTGATGATATTGATTTTTTGTTTGTTTTGATTTCATCCTTTAATTTCTATTTATCAATAGAACAAAGAGAATTCCTGTCACTTTTTGAGAAATGTTAATTTTTGTTTCTCAAAGTTTTTGACATTTTTAAACTTTGTTCATTTGTTCTCGATTTTTCGATTTTGAGTTGATTTTTTTCGGGGGCCGTACAAAGATTTTTTCGAAGTGATCCCTCGCTCGGCAGCATCAGCCGCAACATCATCATCATCATCATCATTATCGTTATATCACCATTATCATATCATCACCATTATCATATCATCACCATCATCGTATCATCATCATCACCATTATCATCATCACCACCCTACCAAACCACCACCACCACCAAACCACCACCACCAAACCATCACCACCGCCACCACCACCAAACCATCACCACCGCCACCATCACCACCGCCACCATCACCACCGCCACCATCACCACCGCCACCATCACCAAACCGCCACCACCACCACCAGCAGGGACTCTGCGGCCAGCAGCAGCACACAGGGGCCCTGCACGCTGCACGGGTACATCTGCACGACAAGCGCGCACTCCCGGAACCGCATCCCGGAACGGCCCGGCCGGGGGGACCCGACCCCATCCGGGCGCGAGGGCCGCACCACCGGAGCCGTGTCGCTCTCAAGAGGGCGCTGCGCTGCCGACTTGCTCCAAAGAGCGCTCTCCTGCTCGCACCAACACGGCCACGCCCATGAGGGCGAGAGAGACGGGACGAGCAGGAAAGCGCGCTCTTCGGAATAAGTCGGCTGCTCACCACCGCCTGCTGCTGGGGGTAAACCGCTCTGCGGACCGCTGGAGAGCGGCGGGGGTTTATGCAGCCCCGCGGCCCTGCCCGGCCCGGCCCTCGCGCTGCGGTCCGCAAGGTGCTCCTCGGGGTGAGGTCTGGAGGCTGATTCCGAACCGCGTTTAGTAGTAGTGTCCTCTCGCTCGCACCTTACGGCTATGCCGCATGAGAGCGACAAGGACAGAGAGACTCGACCACTGTGCGGAATCACCCTACAGGTCGCATGTGGCCGGGAGCGGGGCGCGGGGCGCGCGGAGCGGGGAGAAGGGAGCGGGGAGCACGGTGCGGGGAGCAGCGGCTGACCCGTGGGAAAATGTGCAGCGCGAGGAGTGAGTGGGGCCCAGGCGGGCCCAGGCCAGTGGGGCTGCTGGCGGTGAATAGGGGTTGGTTGTAAATGAGAAGAGCTGGGGGAGGGAGGGGGGGGGGATGGGAAGTAAATGAGCGCGGGGGAGTGGGGAAGCTGTAAGGGCGTTAAAGGTAAAGGTCAGGCGCGAGGCGTGTGTCATGGCCGTGTTGAGTGTCGGACTTACACCTGCTGCAGCGGTCGTGCAGCAGGTGTGCGGCTCAGTCGTTATACGCGGCTAATCGACAGAGCGCTCAGCTGATACGACAGCTATAGGCCGAGCCCAGCAGAACCGCTCCCGAGGGGGAAACAACTGTGCATTTTTTGTACACCTCGTAATTCATAGATTTTCAGTCAGAAGAATGCAGAAAGTTTGAAAACATTCGGAGCAATTCTGAAAATTTAGGGAATACTTAGGAAAATTGACAAAAAATTAGGAAAATTTCCAGCAAAAATTGCAAAAAATTCAACATAAAATCAGAAACATTCAGGAAAATTCGCAAAAAAACAAACAAACAAACAAACAAACAAACAAACAATGGACACCAAAATTCTGAGTTGTTGTTAATAACAATTCCAATAACTCGACCGCTTCCAAGTGTCAGGTACAGTCCTCTCGGGCGGAGTCATACTTCAAAAAAATCATTGTACGCCCCCCCCCACACCAAAAAAAAAAATCACCTTTAAAAATTCAATATAAAATCAAGAGAAACGGATACAGAAAAATCCGGCAAATCGAGAAAACATTGACAATAAACCGAAATGAAGTAGAAAAAATTGAAAAATTGGGGGAAAAGATCAAAATTTACCAGCAGACATATTTTATTGGAAAAAGCAAAAGGAAAATTCAAAATCAAATTTTAAAAAAAAAGTCAAAAAAAATCACTGTACACATTTTGTACGAGTGCTTTGTATGAGCTGCCAGTGCCACACGCGCTTGTCGAGCGTCGAACAGTCACGAGCGTGGCGCGTGCGTCCAAAAGGAACAGCTCCTAGGAATGTAAGGAGAGTCGTCGAAAGACGCGCAGGAGGGCTGCCATTCCCCCAGTCTGACCCCGCGCACCACCCCGTCCGGCCGGCACGTCTTCCCCCCAGCCGCGCGGCACGACCCGCACACTTCTCCCAGATTGCCAAGTTCGTCAAGTGAGTCCCAAGGCATATCCAGGCAGATCCAGTCCGTCGAGGTCACGGATCATGAAGCGTGAACCCCTGGGCGAGGCGGGGCGGGGCGGGGCGCTGGCTTTAGGACGACGCCCGCCAGCAGACAAATGGTTTGGACACCCTCCACGCCCCGCCCCGCAGCTAAAGGTACATAGTTGGCAAGCCTCAGGCGTGGTCAGGGGAGAGAGGGCTGAGAGGTCGACAACTCCCCTTAGCCGTATACGAGATAGTATACACTAATTACCAGTAAAATAGGTAATGTGAGTAATATAAAATAACATAAAGTAACATAGAATAGGGTTCGGCAGCTCGGAAACTTTTCCAAAAAAAAATTGGCAGGGGAAATCCATTTTTTCTTCTAACAAAAATCCTGGGGATCGGAAAAATTGGAAAAATAAAACAGCTACAATTGTGTTAAAACACACTTTTTGGTCCATGTTTATGGTCCAGAACGACGGCAAAATTTAAAGATTTTCTTTGTCAAATTTCGATGTTTATTAACATTATGTATCGAATCTTGAAATTTCCACGATCCTGACCCGTTTTACAACTTCCTCTATGTATCGCAAACTACCAGAGGCTGAAGGAATGTAATTAGACCGTTTCGTGTAGTTTGTCATCACAAACACAGATACCATGAAATTAGAAATTTTTCAAATTTTTCCCAATTTTCCGGAAAAAAATCGGAGAAAGGGGCAGGGGAGTCTGGCACGAGCACGGAGCACGGCCGTGCGTCTGTGTGAGAGGAAAATTGTGTGTGTGTGTGTGTGTGAGAGTGAGAGAGAGAGAGAGAGAGAGAGAGAGAGAGAGAGAGAGAGAGAGAGAGAGAGAGAGAGAGAGAGAGAGAGAGAGACTTACAGAGATAGAAGCAGATAGAGGGAGAGAGAAGAGAGACAGAATGCGCGCGTGGGTGCGAGTTTTAATTTCGACGACGCAGGGGAGAAACGACGCTAGCACGCGCCCGCGAAAAGGAGAAAAGAACTTGCGCTCCGCGCCGGGCGCATTCGAACCCGTGACCGCACGGCCACAGGGCGCGGGGCCGGGCAGGGCGGTTTATAACGCGGACAATATAAGGGAGGATCACTGCGTGAAATTAGATTCCGGAACTGAGAAGGTCCTCCCGCCCCGCCCCGCCCCGCCCCGCCCCGGTGCCCCGCCCCGCCCCGCCCCGCCCCGGTGCCCCGCCCGCAAACTCTGGGCCGCCGTCGCGCCGCGCCACGCCACCACGCACTTCGTCTCCTCCCCCCCTCTTTTCCCCCAGCCCCCCTCCTCTTTTCCGACCCCTTTCCACTTGTGAGGGAGAAAGAGAAGGGAACCAGCCGCCTCCAGGGCGGGAGGGGTCCATCCCAGCAGCAGCTGTACGCGCTGGGCTGGGCCTCCGGCGTGCGAGGGAGAAGAGCTCCCCACCGCGCCTCGGTCTGCGCCCCAGCCAAGGACCCCCCGAGGGCCCTTTTCGCCTTTTGCGGCGCAGGCCGGGCCGGGCAGGGTCACCTAACGCCCCTCCTTGCCTCCTGAGGGACCCCGCGGAGGGCCCTCAAGGACCTCGCGGCTGTGTCTCAGCAGGACAGCAGCCGGCTGCCGTACAGCCGTGTGGCCAGACGAGGAGGACCAATAACACAACCGGGGGGGAAACAACTCTGAATTTTTATGGTGTACACATTTTGTGACTTTTTCTGAATTTTAGAGATTATTTTAAAGTTTTCCCCAAATTTTAGTAATTTTTTCTAATTTTTTTTTCAAAATGTTTCTTAATAACGATCTGTACAAAAATTTCAGAGTTGTTTTTCGCCTTGAACACACCGGTGTGAATGAGACAGACGTCTCTGCTCGTGCACTATACAAAAAATAAAACCCTCCATACACAGGGGACCGTATGTGGTCAAAAGTTAGAAGGTGGACCCGATATCCGTCTACATCACACCGGTGTATGCATGCGACTTTTTGCATACGTGTCTGGCAACACTGCACCGCATTGCACACGCCTGTAAACCATCAGAGGATACCAGCGTAACAGCATGCAAATATAGTGAATTCAACACGTCAAACCGACGAGAAAATTTGTGGTGGAAGAAATTCCCAGACCAGGCCTCGAAACTTAATACATTTTGTTTGCTCTGCAAACTTAAGTGTGAGACAGTATCACGCTTTTTACTGCAGTACCACTGTGTCTCACACTTTCAAAAACTATTTTCTGTCGTTGAATAGCAATCACGTTTTAGGTAACAGGATCAGCTTTGGTTGAAAATTCCGGTTAAAACGAGCTACCATGTGATGGGGTTTGGAACAACAATACATTAAATAATCGTAAATTAATGGTTTCGAAAATGTATAGGAACGTTGTTGTTTGCGATCAGAACCCCATCACATGGTAGCTCGTTTTAACCGGGATTTTGAACCAAAACTGATGCTGTTCTTTAAAACGTGATTGCTATTCAACGACAGAAAATAGTTTTTGAAAGTGTGAGACACAGTGGTACTGCAGTAAAAAGTGTGATACTGTCTCACACTTGAGTTTGCAGAGTGTGTTTATAATGGAAGTGGACTGTTGTACGTAGAGGCATCTCTACCACTGCAACCATATCCTCTGAAATTTCACAATGGCCCAACCTCACCTCAGTGTTTTGTGACAACAGACACAGTCCGACAAATGTCGCGCGCGGTTCCGTCGCCCCCTCCCGGCCACGCCCCCGCCCGGCCCCGCCCCGTCTCCGGGCACGGCACGGCACGTCCCGGCAGTGCCGCGCTGTCATGCCCCAAGCCGCTGAGCTGATTTTCCTCCCCGGCCTCGCTCTCCGTACACTATGTATAAGCCGCCGCGGGCGGTGCGGGGCGAGGCGGTGCGGGGCGCCAGGGCGTGTCCTTTGACAGTGGTGACCACACAAAGGACGTCCGGGGCGCAGCGTCCCGCGCCGAGCTCCTGGGCGCCCTTTGACATCGGGAAGAGGGAAGCGGATCTCGTAGTCCCACTGTGAATATATAGAATATATATATATATTCCGCCGGGAGCAAAACGTGTACCTCAGGTCGTGTGTGGGTGCAGCTACGACTTGCAAACTACCTAGTGACACTGAACACTTGGACGTAATGGAAACTGGATAAAGCAGTAGAGGGGACTTTAAATAATGTGATGGGGTTCTGTTCAAAAACGACATAAAATAACATTTTTTTTTTGTTATACTTGCTTTTCATTTGCTGAACGCTTATCAGAACCCTATCACATTTAGGCTCGTTTGACGTGGAATTTTGAGAGGAGTGCGATACTATATCCAATGGTTTGCTCATAAAGAAAATATTTTGAAAACACTGAAAATGTACACTTTAGCACCCCTAAAACGGGTTTAGCGTGCCTGGAAAGGTAGGAAATCGCATCATTCTTTGTTTTTCCAGTACTGAGATGAAACGTAGTACTGAAGGAACACGGAACACGCGTAATACCTACGCAGTATTCCCGTAACTCTACCACCATTACACTGTTAAACAAAGTGTTCAACACTTCAACACTTTAAAGTGTTCAAATACCACTTAAACACTTAAAAGCAGTGTTAAACAGAGTTGTTGTGCACTTAAAAGTGTTCTCTTCGATAGTTGTGCACTTAAAAGTGATTCAACTCCGCAGTTGCTCACTTCCTTAGCTTGGGCCAGTGGAGCCAAGAGGGGGGTGACGGGGTTGCAGCTGCAACCCCGCGGATGTGAGTAAAAGGGAGGTGGGTGTGAGTAAAGGGAAGAAGAAGGAAGAGGTAAAAGGATGGAGGAAAAGGGAGAAAAGAAGGAAAGGGAAAACCAACTGGGGAGTTGGACACTTAAGTGCACAAAAATCGAGTTAAACACTTTTAAGTGTTTAAATGGTATTTGAACACTTTAAAGTGTTGAACACTTCGTTTATCAATCAGTGTCCTGCATCTGGCCGAAGCACTTTCGCTAAAGGTCACGCGAACTTCCGCCAGAACCGCCTTTTAGAATTTCAGTTCAAGTAAACTAAAATCCCGCACTTTTTAAGAAACTTGCATACCCGAGTGCCCTCGTGCCGACGCCCCGCCCCGCCCCGCCCCACCCCGCCCGGAGCGCCACTCACAGAGGCGCGCAACTTGCGTGGAGGGGTCGTCGCGGGGGTAATCTGGCGCCCTTGTTTCGACTGCCTTTATTCCTTGCAGGAGCAGCGGGGGGATGGTAGCCTTCCAGGGCGATTGGCAAAGGGGGGGCGTAAGGGATTTGCGCGTCCCCTCCGCCCCCCGCCCTCGTGCATGGAGACACACCAAACAAATTGGCCCGGCGCGGAGGAGAGAAAGGAACAAGGAAGAAGGGGCTAGAAAGGGACGGGGACAATGACGGGCGGGGCGGGGCGGGGCGGGGCGGGGCGGGGCGGGGCGGGGCGGGGCGGGGCGGGGCGGGGCGGGCAGGGAGCGGTGCGACTGGCGCAATACCTCTTTTTATCATGCATTCTATTTATGGGTCGAATCACATCGGTTTCCAATTTCCCCTTCTTCGCTAGCGAGTGCCCGCGTCTCTCCAAGGGTAAGGGTGCCGGTAGCAGCCTTCGCCGCCCCGCCACGCGGGGAAACAACTCTGAATTTTGGTGTACAGCTTTTGCGAATTTCTTTGAATTTTAACTAATTTTTGTTGTTGGTTTTGCAATTTTCGCTTGCATTTTTCCTTAATTTCTGTATTTTTTTCTGAACCTTTCAGTTTTTTTCCTTAGTGTTTTCCAATTTTTCTTTATTTTTCTGATCTTTTTCTTTGAGGCACGAAGTGTCCGAAAATTTCATAGTTGTTGTCCCCTCGCCCACCCCACCACGCCCAACTCTCCCCGCCCTTCAATCAAGGGAGGCTAAGGCATACTGTCTCTACTCCTGATGCATTGATGAAATTTCAAAACATTTTTTTAAAATTCTATTTGGAATCAAAATATAGGCCGCGTAACGGCACGTCGTGTGGACCGGGATGCTCCCCCCCGCAGCAGGGCTCCGCAGACGCGAGCGATCGGTCCCGCGCGAGGATGACGTGTTGCCACAGTAAAACACTTCTCCGAGTTATGGCCAAACTCCGTGCCGAGAGCGGCGGGGCAGCGCCCTGCCCTGCAGTCCCGCTGCTACTTTGTTGTGAGGGGCCGCCGCGTACGGGAGTGAGAGAGAGAGAGAGAGAGAGAGAGAGAGAGAGAGAGAGAGAGAATGCGTGTTGGCTGGAGTGTATGAGTGGGAGGGAGAAGCAGCGAGAGGGGAGAGGGCTACGACGGTAGGCGGGTAGATGTTTAACGGACGGAACGGGTATGGAATGGGCGATCGAGCAGAAGCGCGTATATATTTCTTTTTAAAAACGGTTACAATGTGGTGAATAGAGAGGAAGAAAAAGACACTCGGCCATGGGGGAGCAGGGAAAAGTCCGCATAGCGGAAATTGTTGAAGACAATTTTAAATAATTTTAGCCAACAACCTTTGACCCAATAAAAATTAAGACGTATCCTCCTCTCGCCTCTTTCCCTTGAGCGCGTCGATTCCCCACTTTTCCCCGGGCAGTTAAGCGTGAGCTGGTCGGCGCGCCCTCGAGGAGCCCTTCTTTCCAAAAAATCAGTATACACCCTAAAAGAAAATCAGTAAAAAAAATCAGAAAAAATTCGAGAAAAAATCAGCCGAAAAAGTCGAGAAAAGGTCAGAAAATAATCGGTAAAAATCAAGAAAAATCACCAGAGAAAAACAAGATAAATATCAGAAAAATCGGCGTGCGCTTGAATTTATAGTAAAAGGCCTCTCGACGTTCCCTACAAGCTCGACAGCACCTGCCCCCCCCCCCCCCCCCCCTGCAGCCGTGCCGTGGCGGCGCCTGAGCCCTCGCTCACTCCACCTTTTAATCGAATGCCAGCGTCTTCATTAATAATTTCAGCCCCCCCCGTTTGCTGTAAAGTTGTCCCGACCAAGTCATCTTCAAGGGGGACCCTCGGCGGACTCCCCCTCTCCTCTCACCGGTCCCCGGCTTCAGACGCGCTGCTAGGATGCGAGTTGGTCTTTAGTTCGGAGCGTTCGCAGCTCCACAGCCGTCACTCTCTTCTTCTTACCTACAACATACTTTTCCCACGCCACCAACACCAAAATCCGTGCACGCACCTCAAGCTCATCATCTCTGTAAATCTGAGAGTCATGTTTCTGACTGAAACTTATGAGCGAGGCATATAACGTCGCCCTAAAGGCGTGAGGAAATTCTATATCGCTCATTTGGAGTGATAAGCCTCACTCAAAATATCACTCCCCAGGAGCGATAAAATTTGGGTCACCAATCTCGCTCTCCTGAGAGCGAGAATTCCCACTCTTCGATTTACAGTGATGTGTGTACTTCGCACACACTTGTAGACGTGGGCTTACAGGGGCACAACTGAAAGTGCGTGCTTTGAAAACACACATTTTTACAGGTCTGTGCTGGTCATGTCGACTTCTTGCAACAGTCAACCTGCAAGGGCGCAAGTACGCACGCGCCACAAACACATTGGAAAGTCAAACGTGCTATCTAATGCCTTTTAGAGGCGTTAGTGAAACAGTGCCTTTACAAAGGCGCTATTGCAGTAGTGCCTTCGAAAGGAATAATGTCGCACCTTTGTTTTTCCAGTGCAAGCGTGTAAGTAGGCCTAGCACGCACACTTAACAAGTTGGAACAAAGATTTCTTCTATCCTGCAAGAGGAACTAGAACGTGAGTTTCATATTCTGTATCAGCGTAATATTCAAACGAGCCGAAATAATTTAAAGGACAAGTAACAACAAGGAACAACTTTAAGTTAGTACATTTTTGTAATCATCAATTCACACCAAGGCGCCTCCTATACAAGTATGTGCCTTGCAAAGTAGACTGCTGCAAGCAGATGACTTGATAAGCTCATACCTGTTAGTATACACATATAAGTGCGCACTTAGTTTACAATTGAGATTTCAGAGCAAATAAACGTCCATCCTTCGCCCCCATCCCCCACCCCAACGAGCGGGCGCGCGCGCGCGCGCGCGCACACACACACACACACACACACACACACACACACACACACACACACACACACACACACACACACACACACACACACACACACACACACACACACACACACACAGGCGTTTGCACGACAAATCTCAGAACAGGCAGCAGCCTAGCAGTGAACCCCAGCAATCGCATTTAGGTTGGGCTCCGGGCCGGGCGCTGATCCTCTTGCCTCGGGAACAGAAACAAGCCCAGCGCCAGTGACAACACACAGCAGGCAGAGCGAAAAAATAGAGGGGAAAAATGGTACGAAGAGAGATTTAAAAATAAAACTCGAGCAGCATTCCTTCTTATTTTCTTTGCTTCCCCTTTCTATACATACCTCCTCCTTCTCCTCCTCCTCTGCCATTCGAGAGGAATGATTGGAAAGAAAATGAAGAGAGGAATGACTGAGGAAAACAGATCACGTGGAGAAGAGAAAGGGAGAAAAGGGGAAAAAAATGGAAATCGATGTAGATCTTGGTGCCTTGGGGGTGCAGCAAACCGCGCCGACGAACATATGAGCGATTCTTCCCAGGCTCTGCCTCCCTGATTCCTCCTCCTCCTCCACCTACTTCTTTCCCATTTTGCGCCGATTGTCGAAACACAAAGAACTCCGCATCCTAGACACAAAGACGGGCGCCTCGGAGAAGCCTTGTCCACGCATCGTGGGGACTGGGTAGGGGCCTGGCGGGGCGGGGCGGGGCGGGGCAGGGTGGGGCGGGGCAGGGTGGAGCAGGGTGGGGCGGAGCTAGTCCGCGCAACTCACACGGCCCGCGCCACCGGAGGTGGAACTCATCACACTTCTGAAGAAGCGGCGCGCACTGCTCGTCCTCTTGGGAAACAATCTTGACGCTTCGAGGACTTCCGACATCCAAAACATCAAGCATAGCAGCATAGCAGACACACCAGGAATGAAACGGGCGTTCTTCATCGCAGCTTTGCTACCAATAATATGTCTCCGTCCGTCCCATGAGTCCCAGCAGTGCTAAAATCGGAGGGGGGAGGGGGGGAGATCGAAGCACGCAAGTTTTACTCAAATTGCTCAAATGCAGGGTATGGTCACAAAACGTTTATTCCCAGCTAAACGCGAAAAATTAAAAATTACCTTGAACGTTTAAAAACGTTCTGAGTGCTCTTCATAGTACAGTATATGTACTTCCCCGAGCTGCAACAATCCTGATCTGACACCAAACGCAAGGGTCATGCAGCCTAGCTGGTCAATGTTCTACAAAGGCCGAGCGCTCGCCACGCCTCGCCTCGCCACGCCACGCCCCACCCCACCTCACCCCACCTCACCCCACCTCACCCTGCCCCGCCACGCACCAGGCCGCACAGGAGGTGGATGGGGCGGCGGGCGGCACAGCTGGCGCGCGGGCGAAACAATTGTTCTGCGCGAAGGTATAGGTCCGTGCCTGTACCCGCCCGCCCCGCCCCACCCCTACCCGCCCGCCCCGCCCCGCCCCGCCCCGCCCCACCCCGCCCCGCCCCACCCCTCCCCGCCCCGCGCCGCCGCAGCCTCACACCCTCTTGCCTATTTTCTATCTCCCCTTTTTCTTTCCCAATTTTCCCTCTCTTCAGCTGGGATGGACACATCAGAACGGACGACAGACCCCCAGCCCGGCATAGCCATCCCCAGCAGGCCCAGGCACGGCACCTCTCAACAGCCAGAGTTATTTCCCTCTCGTTTCCTCGTTTTCCATTATTCTCTTCTTTTCTTTCCTTTTTTTTGGGGGGGGGGGAGGTGGCGGGGTAGGGGTGTGCTCAGGAGGTCGGTGTTGGGAGGTTGCGGCCATTTCGTTTTTGATCGCGTGAGAACGGAGACGGTGGTAATATAAACAGCAGGTGTGTTTGTTAAGCGCTGCGTGCGCGCGGGGAGGCGAGGGCGAGGGGTGGCAGAGGGGAATGGTAGGGTGGGGGTAGGGTGGGAGTAGGGTGTGGACAATGATTTAGGGTGGGGGGGGCGCAGCTCTGCAGGCGGCGAGTTTTCCGGATGCGGCGAGCATTGTCCGTCCCGCAAAAGCAGCTGGGAGGGAAGGGATCATCAGGTCGGGCGGGGCGCGGCGGGGTTTATAATCTGGCCGCCACGCAGGGCCGCGCCGCGCCCCGCCACGCCCCCACCCCACTGATACAGCCTCCTTAGAAGCAGTGGCGCGTGGCGCGAGCTAGGCGACGCCACTATCCTGTGGTTTTGTCGAACAAGGAGCGTGAGTCCCCGCGTCCCCCGCGTGACGCCGCCTTAGCCCCGGTCCACCCCCCTACCTCTGCACAACGCCCTCACCCCACGCCACCGCACCCCACCACGCCTTACCTCGCCACGCCACGCAACGCCACACCACGCCACGCCACGCCTCACCACGCGCCACCGACCTCCATGAGTTCGACGCGCGGCCGACAGCCGTGTTGGAGAGGGTCATGGGGGAGAGAAAGGGGGGATACGTGTCATCCATCAAATAGCGCCCCTGTCGGTCAACCGCACGCCCGCCCCACCCCGCCCCACCCCGCCCCACCCCGCCCCACCCGTCATCACATTAGTCGTCATTCCCCCACACCTGCCGCGGCCGCCGCCGGCACAGCCCGGCCCAGTCCCGCTAGTTCCCGCCGCCGCCAACGCCCTCCAGCTGCCGCCGCCGCCTGCCCCTGCCCTACTTTTCGGCAACTTTTTTTTTCGATTTTTTTCTCCCACAAGAGCGCAACGCGATGCCACCATCGCCACGCCCAACGCCCACCCTACACACTGCGTATGGGAGGTGAGGTTCGAACAGGCCGCCGTTTCGCCCGCCCCACCCATACAACACCGCCGCCCCGCTAACCGATGGCAAATGTTTCAGGTCCGAGCCTTTTTACGGCCCCGTAAAACAAAATGAGAGGGAGAGGAGGTGGTTGCGGCGGTGGTATGGCTGAGGTGAACGGTAAGGCGGTGGGGTGGAAGAGTTGGGCATCACCGGACACCACCGCGGGCCGAGAGGAAGGACAGGAAGGACACCACTGTGGCGCGGGGCGGGGCGGAGCGGGGCGGAGCGGAGCGGGGCGGAGCGGGGCGGAGCGGGGCGGAGCGGGGCGGAGCGGGGCGGAGCGGGCGGAGCGGGGCGGAGCGGGGCGGAGCGGGGCGGAGCGGGGCGGAGCGGGGCGGAGCGGGGCGGAGCGGGGCGGAGCGGGGCGGAGCGGGCGGAGCGTAGAGGCTGTCAGGAGTCATATTCAACAGGCAGCCGACCCGGGCGTGTCTTTAGAAGCCCTCACTGAGTTCGGCCGCTTTCCGATTTCGTTGCTTAGGAAAGGCCAGCTTAGAATAGTTTGGCCTAGAGTCAGAGAGAGAGAGAGAGAGAGAGAGAGAGAGAGAGAGAGAGAGAGAGAGAGAGAGAGACGCGATTGATGTCCTATTCATCTGACCGAATATTGCTCATACTACGGCTCAGGGATCGGAGTGGGGGGCGCCTCACGCCTACACTGGTCACTGTGAAAAATACTCGTAAGGGTTACGGGAAAATTTTCCATGATAAAAGTCGTAAAATTACAATTTGAAATTGTAAATTTACAAGCAATCTCAATCGACTTGGAATTGACCGACGAGCAAGAATGGGCTGTCGTAAATTTACGACATATTTTGCAAATCAAAATTACAAAAAATTTCGTAAATTTACCAGGACATTTTTCACAGTGGTAAAACAAATGTTTAGTAGCTCCAGACCGCAGGTCAAGGCTGCGTACCCAGTCTCACGTCGAGGATCCCACGTCAAACAGTAAACATTAAAATGCAAGGAATGAGCAGGACTCGACTGGAGGGGAGACAGCGCGGGTCTGGAGAAGGGCGCGATAAGGCGTCATGCTGGAGACACTTGAGTTGCTATTCCCGACATTCTCCCTCCCTCCTCCCCCTCCTCCAGCACTAGCTCTCATGGCCGCCGCCGGAACGGCCCACATTTCGATGCATTTTACGTCCTTGAACCACTGCTCCCCCCACCCCACCCCCCCTTTTTCGTCCCCCTCTCTCCTCCGTATCTAGAAATCTCCTCTCTCGCTCTCTTCTTCTCTTTCTTTTAACCTCCGCCCGCATCTCCACAGATTGCTCTCCCAGCTCCAGAGCTGGTGGCGTGGTCGTCAGGTCAGCCCGCTGCAGCCGCGCCCTTGAGAGCCCCGTGGAGAGCGCCTGCACAAGTCTGGGTAGGCAACCCGCCGCGCTTCACAGTTGAGCGCACTGCCCAGCCTACGGTTCACAGGCGTCTGAACTCCTGAATTCTTACAAAGAAAATTATTGTGTAACAAAGAATTATGTGCAACCGTAATTCAAAGCCAAATTTTCTTCAGAATACAAATAGAAACCTTAGTTATACAAAAATAAAATGTGAAATACAAGGAAATTTTTCGTGTAATACTGTTGCACAGAATTCTTAGTATTTTACGAAAAAAATTCTTTATAGAAGATTTAGAGTGTCAGACGGAAGAGGGCAGAAAGGCTTTTATTTTCACTGTTATAACCTTACAAAGCAAATGCTTTGTAAGCTTGCGAAGCATTTGGCTGCTTTGTATTACAAAGCAGCTTCGCAAGCTTACAAACTGTGTACCCCTCCCCTACGAAGCATTTTGTTTGTAAGCTACGGAGGAAATGCTTTGCATCAAAACAAATGCTTTTTAATACAAAGCAGCAAAATGCTTCGCAGCTGACGAAGGATTTCCTTTGTAATACAAAGCTTTGCTTCTCAAGGTTTTAACAGTGTTCCACGCTACTGTGTTTGAACGTTTACAAGGCAATCCCAGCTGAACACATTCCATTCCAGCGTCAATGAGGAATATTAAGAAAATGAACAGAAACAAATGGTATTTGCACTGCGCAACAAGTGAACACTGCAAGAGTACTCTCCCGCAGTACTGCTTTCTCTCTTTAGACAAGAACTTACTACGCGGTGACAGCGGCCGCGGCTTCTACAAACGTAAAAGCGCTCTCTCTCTCTCTCTCTCTCTCTCTCTCTCTCTCTCTCTCTCTCTCTCTCTCTCTCTCTCTCTCTCTCTCTCTCTCTCTCTCTCTCTCTCTCTCTCTCTCCCTCTCTCTCTCGCCTCGCGGGCTCCGAGCGCCGCGCCCCGCTCAGTGCCACTTGGGACGATGAGCAGGTGCCCCGCCCCGCCCCGCCCCGGCCCAGCACTCACAGTGTTTTCTTCTCGTATTATACTTTGTGATACGCGGCTCGGCGAGGCACCATTATGCAGCGTAGCGGCGCATAACAGCTGTGTTTTACCACTACTTTCATAGGGATGCAAACTTTTGTTCCGGTAGCGCCGCCGGTGCGAGCCGCAATGTAGGCCGGCTGGCGTCCGTGTCCTGGTGGTGCGGCGTGGGGCGGCGTGGGGCGGCGTGGGGCGGCGTGGGGCGGCGTGGGGCGGCGTGGGGCGGCGTGGGGCGGCGTGGGGCGGCGTGGGGTGGCGTGGGGCGGCGTGGGGCGGCGTGGGGCGGCGTGGGGCGGCGTGGGGCGGCGTGGGGCGGCGTGGGGCGGCGTGGGGCGGCGTGGGGCGGCGTGGGGCGGCGTGGGGCGGCGTGGGGTGGCGTGGGGCGGCGTGGGGCGGCGTGGGGCGGCGTGGGGCGGCGTGGGGTGGCGTGGGGCGGCGTGGGGCGGCGTGGGGCGGCGTGGGGCGGCGTGGGGCGGCGTGGGGCGGCGTGGGGCGGCGTGGGGCGGCGTGGGGCGGCGTGGGGCGGCGTGGGGCGGCGTGGGGCGGCGTGGGGCGGCGTGGGGCGGCGTGGGGCGGCGTGGGGCGGCGTGGGGCGGCGGGGAGCGCGTGCCGCGTTGGCAAACTTTGCATTCCAAATCAGCCTAAACTCTGCTGTCGGCCGGCAGGCTGGGTGGCCCCCTACTATCAGCCACCTGGATGCATTCCCTTATCTGTCCTGTCCTCCTACGCACGGCACGGCACGACCGACAGAACGAGAGAGAGAGAGAGAGAGAGAGAGAGAGAGAGAGAGAGAGGACGCAGCCCTTCAAGCTACCTGCAAATCTCGAGGGAATGTACGATGCTACTCTGTCGTAATAACACGCACCCACGCGCAACTACGGAAAAAAATAGAGGAGGGGTTTTAAACTGCCAAACTTTGTAAAATCTTTTATTTTGCCCTTTATACGGAACATGCGAGGCGCCATAGCCGCTCGGCCAACCCCAGGCCCTGGCCAATGCCTAGGCCCGCCAACCACGTATCTTAAATCAATCAAAACTACACTGTTAAAACCTTGCGAAGAAATGCTTCGCATTACGAAGAAAATCGTTCGTAAGCTGCGAAGCATTTGGCTGCTTTGTATTGCGAAGCATTTTCTTCGTAGTGTGCGAAGAAATTTCTTCGCAAGGCGGGGCTTGCGAAGAAAATACTTCGTATTGCGAAGCCTTACGAAGCAGCCAAATTCTTCGCAACGCTGCGAAGAATTTTCTTCGTAAGAATTTTACAGTGTACCTTAAAACAAAAATAGAGTTAAAAACCCAACTTACTTGACAAGGTTTCTGCTCAGGCTGCTATTACACGTAGGTTCGTTTGATGTGGAAATGCCAGGGTAAGTATGTGAAAGTACACGAAATTATTGTGCCATTCAATGGTCAAATGCAGGTAATATTTAACTTTTTTTTAAAGAAAAAAGAAGGAAAAAACACTAATTTGTTTTGAAAAAAAAATTAGTGCTTACTGTACACGGTAAAAACAATGTCTGATTTTTTGAGGAAAAAAGGGAAAACTTTGAGGAACTTGGATACTTTGAGGAAAACTCCTTAGATTTTGAGGAAGTCTCCTCAAAATTTGTGGAGATTTTCCTTATTTTTTGAGGAGCCTCCCTCAAAATCTGAGGGGTTTCCCTCAAATTACGGAAGTTCCTCAAAGTTTTCCCTTTTTCCTCAAAAAAATCAGACTTTGTTTTTACCGTGTAAAGAATATCTTCATAGATCTACAATATATTTCGTAGTTTACGCTTTCCGTAATGTGTTGTATACGTACGACGATGCTTGTCAATGATTTCAAGTCGATGTGGAGTGCTTGCCGTATTAAAAATTCGAAGTCTATGACAGTTATTTTCAAAGACCTTTACCATAACCTTGTTGCGCGCGCGCACACACAAACACACACACAGTAGGAGTGGGCAGTGGGCTAGTGCTGCGAGTCACTGCCGCTGTCAGTTAAGTGTTGTAAGTAGGGGTGGGTGGGAGGGTGGCCAGGGGAGAGGGAAGGATAAAAGCGTTGACCCTGTGCAAAGAACGAACCCTCGCGCAAATGTGTTCGCAATCACGAGGTAGTTAGTGATATGCAAATATATCAGAGTGAGGGGGTGGCCCGGAGCGGAGGGAGGCAGGGTGCCAGCACGGAACGCGAGACGGAGCTCACCCCGCCCCGCCCCGCCCTACCCGACCCCGCCCCGCCCTACAACACGCCACCCCGCCCTACCCCGCCCCGCCCTACCCCACCCCGCCCCACCCAGGCAGACCGACGCGACGCGAGGCGACGCGCTCCTCTGTCTCCGCGATCAAGTTTCCATTTCCATAGGAATCACTTTGGTGCGCTCGCGGGGTATTCGGGTGCGACTTGTAAAAGAGGGAGAGATGGAGAGAGAGCGAGATGGGAGAGGGAGGGAGGGAGGGAGGGAGAGGGAGAGAGAGAGAGAGAGAGAGAGAGAGCGCGCAGAGCGAGCGGGAGCCAGCCCCCTTTGCCGACCGAAGCTCTCGTTCGCGGAAACTGTCCGCAACTATAGTTGGGCGCCGAGTTTGCGCGCGTTCCCAGCTCTCACGCCCCATATGCCACCTCCGTACCTCGCTCCGCTCCGGCCCGCTCCGGGCCCGGAGCCACTGGAGCCACTGGAGCCACTGGAGCCACTGGAGCCACTGGAGCCCGCTCCGGGCCCGGAGCCACTGGAGCCACTGGAGCCACTGGAGCCCGCTCAGCTCCAGAGAGAAAGGGAGAGGAGAGAGCTCGCGATAGGTGTGCAAGAGTTGCCGTTAAAAGTGTGCCGCAAATTTTCTCCGGCACGCGGCTCGGCTCGGCTCGGCTCATGTGAATACGTCGTCTCGTTCCACGCCCCGTTTCCTTATAGACCGCTGCACAGTCTACGCTGCCTCTGCCTCGCCCAGACCTAAGTTCGGATTCTTTGCCGATACGCCCCTCCCCTCCGCTTCTCCTACCCCCAGCCCACACACACACACACACACGGCCGCGCACCGCGCGCCCTCATGGTGGAAGCACAGCTTCTTCTATACTACTTGTTCTCGGCCACCCCGGCCTCCTCGCCTGCCTGCCTCTCCCCCACCAGAGGGATGCCTCCCCCACAGGCTCCAGGAGCAGAGGACCCCGACCCGGCTCCAGCTCCGGCCTCGGCCTGACTCTCCCCACCAGGCCGAATGTTTGGCGGACCGGTCGCACCATGAGAGTAGGGCTAATGGAGTCGGCACGGACCGTCCCTAGACCTTCCCCGCACTCAATATAGTGACGGATTTCTTGTAAACCGGTAAACACCTGGCGCTCACACGACGGCTACCACTTAAGTAGGGTCTAATCTACTGAATAGAAGCTCGGTGGACTTATCCGTTTCCGTACCGGACAGCAATTTCGAAAAATAGTGGACCTGAAGGCTTTCGCCAACGATCGGGCTGGCTTGGCACAGCCCTCCATAACCTCTCAGAAACAACCTTTTGACAATTATTTCTTAATTTTAACTTTTATTGCTGTTTAGGCATAGAAATCAAGTAAAAATGCCTTCCAATAATAAAATATGATTTTAGAAACCATATTGCAGTTACGAATACAAACTTACGGCGTTTTCGGAATTCGAGTGCTTGTTGTTGTGCTAGCAGCCGACCGACGCTGGGGTTCTGGCCTCTATTGTATTCGTAACTGCAATATGGTTTCTAAAATCATATTTTATTATTGGAAGGCATTTTTACTTGATTTCTATGCCTAAACAGCAATAAAAGTCAAAATTAAGAAATAATTGTCAAAAGGTTGTTTCTGAGAGGTTATGGAGGGCTGTGCCAAGCCAGCCCGATCGTTGGCGAAAGCCTTCAGGTCCACTATTTTTTCGAAATTGCTGTCCGGTACGGAAACGGATAAGTCCACCGAGCTTCTATTCAGTAGATTAGACCCTACTTAAGTGGTAGCCGTCGTGTGAGCGCCAGGTGTTTACCGGTTTAGAAGAAATCCGTCACTATATTGAGTGCGGGGAAGGTCCAGGGACGGTCCGTGCCGACTCCATTAGCCCTCCTTCATGGTCGCACACAAGTAGGCAAAGTTTGCTGCACTCAGGGATACCAACCACCAACTGCCCTCTCTCTCTCTCTCTCTCTCTCTCTCTCTCTCTCTCTCTCTCTCTCTCTCTCTCTCTCTCTCTCTCTCTCTCACACACACACTCACTTACTCACTCACTCTTTACTCACTCACTCACTCTCACACACTCACTCACACACACACACACACACACACACACACCCACACACACCCACACACACTCCCACACACTCCCCCCCCTTTCACACACGCACGCAAAATTGCGTCTAAGCTCGCACGGGCGCAGAGTTGTCAGTGCAAACGCTTTTCCTCGTCGTCGTCAAGCAGCATGGTGGCAGCAGCAGCAGCTGCCAGAACAAAAGAGGATGAAAGGCATTTCAGAGCATTACGCTCATTTCCCCACACGGCCTGAGCCGCTCCGACCCACCCTCCTGCCGCCACACCCAACCCCGCCCCGGCCCCGCCCTAGGAGGAAACAAGTAAGAATTTTGGTGTACAAATTTTATGAATTTTCGTGATTTTTATTGAATTTTTTGCCTGATTTTTTCCAAGTTTTAGGGTATTTTTGTGAATTTTACAGAATTTACCCGAAGTTCTCTTAATTTTCCTGAATTTCTTTGAATTGTCCTGACTTTCTCTGAACTTTCCTAATTTTTTTCTGACTTATTCTGAATAACGACGTGTACAAAAATTTCAGCAGGGCTTGCTCTCCTCTCAGCCCCGCCCCCCTCCCCCACCCCCTTCGGAGGCAGCCGATGTGTCTTTCACAGTCGAAGGAGGGGGCCCTAACAGAAGTTGAAATCACAAAATGGTCCCAAAGTCCAAAGTCCCTACACTGTAAGAAAAAACTATAGCGAATCCAGTCAATTCTGATGACAGCATTTACCGTACTTTCACTGGGACTTTCACTGGGACTTCAGAGGGATTTGAGCAAGTGCCAAATCCCCTCCAAGTCCCTTGAAAAATAGATGGACAACTTCGGTACTTAAAAGGGACAATTTTGGGATTGCAACTTCTGTTGGGGGGTGGGGGTGGGGGGTGAGGGGGGTGACAAGGGATGACGGGCGGGTGGGGGGCAGTACGAGGCGACGGCAACGAGGTTCGCCAATGCGAAAATGAGGTTGTAAACTCGCTTAGCCGAACGGTCCCGCATGAGGGGAGCGGGGCGTGAGGTGCCTGCCTGAGGAGGCGAGGGGTTGCGGGGTGGCGTCGTATAAATTAATAGCATGTGTGCGTACCGCTTTACTCCACTTTTATCCCCACATCAAACTAACAGACTGCGGCGTCAACCTGATTGCGACGGTCATCGTTAAGACGCCGGTAAAACGAAGGATTACTCCGGGGAAAAATACGACTGCTGCGGGCTTTCTTTTCCTTTTACGCACACAATCAACTTCTTACTGCTCCCACATTTCTTTCGTAATATCCATTTTTTCCCCTCGCATACATCACACTCCTTTTTTTTGGGGGGAGGGGGAGGGGGGGGGAGGCAAGGTGTCCTCGTGGTCTACAAGAAGATTGGAGGGAAGAGGAAGGCGAACGAAATGAAAGTCGCTCTTCTCTTCCAGACAGAAAAGGAGACGACGGGAGATGGGACGTCCAATCGACTCCGACCCACCACGCCCAGCCGCGCCCAGCCGCGCCCCGCCCCGCCACGCAACGCCACTCCGCGCAGCTGCAGCGCAAACTGTGCCATCCGTCACCCACCCGTCAAGGAGAGAGACAGTGAGTGAGAAAGAGAGAGAGAGAGTCGAAGAAAAGGCCTGGCCTGGCATCGCTTGTGGGTGTGAGGGCCATTTCATAGAGGGGACGACCTGGCACCAAACCCCCGCCACTCCCCCAACATCACGAGCAAACCCACTCACATTTTGACGCACGCGCACACACACACACACACACACACACACACACACACACACACACACACACACACACTCAGTCACGGCTAGGACGGGACAAAGATTGTAGCCCGTGATTCAGACAAAAGGTGGCAAAAGCAGAGAAAGATGGGCGGAAGTGCGCGGGAGGCGGGAGTAAGTTATTTACTTGCGGCCCTACCCACGGGCCGGAGCCGGTGCACGCGGCGGTGCCGACCCCCTCCGCGCCAAAAGCGCCTCCTCGGAAATTATTGCCGGATATGTTTCAAGGGGGCAATCTTACGATTATTCTTTCCGCTCCAGAAATATAATACTGTAATACAGGGAGTCAGGCAGCGAGGAGGAAAGTGGGACGGGCGGAGGGTTGAGAGGGAAATGTTCCGCGCGCTCGCACGGCGAAATGCCTACCCCCCGGGGGAAGGGGCGGACGGAAAACGCCTGCTCCTCGACAGTGGTTCTGCATCGGGCTCGAGACGCGGCGGGGAGTGGCGGGGCGTGGCGCACTGAAGCGGGTTTGGACGCCCCTTACACGTACCGGACGAACCGGCTGTTTCTTTGAATGCGTTACAGTGTTGCGGGTTTGCCTACCCCATTCGCTCGTAAGGCGCCATGGCCCCTGTGGCGCTAGTGAGTAAGCAAAGAAACACCCGGTATACTCATCCAACCGTAGAAGCGACGATAAGGGTGAGGGGGTCGAGGGGGAAACAACTCTGAATTTTGGTGTACGAGTGTTGTGATTTTTTGTGAATGTTAAGTGAATTTTCGTGAATATTTGCTCGAGATTTTTTGTAGAATTCTATGAATTTCAGCAAATTTTCGTGAATTTTCCGATATTTGTTATAAGATTTTTTCCTGATTTTTTTCTGAATTACGAGGTATACAAAAATTTCAGAGTTGTTGTGCCCTCGGGTGAGGTGGTGGTTAACGAGGGGGAAATCACTTCGGGAAAGGGTGTACGAACTATTACACATTACGTTCTATTACGGCTATTTCGCCGCTATTACGGCCATTACGTAGCTATTACAGCTATTACGCCACTATTACGGCTATTACGCCGCTATTACGGCTATTACGATGCTATTACGGCTATTACGCCGCTATTACGGCTATTACAAAGCTATTACGGCTATTACAAAGCTATTACGAAGCTATTACACAAGTATTACGCTGCTCTTACGAGGATATTTTGCGTGCATGACACTACTCTTCGTTCATTTGCTGCTCTTTCCAGTCAATGAGTCAATCAGTACGACTAAAACTTCAAGAAAATGCGTCCGACGGAAGAGAATGCAACCAACCGTGAAAAAAAAAGACTTTTTAATGCCATCCAAAAGTCGAAATCGACAGGTCTGCCAGATTGACTCACCCTTACACTTCTGCGTACCCACTCTTGCATAATTTTTCATATCGTACGACCACCGAGAGTTTAGCACACCAAATGGAAAGGAAGTATAGGCTAGCACATGAGTGCGAGAGAGAGAGAGAGAGAGAGAGAGAGAGAGAGAGAGAGAGAGAGAGAGAGAGAGGGGCTATTCTTCCGGTGGGACCACGATACCAGCGTATGTTACGACTGTCCCGCTGCAGTATACCTAATTCCATGCGTTAACGCTGTGCGTCAGAAAGTAACGTAAGAAACAGAGTGCGTCACCTTTTTGGAACAATGTCGGTTTAAAAGAATTAGACCTAAAATCGTCGTTGTGGTACTGATGTGACATTTACTATTATTCAATTGTGTCTACTAAAATGGTGCATCATTTTATAGTTTTGTAGTTGATGCTACGACCATGCTTCAACGACCATGCAGCCTCGAGCTTGAGCGCTTCATCCTCATAAGGCGCCATTACAACGCAATTTCGCTCTATTACGCCACTATTACGCTCTATTACACCACTATTACGCTCTATTACGCCACTATTACGCTCTATTACGGGCAATTTCGCCCTATTACAGGCTATTACGCACTATTACGGGCTATTTCGTTCTATTACGTAATTATTACAGGTCTGGGTGTACGAGCTATTACGCAAGTGATTTCCCCCTCGGTGGTTAACTGGTTCTCTCGTGGTTCGTTTCTACTACGTAAAAGCCTCGCCAATACATGTCAACAAGAAGGACACAAATACAAACCAAATCTGCCTTCAAGACTCAAGGCTTCAATTTAAATAAATTGTCAGATATTGATGTAGTGACTAGTCTCAAAACTCGTCAGTCACTACAATTGATAATCACAAATTTTCTCCATTTACATAAGAAAAATACGACTTGAATTTCAAACAACGATGTTATGTATGGAAAAACGTAACACCAAAAGAGCGCAGTGCCAATATGCTGCCCTTAAAGTAAAATTAGTGCTTACTTAAAGACACTTAAAGCATTGCAGATTAGCACAGAATATTTTTAGTGACATTTTTTTTTCCGATAAGGGGTGCAAAAGTTGACTCAATAAGGCAAAATGCTATTTTTAGCTCAGTTCGGGGTCTGAAGTCGGTGGACTAAAGTCGAAGGAGCAAAATCAGCGAACGCTCTCTGGGAGAAGTAGTGGGATTGCGAAAAATGGATACATTGAAGCTAAATATAAAGCAAAACTATGCAGTCTGGGAAAGGCGAAAGTAAAAAGATTGATAGACGAAAGAGAAACGGGAAAAATATTGTTACTTTGAAGCCAAATTGTTGACGTAAGGAGGTTTCGAAATACGAATATGAGCTCAAGTGAACGATGGCCGTTTTATAACTGAAATATTTCATCTTGGAAGACGTCATAAACCTCAACATGAGGTGAAGCGATTGTTTGCTAGACCTTCAGCTTTCCAGTCCACCTTTACAAATTCCTCTTCCCCGAGCGAGCACGTGCGCCGACTTTGCTCCGTCGCCTTTGCCGAGCCTTAACCGAATATAGCAAAAGGCCCTCTCAGGCACCGGCGGGACCAGCGCGTCGCGACGGCAGGGGAAGAGTGGGGGGGGGGGGAGGACCGCAAAATAAAATATAACGTCTCCAGAACAAAAACGTCCATTATTGCGATATAAAATGGTCGCCGCGCTACGCCACGCCGCGCCACGCCGCGCCGCACCTCGCGCGCATCCCTCTCTCTTGCACTCCCAGTAATTACTCGGAGCGGAGAGTGCAACAGAGATGGAGAGCAACAGAGATTGCGAGGGCAGGCGAGCGCACGGCGCTAGCGTTAATCACTGCGTGAAGCGGGGTGGGGCGGGGCGGGCCGGGCCGGGGCGGGGCGGGCCGGGCTGAATAGGACTATAGGCTTCCAAAGGTACTGAGGGGAGGGCAGGATGAGCCAAAGGGTTGCCGCACGCTGACAGGGGGTTAGTGGGTCGGTATTCAGGAGCGCGCGGGTAGCAGGTACGCTGCGGGCGCTGGGGGTGGGGCGGGGCGGGGTGGGGCGGGGCGGGGTGGGGCGGGGCGGGTGGGGTGGGCTGCGCCCCGCACACGGTGAGCCCTCATTTAGCGAGTTTCATAGCGGCGGCGCGCGGGTAGACCGCGCCGCCAACACAATGGCAAGACTTCGGTGGCCCTGGGAGGGGACACCCTCGATGGAAAACAAAAGATTTAACGGCGTGAAAAAGGCAGGTACTTCTAGTATTTTCTTTTCTTTTCGCAGTGGCGACGGCGAGGCAAGGCGAGGCGAGCCATTGCAGGGCTCCCGACCCGGCGGCAGCGGCGACTAATCAAAGCTGTCGTCGGAACAAAGGCAGCAAACGCGTCTTAGGAACCGGTTGGTACGCCAGTGGCCCAGTGGCGGCAGCTTAGCCTAATCACCGCTTTAAATGCGAGCGGGACTCCCCTTTGATAACGGCGGCACGCTCCGCCACGCTCCGCCACTGCTTCAATGGGGTACCGATAGTGCAAGGATCCCACATTTTGGCTCCTGACATTTTCCATGACCTTTCCGTTACTTTCATTTGCTTTTTTTTTAAATTTCATAATTTTTCCGCACGTAATTTAAGAAAAGATATATTTGCGAAAAATTTACAGTTAAAAAATTCTTGGCGTGAAATATATATTCAACAAAGATTACCCGAATACCCTCACCTGAATTTTTTTTTAAGACCGTCATTGCTATTTTCGTGACTTTCCATGTCCACTTTTTTTTCTCATTTATTTTCCATGACTTTTCAGGTTTTCCAGACTCATGGGACCTTAGGGCGCGGGTCGCGTCACAGCAGCGCCAGGCTTTTCAAATCTGCTCGGCTCTGCTTTCTTTGTCCGCCGCGCCGAGCTGCCGCGAGCTGCGCGAGCTCATCGCACTGCTGCCTCCATGCGGAGAGGGGCGGAGCGCATGCATTTAAAGGCCTGCGCGGCGAAAAGTTCGTTCCGTTCTCTTTTTTCTTCCACGTGTGTTTTACGCCCTGTGTCCATAAAGTGTGACAGAGAGAGAGAGAGAGAGAGAGAGAGAGAGAGAGAGAGAGAGAGAGAGAGAGAGACAAAGAGAGACAGAGAGAGAGAGACACAGAGACAGAGACACAGAGACAGAGACAGACAGACAGACAGACAGACTGACAGACAAAGAGTATAGACACAGAACGTGATCAAACTATAAAAAATTAGAAAAAAAAACCTTGTCGCGCGTAATTTATTGGTGAGCCCCGTAAAGGTTTATGCTCTGCTGCTATTGTCTGTGGGCCCCAACGAGGACCCCTAGTTTGAGGGGGAGGGGGGGGGGCGGTGACGCGGGGCGAGGCGGCTAGAAATGCCCAGGCCCGCGCCAACCAGCGCCAACGCAAGAGCGGGAGGCGCTGCATTTTGATGTGCAGAGGTTGGCACTAATATAGCATCTGCCTCTCTCGCACACGCGTCTCATTGTCAATACCCCCCGCATACAGGTTTCTCTTTCGCCAAAGGTGGTGGTTATTGCCGACAAAAAAATCTCTGCAGTGTGATTTCACCCACAATAACTGCAAATAAAAATAACAAAACCCATATTGAAAGGACGCAACAGCAGGATAGATATCGAGCAGGTCTATCGCAACTAAATTGTTTTCAGGAAAGTTTTATCAGCGGCCCTACGGATGTATGGGCTGGGGCTGAAGAGAGGGTATACGTGCAGAAACACTGGGGTACAGTGAGAGAGAACGAGAAAGCGATAGACAGAGAATGGGATTGGGGGGGGGAGGGGGGGAGAGGGAGACAGGGAGAGAGGGAGGGAGGGAGGGAGGGAGGGAGGGAGGGAGGGAGGGAGGGAGGGAGGGAGAGGGAGAGAGAGAGAGAGAGAGAGAGAGACACGCCACCTGGGAGGCTTTGACAGGAGGCACCCGATCCCGATAGGCACTCGGTTCAGCGGCGTGGCGCGGGTGCATCGGGATGCGACGCATAGAGTGGGGCAGGGTGGGGTGGGGTGGGGTGGGGTGGGGTGGGGTGGGGTGGGGTGGGGTGGGGTGAGCGTGATAGCGCTAGTGGTGAAGCACGCACTGCCGGTCCGGTACTGTTAAACTTAGATGGCGGAAGCGGGGAAGGGGATCAAGCGACACCGTTAAACGAAGTGTTCAACCCTCCAACACTTTTAAGTGTGCAAATACCATTTAAACACTTAAAAGTGTTCAACAGAGTTGTTGTGCACTTGAAAGTGTTCACTTCGATAGTTGTGCACTTAAAAGTGTTCAACTCAGCAGTTGCACACTTTCTCAGCTTGGGCGCAATGTACCGGGGAGTTGGACATTTAAGTGCACAAATATCGAGTTGAACACTTTTAAGTGTTTAAATTGTATTTGAACACTTTGAAGGGTTGAAACCTACGTTTATGAGTGAAGAAGCTACGGGCCGGGCCGGGC
Organism: Frankliniella fusca; assembly: GCA_029379305.1. Taxonomy (NCBI): domain Eukaryota; kingdom Metazoa; phylum Arthropoda; class Insecta; order Thysanoptera; family Thripidae; genus Frankliniella; species Frankliniella fusca. The sequence goes on along the minus strand of JAHWGI010000325.1, from coordinate 203,247 downwards.
ATTCGAGGCGGGGCGAGGCTTTGCGACGGGGATGCAGTCAGGGCGGCTCAACTCGTATTATACTACCAGTGAAATCATAGTCGATTCGCTTCCCACACTGTAAGAAATGAGAATCCTAGTACGGAACCGATGACGGAAAAGTTCCGTACCATGATGGGTACGGACGAATCCTTCCAAGCTGTGATCTAATTTTTCTCGTACGGTACTGCAGAAACAACCATATACTACGGACATCTGAACGGACGTTTCCGTTTTCATCAAGTACGGAAATGTCCGGAAAAAAATTAGCCGGAAATTTCCGTACATATTTTTCACAGTGCACTTTTTCTCTCGGAAAAAAACATCACAAGGGCTCCGCGCGGGAGAGTTGCAAGAGGCAATATCAGTTCGGGGTCGAAATCAAATAAAACAGGCGAAGGGCACGCCATGAAGCCAGAGAAGATTATTTTCGACCGGTGGGCTGTAGCGCGAGTCAAATGGGTTCCAAAAGGCACTCGTGTGTGGGGGGGAAGGGGAGGGGGCGTCAATAGGCCTCCGACAGTTAGTTGCCTATGCGGCTCAATATACTGCTGATGCAATGATAATTTTTCTTTCAGCCCTGAGTCCCCAAAGAGGCCAAAGATTTTATTAGTATTAACAAATTATCATATCATTTTTTTTTTACTTCAAACAAAGTCAAACGCAAACCGTCTATTGACGAGAAGAAATATTTTCTTCTCCGTGTCTATGGGGAAGCCCTCGGTCGGGGGTTTCCTTGTTTGTTTGTTTGTTTATTTGTTGTTGTTTTTTTCCTCCAAGACTGAAAAGCCCGCATAGAGCGAGCCCGTCGGTCTCACGTGGGTACTTGAACGATCGAATTAAGTATCGACTTGTTTGCTCGTCGGCAGCGCGAGGGACCCGAGCCGCGGCGGCTGAGTCACACAGTGTAATCGTTTGTAGAGACACGACCCCGGCCCCGGCAGAGCGGAAGCATTAAGGTGGAAAATAAGCGCCTGCTTTCGAAAAGATCACTCAGCGAAAAAATTGAAAAGAATTAGTTGACGTGAGAACTGCTTGGGATGAGTAAAGACCGAGGAAAGTTTAGCGCCCTGGTCGGAGGTTAGAGGAGTAGCGAGGCAAGTCGAGGGGAGTAGGGTAGGGGGCGGGGCGCGCGGGCGCGCGGGCGGGCGGGACGGGCGGGCGGGACGGATGGGTGGATGGGTGGGTGGGTGGGTGGGCGCGCGTTGAAGTTCGGGACGAAAGAGACTGCTTTGTGCGCACTCTGAGGTTGGCGAAAGTAAACGCGACACACACACTGACACACACCGACAAACAGATAGAGAGAACTGTTTGCTTGAGTCAACACTATCTCAAATTAACTTTGATTTTCCGCTGACCTAACGAAAGTTGCACGTAACTGATTTCTCTCGTTTCAGGAAAGTTAAATATTATTTGCCTTTTTCTTATTTTCTCCGCGCCTCGCAGTCTCGGGCGGGACGAGCGCGCAGGTGCGCAGGCTGCGGACTTTCTCCCGCAACACAAGCTCCGGATACATCAGCAAAAGGTGCTACATTCTGCCAGTAATTAGGGAAACGCCCCCCTCCCCCCTCCCCTTTCTCCTTTCAACATCAGGCTGGGTCGCGGCGCAGCCCCGGAGGTGCACGGGGCGGGGGCAGAATAACAGAAACCAGAAAAGAAAAAGAGATGGAAGGGACAGCCGAAGCCGAGGCCGAATAATACCGTCAAACCACGACTTTTGTAGATCGAGCCTTAGGTATAGTGTTACGACTGCGACACAATGTCCGAACCCATATAGAGGCGTAGTAAATCTAAGCCCCGGAGAGGGTCAGTCAGCAGCAGTTGTGTAGGTTCTGGTCCTCCCCCCCCCCTTTCCCCCTCCCGGCTCGGCCGCTCGGCGCTATGGCGCGGGATCACAGCCGGTTTCCGGCAGCGACCGATAACTTAACTTTTAACTTGTTAAATCAATGTTGCCATTACGCGCTGCGTTAAGTATATACCGTGACTAAATTTACATTACCATTTGTTACGCTAAGGCAAGGGAGGAAAGAGTTCCCCTCTGCGTGCTCTGCGAAACTGTTACGGTAAACGCTACAGGTAAGTTACCTGTGCCGCTATTTTTCATTATAATTATTTTTTTAGACAACGGAGTTACCTTCTGAAATCGCTGGAAAACGTGCTTGTTTTGTTTCATCTGGCCCCTTACCGCAGAAAATGAACTGACAAATGGAATTTGACATTATTACGCATACGATTTTAATCTTGTGCGTTTAATTCTGAAGTCTACCTGAAATCTGTCTGTTAGAAATTTCGTAAATTTGAATTAAAATTTGGGTTTTTATGGCAATGCTCGACTCGTAGGGCAAAATGAAGAAGGGAAGGGGATAGTTTTTCGTGGAGGGGGTGGGGGTAGGCCGAGCCGAGCAAAACCGGAGCGAAAGAGAAACCTCAAAAGTCTACGTTCAAACAATGCCAGGCTTTAGTTTTGTCCGCAAGAATGAGCTTACCACCGAAATTCACGCGTGACCACCGTATTACCTTCTTGAAATCCACTTCAGATCTACTGAAACTTTCCCCAGCTCTGCCAACTAAATGCATGTCTTAAAGAATAAGTTTAAATCGTACGTTAAACTTTATTTCTATTTTTCTTTTTTCTTTTTTTTTTACCCCGAACCCTTTCTCAACCGTTCCGGATGACGGGATTGGTCATAATACGCAGGGAGGGCCATCCATAAAGTCTGCACAAAGCGGGGCTATAACCAGCGCGGGTCGAGTCGGGCCCAGCCAACCGAGCCGGCCCGGCCCGGCCCGGCCCCGGCCCGCGCCTAACTGCCCCCCGCCGGACGGGCCGAGGCCGGACCCAGCCAGCCAATACGACATGATGCGCTTACGGCCTCTAATTTTTCAGTGAGGCGACCTGCTGCCCCTGCTATCCTGCTGGCCTGCTGGCCTCCTGGCCTGCTGCTGCCGCTGGCACGGCCGGGCTGGGCGAGGCCGGCCCGGCCCGGCCAGGGTTATTGGATAATGGGCCTACCCGTGCAGAGCTGGCCGGGCTCGACAGATTTCCCGCGCCAGCCCTGTCCGGTCCGGCCCGGCCAAAATCGGGGGATTAATATCCTATAAATTATTGCATGAAATAATAATTATTCGCCATGAGCACCGCCGCGAGGAGCCAATGTGTAACGGTGTAATGATATCGGGGGAAGAGGAAAAGGGGCCATCAGGCGGCCACGGCGGAAGCTCGGCTCAGCTAGGCCGGCGGGCGGGCCGGCGGGCGCCGGTGGGGCGGGCAGCTGCCTGCACCACGCGTTTTCACTTTTTTTAAAAAAAGAATATACATTAACATCATTCGTGCGAGAACAGCGCATTATTTAATCTTTGACGTTTGAGGAGAGCAACCGAGCAACCTCCATCCCTTCCCCCCACACCCAGTCCCGCCTGCTCGCTCAGCTGGTAGAACGGATGGGATCCTAGATTGAATCCGCCGGGTTTGGAGTAAATCTATGAATTCTAACTGGCACCCTGTAGTAGTGGGAAAAAAATTAAACCAGACACAAAATCCGTCTAGAAATGGAATTCTGATGAGTGAGCGGCGGCATGTTATTGTTCTATCCGATATCCTTCTTCCTCCTTTAGTCGAAACACTCTTTTCTCCCGGCCCCGGCCCTGCTCTGCTGGCCCCCGGCCCCGGCGGCCGGCCGCACAGGAAAGAAAACAAAGTGCGGATCTTCCCAGCCATTAAAAATTCATATTTCAGGCTGGCGAAAAAACGGGGAAACAAAGAAACTACAGAGGAAATTCGGCGGAGAAAGGAGAGAAGACCCTCCCTAGACAATCATGATCAGATCTTCTGCTGCCTCCTCTCCTCACGCAGACACGCACAGGATTTCCGAGTGCGCACCTAACCTAAAGCAAGATGGCGGCAGCCGCAACAGCTGGTCGGGGCGGACGGGAAGAGACCTCAAAAAACCCGCGCTGCGCGAGACTCACCGCATCTCTCCGGCTCGCTGACGCAGTCGCAGACGCAGTCGCCTCCCTCCTCCATGCTGCTCGCACTTTCACTACGAACACACTCGCTATCGAAAATTAGTTTGGAAAAGGAACGCGAAACACGCACAACGCATCGCGATGCGTATAGCGGACGAACATTGCGAGCGAACAACGAGCCAGCGTTGCCAACCTCCAGCCGTCAGGGGGCGGTGGGAGACTCGCCAGGGCGGTACTTCGGTTGCCAAGGCGGTACGGATGCGAAATTGCCTATCTTCCAGGGGCGCGATTCAAGAGGTGCTATTTTGAAAGGCCAAATTGATGCAATTATCCTTCTATCGTAAAATTATTGGATGCATTTCCCTGCGAGAAGTTTAAAAAGACCGTGAAATGTCAATATGTGTGAAGAAGACTCGTGCGTAACCGGGACCTGGCCACACTAACGGAAAATCCTTGCTGTACCGTCTCTCGTTAGAGGGAGAATTCGCAGAAATGGCAACCGGGAAGGGGCGGAATGCATGATTCGGACATCTGACAACCACTTGAAAACCCGAAAATCTGGGAATCAAGGGAAAGTCTCGAAGGCGGTACGCAAGGCCTCTAGGGCGGTACGGCGGTACGAGACCTCCGAAAGCGGTACAAATACCGCCATGGCGGTACGGTTGGCAACGCTGCAACGAGCCCGCGAGCGGCGGGGCGGGACACTGCCGACTGCCGTGCCCGCCGCCCCGCGCAGCCGCACGCCGGGCAGGCAGGCAGGCAGGCAGTCAGGCAGGCAGGCAGGCGCGTGGACGGGCGGGCGCGCAGGCGGGCGGGCGGGAAGCCAAGGCTGGCAGGCGGACGGGCGGGCGCGGGCGCGACCATGTCGATACCCCCTGCTGTCGGGTCACCCAGGTCAGGCGTTGTGTTGCGCACACAACTCCGCTCTGCAAGGACACACCCCGCCTCGCCACGCCGATCCCCGGCCGAGCGGAGAGACCCATAGAATCTCACTGAGCGACATGATTGCCACCCGGGAGCCAGGCGGGGCGGGGGTGGGGTGGGGTGGGGTGCGGCCCCTATTCCAGCCCTTGCGCTCCGTGAGTCCCGCCACGCCCCGCCTCGCCCCGCCACGCCCCGCCACGCCCCGCCACGCCACAGTCCTCAACACAGCGAGGCTCCAACGTAGGTCCGGGCCAGCTGTGCTCCGAGGGCGGGGGAGGAGAAGGGGTCGTACTGTACGAGAAACAGCGCGGGAACTTGTCTGACAAGGTGTCCGATCAGCGGGGGTTCCCGTGATCGCTATCCCTCTCTTTCTCTTGTTCTACCCCCTTCCTCTCTCTCTCTCTCTCACTCGTTCTCTCTCTCTCTCCCTCTCTCTCTCTCTCTCTCTCTCTCTCTCTCTCTCTCTCTCTCTCTCTCTCTCTCTCTCTCTCTCTGACCCTCGGGGCCTAGGGGGGGACGGCTCCTAGGCCTGCTCGGCGAGGCGAGCGGAATCCCTCTACTTCCGATTAGAGCGTCTCCCTGATCCTGAAAGGACACAGCCCGGGGCGGGGTAGGGACGGAGGGACGGGGTGGCTCGGTGCCCCGCCGCGCCGCGCTGCACCGGTCCCGCCCGCGGTGGGCACCGCACGGTAAGGGAGTCACCCGCCCCTTGCCCTTCCCGCACCGCCTCCCCTCACCGCGCACCTCTGCCCCCGGGCCCCGTTTTCGGCTCGGCACTATACCAGTCCAGTCGAATTTGGAAGCGTTGGAAGAGCCGGCCGAAATAAAGTCTCCCCCCGCCCTTCCCAGATAAAGGGTTGTGAACAGGTGCGTATTATTGGGGGGGGGGCGATCCCCCCCACTGTGGTATCTAGACAGCCGCCTGAAAGGTAGGCAAATTGTGTTACGAAACCCCTGTGTGTAGGCAACCTGAAGGCGGCACCGCCCCCCTGTCGGTCGGACCTGAATACGCCCCTGATTGTGAAGGCCGTGACAGGGAGAGCCGTGCGTTGACTGCACACTGCACCTCGTCGATCGCCACACCAGCAGCTCGTGGAGCACGTGGCGGTGGAGAGGTGGATCACCAGGGTGAGTCCCATACCGCTCTCCACGCCTCAAACACATCCGCGTCCATCAGCATGCCGCGCTCATGCCTGCTCGAGTCGCATCACATTCACATTTACATTCGTGTCGGCCAGAGGCAGGCCAAGGACCGCAGGACTAGGCGGGCTCGGGCCGAGGGGTCCTTCCCACAAAAACATCAGTGTACACTCTAAAACGAAATCATTAAAGAATATGGTATTTCCCTGGAACCCCTCGAAAAACAAATGCAACGGAAGTCGGCGATTTCAAAACAGAATCAGAATTCAGCCCACCTTGAGTCCTCAAACCACTTATTTATTGACAAATCAATATCGACGAATTCGAGCCTTTCAGTATGTATTTTTCAGTTATGTTTATTAATGTGGCGTCATAATGCCTTGGGAGCCAGTTATATATGACTTCCGATGCATTTGTTTTTCGAAAGTATAGCGATTAGTGGACTTCAGTGAAATGGTCTATCAAAAAAAAATCCGATTTAAAAAATTCAAGGGAGAAAAAACCTGAAAAATCACAAAAATTGGTGTACGCTTGAATTTATAGTAAAGCACCCCTCGGGCTCGGACTACGTGTGGGGACAGTGCAGTGGTGAGACGTAAACGTGTGGTGCGAGGGGCGGGGGGAGTTAGCTCACCTCCGCCAACACGGGGGTGTTTGTTGTAGGGCGCCACCACCACGGGGCAGGAGAGTTGGGTGACAACACACACTTCTGCTTTCGTCTTTCTGTCCCTCTGCTGGCTTGGCTCGGCCAGGGTGTACACTTGTGCCCCCCCCCCGCCCCTAGCAGCACCGCGGCAGGACAACGGGTCGAGCGGTAAAGAGAAAAAGTAAATTTCAAGTAAATTTCTCTCTGGTGTGTTCACTTTTCGTCAGCTACACTGGAAAAACAAAGAGGTGCCATATAGCACCCTTTTTGGGGAGCTATTGAATTTTTTAGGTGTTAACGCACTAATGCCTTGTAAAGGCACGATTAGGGCCAAAAATAGCACCTTTGGGAGGCGAAAGCGCCTTTCTAAAGCGCCTTAAAATAGCGCCTTTCTAAAGGCACTATTTCACTAACGCCTTTAAAAGGCATTAGATAGCACCTTTGTTTTTCCAGTGTATCAATTTCTCGTTGTATTTTTTCCCGCAGTAAGTGATACTCTACACTCCAGCCTCACAAGACCAGCTAACCCGAGCGGCGCAGCGGCGCTCTACCGCACCGCAGCGCGTGCGGCTGGTGCGGCAGTGCATCGAACAAAAACGCTTCATTTTCTTGTTAACGATCGCGCCGCCGGCGGCGGGGCCTGGCGTTGCGTGGCGTGGCGTGGCGTGGCGAGGCGAGGCGAGGCGTGGCGTGGCGTGGCGTGGCGTGACGTGGCGTGGCGTGGCGTGGCGCGGAGTCTGAGACGGAAGGTTGCTGGGGTGCTCCTCTCCACCCCGCGCATAGCCGCGCCGCCAGGCCTCGCAACGCCACGCCACGCCACGCCACGCCACGCCACGCCACGCCACCGCCGAGCCGCGGGCCGCACGCGGGCGCTATTATCTGGCCGTCTGGCAATCTCAGCCACCCCACGCCCCACGCCACCCCGCCGCCCACCGCGCCCCAGGCGGCTGCTGCTGGGAATGCAGCAGCAGCAGCAGCAGCGGGGCCTCGTTCGTCGAGACCTGCGAAAACCGCGCGCTTCCGCCCCGCCCCGCCCCGCCCCGCCCCGCCCCGCCACGCCCCGTGCCGTGCCACGCGGGCGGAACCACACAGTGCACGTCGCACGAAATTAACTCCGCGCTCCTCCCCTCCCACCCTCTCCCCCTCCCTCCTCCCTCCTTCCTTCAGCTCCTCATCTTCATCCCCGGCGCGCCGCCGCCGCTGCAATCCCGCCACCCGATGGAGGCCGAGATTTGGAGAGCTTTTAATTAGAGGATCCAGTGGCGGTTTTAGGGGGGGGGGACAGGGGGTAATGCCCTCTCCCCCCCCCCATCGGCTCTAGATAGCCGCCTGGAAAGTAGGCAAATTGCACGACAAAACTCCTGTATGTAGGCAACCTGAAGTGCTTCGCCCCCCCCCCCCCTCGGACGGACTTAAAACCGCCACTGAGAGGAGCACGACTCTGTAACCTAAAACTAAAGTGCCTTATAACGTTGTTGAACCCATTATAATTAACTTAAAACCTATTATGAGGGTGGATGACTGAACGTCGATTTGGGGAAATTCCTTTATTTATTTTTATTATTGTTATTATTTCATTATTTTTAAGCCCATGGCGAGTTGGGGTGACGCCAGCGGTGCAGCCCTCAGACCTTTATGGATCACAGAAGGGATCCCCATACGTGTACGGTACGTCTGACCTTCACGCGGCACGACGAGGGTGACGACCACGACCTCGACTGGAGACGAGACTTCAAGGAGCCGCTCCGGTACAGAGTAGCCGTCTGATTCCGAGGGTCGCTGTCGTACCAACGTCCTTCCTTGTCGCACCTATGGCGGTGCCCTGTGTCAGGGATGGTTTGACCCATGAGTGCGACAAGGACGTAGGCGCGAGAACGATCTTCGGGGTTTGCAGCGCAGCTCGCTCGCAACCGGAGTGTGTACGGGGAGCTTGAGAGGAGGAGAAGGAGCCTGGCCTCCTGATTATCAGGGGAGTCCTGAGCGCCTCGCGTCACACGGAATAATTGAGGCGGGGCGGCGGGGCGGCGGGCCGGGCGGTTAATGAAGCTGAAAGACGAACGAGTTACGGCGCGGAGGACGAGGTCATCATATCGCACTACCCCCGGCGGAGCAGGCGGGGTCGAGCCCAGGCTCGACCGGATGGGCCATGTCGACCTTCAGCCCTCGCCGCCCCCGCCGCCCCCGCCGCCCCCGCCGCCCCCGCCGCCCCCGCCGCCCCCGCCGTGTCCAAGTCCCGGAGGGACCGGGGGGAAGGGGTACGTGTGGAGGCGGCTGCCGCGCCGCCCGGGGGGCCGCAGCAGGCAGCAGGCCGTCTGCTATGACTGCAGCGATGGGGCGGGGCGGGGCGGGGCGGGGCGGGGCGGGGCGGGGCGGGGCGGGGCGGGGCGGGGCGGGGCGGGGCGGGGCGGGGCGGGGCGGGGCGGGGCGGGGCGGGGCGGGGCGGGGCGGGGCGGGGCGGGGCGAGGCGGGGCGGGGAGAGGAGCAGGGGCCCTGGGGGAAATCTAGGATGGGGTAAGTGGGAGAGTCAGACTGCGAGTCAAAACCCCTCGGATGTGTGTCCGAGGCCATCCCGTCACGTCGAGGTCCGGCCACTGCGGCCTTCGACATCCTGTCCCGGGCGGCTGCTCAGCAGGACCAGGATGCCGTCAGGGAGGCGTTGAGCCGTGCCTGACGCGCGAGCACGCGCGAGCCTGAAGCCCCCCGCCCGATGGGCCCGCGGCCCGCTCTCATATTCGGAAGAGAGCTCGCCTCGCCCACGAGTGCGAGAGAGACAGGGCGAGAAAAGCGCTCTTCGGAATAAGTCCGGCTGGGGCCGCCGTCACAGTCAGCTTTCGGCCCGTCGGTCAGCTTGCCAACTCCACACCCGCGGCTAAACCGTGCTCGCCGTTGCGGAACAACATATATCTCTCTCTCTCTCTCTCTCTCTCTCTCTCTCTCTCTCTCTCTCTCTCTCTCTCTCTCTCTCTCTCTCTCTCTGCCCCACTATTCTTTTTCTTTTAACTCTACACTCAGGACACAAACATAAATCCTGCATGCAGTTATAGTAACAAAATTTTCACTTTCCTTTGGCCCAAATTGTAAATTTAATCCCCTCAATAAAACCTTTATTAAACTAAACTCTCTCTCTCTCTCTCTCTCTCTCTCTCTCTCTCTCTCTCTCTCTCTCTCTCTCTCTCTCTCTCTCTCTCTCTCTCTCTCTCTCTCTCTCTCTCTCTCTCGCCAGGCTGATCTGCGCTAGACGGTGCGGCGCAGTCAGACGCGGGGACGCGGGGCAGCGCGGTGAGAGATGCAGCGCTAGAGACAGCCGGAGGGGAGGGGCGCGGCGGGGTGGCGTGGGTGGGGTGGGGTGGGGTGGGGTGGGGTGGGGTGGGGTGGGGTGGGGTGGGGTGGGGTGGGGCGAGGTGGGCCTGTCCTGGGTCCAACCTCCCTCTCCCCCCCCTTCCCCCTGTCTGACCCCGGAGCTTGAAGGGCGGCGTTTCCGCGGCAAGAGTTACGTATGGAAGAGTTAATCAAACAGTGTCTCGTATCAAACCTGTCAATATTGAAACAAGCCATTAAAAATCGAATCGAGCAGCGCTGGGCGTGGCGAGGGCGCGGCGGGGCGGGGCGGGGCGTGGCGGGGCGTGGCGGGGCGTGGCGGGGCGTGGCGGGGCGTGGCGGGGCGGGGCGGGGCGGGGCGGGGCGGGGCGGGGCGGGGCGGGGCGTGGCGGGGTGACAGAGCGCGGGCGTGCTGCAGAGCGCCTCTGTGTGCCTGGTCGGGACAGGGGGCGCGACGCGGGGTGCTTTTGCTGGATAAACAACAGTTTTTTTTAGCAGAAGATACGAATGTATCAGCCTGCTTGTACTGTCATATGGCGAGCAGTATGCAGAGAGCAACAGGCAGAGTGAGCAGCCGTAGTGTGGCATATAATATTATACAGGGAGGAAAATGACGCGCGGCGGCGCGTGCCTCGACTACTCCACGCCACCTCTCGGACCGCCGGGCCGGTGCCACCTCCTGCCCCGCGCCTCCCCTCTCCACTGGTAAAACAAATGTTTAGTTTCTATACATCATGGTGTATAGTTGGCAATTCTAAACATGACACGATGTATGGCAGGAACTAAACATGACAAGATGTTTAACATCTAAACACTTCGTAAATGTTTAGAGGTTAAACATTTTGTGGTGCATAGAAGTAAACACACTTGGGGCGAGGCTTCACACATGGAGAAGCAAAGGGATAGCACGCTGCGCCAAGTGTATAGCCAGCTGAACACTTGCAAAGTGCTTAGAAAATAAACATCTGGTGATGTATTGTTTGAAATAAACATTATATGGTGTTGAAATATTAAACATTAGCAGTTAAACATTATTTGAAGTTTAGAACTAAACATTTGTTTCACCAGTGTCCCAGCCCAGCGCGACAGCGCTCCGCTTTATTGCGGCCGGCGACGCGTAGACACATCCACCATCATCTGCTTTCAAGCTCAGACCCTCTGGATCTTTTGGTCACGGTCGCGAGGTCTGTTTTTTATTTATTTATTTATTTATTTATTTATTATATTCGTTCCTCGCTTCTGTGGGTGTGCGTGCGGCGCGGGGATACCAAGGTGGCGCGGGGCGGGACTGCGGCTGCACCGTGACCGTGTCCACCGTATTCAAACAACACTGTGCACGCCGAGCTCCTCGCCGGGGCGGGGTGGGGCGGAGCGGGGCGGGGCGGGGCGGGGCGGGGCGGTTGCAGCCGCGAGCCGCGGTGCTCGGTCGCGCGTGCAGAGCGCACACGCTGGATGAAACAGCCGCCGCAAACGGATATTGCCCCGATAAAACTGGCTGCTTCACTCACTTCCTCCCCCATGCCTCGTCCACCTCATCCCTTTCCTTCCTCCTCCACCTCCCCTACCCTATGGACATGACGCGGCGCTCGCGGCACGCTGCACGCTGCACCCTGCACCCCTACCGTGTAACAACCCCTCCTGCAACCCTCAACCCCCGCCCCCGAGGGAACCCCGCTCTTCTCACTCCCCGGCCCCAGAGGGCCCTCGCCGCACTGCTCTGCTCCGTCTCCGACAAAGGGCAGCAGCACAGCGAGCACAGCGCACCACAGCTTCAATAACGAAACAATGTTCACAAAAATTAATGGCATGCCGAAGCAGCGCCACGGCGGCCGCGGCGACGGGCCGGCTGTTATTGACGAATTTTCACCGCTGTATACTCTAGTGCGCGCGTACACACACCCACGGGGGACGATGAAACAAATTGAAACAAACACAAAATGGTAATAATAATAATAATAATAATAATAATAATAATAATAATAATAATAATAATAATAATAATAATAATAATAATAATAATAATAATAATAATAATAATAATAATAATAATAATATTGAAGAAACGAAAAGCGTTCAAAGTGTTTATGTGTCACGTGAGCGGTCGGGGGGGGGGGGGGTATGATGAGTATGAAAAGTTACGGCGTGGTCCGTGCGGGGCCGGCGGAGCGGTAAGGTATAGGCCTTTAAAACTGTAAGCGTTATACTATCTTTTCGCGGCCTCCGAAGTCAAAAGTCAAGTCAAGGCGGGGGGAAGGTTAGGACCTCAGCGAGATGGGGCATATGGTATGGTAGGCGGGGACGGGGGTGGCGGGGGCGTCGCTCACGGCGTCGCTCACCCCGCAGAGCAGCGCTAACCATGATTTACGGTGCAATATGGAAGGTGTGTATGATTCACCTGAGCGTGATGTATACGCACGCGCGCCGCCCCGCCGTCCCGCCGTGCGACCATTAAGAGGCGATTATATATGTGCTTCGCACCGCGCCGCGTACAACCTTCCCCGCCCATCATTTTTGTTGCACAGTTACAATAGGGCGCGGTGGTGGGGCGGGGCGGAGGTAAAGTAAAGCATGTAGGAGAAGAAGCCCTAGGCACCCCTTCTACAGCTTGCTGCAAAACAAAAGAATGGAGCGCACGAAAGGGGAATTCCAAACTGAAAATGGTCTTTCATGCCAATCGTTTTATTATCATTGGGGTTTGCCTATCAGGGTCAGGGTGGCGGGAACAAAGGGTCGTCAACTCCGCTTGACCGTGCACGGAGGAATATGGGATATTACAGGTATTATTGGTAAAATTACACCAATTTTACAGTACTGACGTCCGCTGACGTCATAATTCTGGGAAAATGGGTAATATCAACGAAATATTACCTGTAATATGGGTAATATCAACGTAATATTTGAGGTAATATTATCTCGTGTACGGAGGAATATCAGAGTTGACTACCCTTTGGGCGGGAAAGACTCAGGCGCAGTATCGAGGTGACGTCGCCCTTAGTGTCCAGCAGCAGGAGCAGGGACGGGTGGCCTGAGCTGGCTGGACCCGAGGGGGCAACCGCTAAAGTAATCTTGTGCCCACTTACACGCATGAAATCTCTTTTTAAAATCAGAAATCTTTACAAACAAACAAACAAACAAACAAACAAACAAACAAACAAACAAACAAACAAACAAACAAACAAACAAACAAACAAACAAACAAACATTAAAAGTGGTTGGCTGGGCTGGGGTGGCCGCGGGGCGGGGCGGGGCGGGGCGGGGCGCGGCGGAAAACGGCACGAGAAATGAGGGCCCCGCCAAGGCGAGACAAGCAAAACGGAAAGGGTATAGCCTGGGCCTCAACGGAACTAAGGTGTGATAAAATGTTTCAGTGCTCAGTGAAAATGAAATAAAACGGACTCGAGTGGTATCGGTGTATGGTCAGGTGCGGCGGGCGCTACGCGGCGCTACGGTCCTCCTACACGCTAGGCCCGGGCTCGATGCCTGACGGGCCGGCCGCACGGTACATGCCGTGCGCGCCCGCATTTGTCACTTGCACTCGCGGAGGAAACACTTTTTCGGTCCGCGCGCGCAAGATATTTTTCAAAGTCGCGCGCGCCACCTCGACATGTGGTTGTAGTGGTGAGGTGGGTGGGCGTGAGGTATCACACCGAAAGATCATAGAACGGCAACGGCCCCCTCCCCCCCAAAAAATCACTTTAAAAATTAAAAACAATTTAAAAAAAAATCAACAGAAAATGAAGAAGAAAGCTTCAGAAAAATTCGACAAATCGTGAACAAATATACGTAAAAACCTGAAAACAAATGAAACAGTCAGAAAAAAAATGAGAAAAAATCTAAGCCATTATTAAAAAATCAAAACAATTTTTAAAAATCTAATTTTTAAAAAAATCTTTGTACACATTTTGTTCGAGTGATTGCTCCCCTTCCCCCTCTCATGAAGGGGGGGGGGCAGGTGGGGCGGCAGCCGGGGGCTCACGATCACTGCGTGCAGCGGCGTGCGGTGTCTGTACGCCATCCGCCTCCTCGCGCTCGCCCCGGCCCGCCCCGCCCCCGCCCATACGGCAGAGCTCCCCGGCCCCGCGCCGGCGGCGCAGCCCGGGGCCGGGGAGGTGCCCCGCCCGCCCCGCCCCACCCCAGTCCCAGCCGTGCTGGGGAAGTGCCAAGCGCTGTTCGCGCACTACCACCTCAACTCCCAATTCCTTGACCCCCCAGCGTCCCCGCGAGCGCGCAAGCCAGCAGCGCAGGGGTGGGGGAGAGACGGGGGCGTCGCGGCGCGGCGCGGCGTGGTGGGGTGGGGTGGGGTGGGGTGGGGTGGGGTGGGGTGGGGTGGGGTGGGGTGGGGTGGGCTGGGGTGGGCTGGGGTGGGGTGGGGTGGGCTGGGGTGTGGCGGGGTGCACCAGCAGCACAAAGCCAAGAAAGAGAAGCAGCTAACTATACAAAGGAATGGTACAAAATAAAACTGAAAAAGAGGTGAACGGGTGTTGCATAAAAGTCTGTGACGTAGAGCGTTGCGCAATGCGAGACGAGTGCCTATTGCTTTGCCGGGGGCCCACATAAAAGGGGGAGGGGGAGAGGGAGAGAGAGAGAGAGAGAGAGAGAGAGAGAGAGAGAGAGAGAGGGAGAGAGAGAGAGAGAGAGAGAGAGAGAGAGAGAGAGAGAGAGAGAGAGAGAGAGAGAGAGAGAGAGAGAGAGAGAGAGAGAGAGAGAGAGAGAGAGAGGGTGCAACGTGAGCGACAACGGCCCGGCGTGGCGGGGTGGGATGGTGGCTGGGACGCGGCTCGGAGTGCAGCTGCGGCGAAAGCACGCAGACATACGGTGCCTACCGCACCCGCAACGGGCCGTGTCACCGTGCCGGGCCAAGCCCCAGGCGCCCCAGGGGCCCCAGGCCCGTAAAGGGACTAAGCAGAGCAGGGGGAAGCGCGCGAGAAGAAAAACCGACTCGTCTACTCGACGCATGTGCTTGAGAGCGAGATAGGACTGTCCTCTCAGCAGAGAGAGAGAGAGAGAGAGAGAGAGAGAGAGAGAGAGAGAGCGGCAGGGATAGAGACGATCTCCAGCGGTGCAACCTTGCACCGCGCCACCCCGCAGCAGCAGCGGAAAATGCCAGCTGAAGTAACTCATGTTGACCGCGGGCACCTTGCCCGAGGGCATCGATATCAGGCACTCGAGTCTAGACTCGTGTCTCCCGCCTATATCTCTTTCTGATGCCGTACTCTCTCACACACACACACACACACACACACACACACACACACACACACACACACACACACACACACACACACACACTGACGCTGACATGGAGTGCGTGGACAATGGGGTGAAGCAATTAAGGGTTAGTTCAGGCTGCTAGCCTGCCGGCGGCGCAGCGGCGGCCCGGGTGCGCTGGCCGCGCCCGCCCCACCCCGCCCCGCCCCGCCCCGCCCCACCCCGCCCCGCCCCACCCCGCCCCACCACCGTCAGCCCCTCCGGGCATTCGCTCACTGCTGTGCTCCACCCTCCTTCAAGGCCGAGCAGAGCGGGGGTGGGGCGGGGCGGGGCGGGGCGGGGCGGGGTGGGGCGGGGCGGGGTGGGGCGGGGCGCCGCTGCAGGGGCGGCGTTGGCGCTGCTTCCTTCTTCTCCGGCAGAACTTGTTCCCGCGTCCGTCCGGGTCTGGGCTCGGGCTGGGCTGCACCGGGCCGGGGGCCGGGCCCAGCGGGGTGTGGGATGAGGGTGGCGCAGGCCGCGGCCGGAGTAGGTAGATCTTGAGAGAGACGCCCGGGGCTGAATCTCACGGGGGGGGAGGGGGGGGTGCAAACTATCGCGCACGATCATTTCGTCGCCTTCTCGAGGCAGTGTGACCGGGGATATATAATCACAGCGCGTTGATCTTATTAAGAGTAGTACCATCACGGGGGTAATCTCATGTCGCCCTGACCTATCCGATGAAGACAGTAGTTGTTGTCGGATGACATTTCTCATTATACAACTTTTCGGTAGCAGCAGCTAGCTTCTAGTTTTCTTTCTCAGCTCTTTGATACCGCGGCTATCGAATTTTCCCAATCGAACAGAGTCGACCATCACAACATAGTCGTCTTTTATTTTTTCCTCGTTCCGGGGAGGGTTGCGCGGGGGCGGGGGAGGGGTCCTCCTCCAATCACTCCATAACCTTGGTCACCTCACCTCACCTGCCTCCGTCTTGTTAGCGGGGAGAGGAGAGGAGGGGAGGGGAGGAGGTCTCGCGTAATGGTCTCCTCCACCACCGTGAGCGAGCGCCTCCTCTGCAAGAGACACTCCTCGCGCTGAAAGAGAACATTTGAGTCGCCACAGCCGACTGTCCTTGTCGCACTCACGAAGGTGTGTCAGAGAATGCGGCTGCTCCATGAGTGCGACAAGGACAGCGGCAGGAGAGAGATGTTCTGAATCAGTCGGCTGCGCCACCACCGCGCCCCGGCCCCGGCCCGAGCCCCGGCCTCCTCCCTCCTACTGCTCCTACGACGCCCCCTGCCCACTTATTCCGAAGAGCGCTCTCCTCGCTCTGTCTCCCTCACACTCATGGGCTTCGCCGCACAGGTGCGAGAGAGACATAGCGGGGAGAGCGCTCCACAGAATGAGGCGGCCGGCACGCCGTCCACACTCACCGCGTCTCTCCCTAACGCTGCTCTCCACCCGGCCGGGCCTCCGCTCCGCGCCCGCATCGCTCTGTCTCCCTCACACTCATGGGCTTCGCCGCACAGGTGCGAGAGAGACATAGCGGGGAGAGCGCTCCACAGAATGAGGCGGCCGGCACGCCGTCCACACTCACCGCGTCTCTCCCTAACGCTGCTCTCCACCCGGCCGGGCCTCCGCTCCGCGCCCGCATCGCTCTGTCTCCCTCACACTCATGGGCTTCGCCGCACAGGTGCGAGAGAGACATAGCGGGGAGAGCGCTCCACAGAATGAGGCGGCCGGCACGCCGTCCACACTCACCGCGTCTCTCCCTAACGCGGCTCTCCACCCGGCCGGGCCTCCGCTCCGCGCCCGCATCGCTCTGTCTCCCTCACACTCATGGGCTTCGCCGCACAGGTGCGAGAGAGACATAGCGGGGAGAGCGCTCCACAGAATGAGGCGGCCGGCACGCCGTCCACACTCACCGCGTCTCTCCCTAACGCGGCTCTCCACCCGGCCGGGCCTCCGCTCCGCGCGCGCATCGCTCGCGAGAAACTTTCCATAACGACGTCACCGCACCGAGTGTGGCGCATGTCTCGCTATCCGGCACTGCGTGAGAAATGTTTCAGGGAGTTTATACGGGGAAAATGTTTCATAAAGGCACCCTCAAGTTACATATTTTTTTCCCCACGCTTTCAACGAAGAACAGCGGTAGTGTCACAAGTTAAAAATCGGGTCCCTGCGGCTGCGGACGCCGTGCCAGTCGCATCGCTCTGCGCGTAGTGCACTCTCTCAGACCGCAATGTAGACATTTTCAGAATAAATCGTAGGCCTGTATGAACCAATAATTTTATAATAATCCTTTCCTAATATGAGCAAAATGAGAGCGAAAACAGAAAAAAAATCCATTCTAGGCTAGCGTATGTAAGTCTACAAACTTGCACCGCAAGAGTTTTGGGGAATAGGCCGGTGGATTCTTTAAATGCGTAACAGTGTTGCGGGTTTGCCTACCCCATTCGCGCGTAAGGCGCCATGACCCCTGCAGCGCTGGCGAGTATGCAATCCCGCAACACTTTTATGCATTCAAAGAAACACCCGATACATAAGAGTCTGAGAGTTTAAAATTGAATTTTTTTTATTCGCATATGCGCAGAGGAAACTATTCCTTTGCTTTAATGGGATGAAAATATCATAGAATTTTTCTCTTGCCTTCATACAATTCGCCATTCGGTCAAAGAAAAACTTCCCATGCTGTAAAGAAGAATTCAGAAGAACCCCTTCGGTTAACGTATTTTTTTAAAAAATAAAAATCATATACTTAGCGTTGATAAAAATTTCCATTGATCCAAGTGGACCATAAATTCAAGGGAATCATTTCCTGAGTGACGTGACGTAACGCAGAGCAGCAGTATGTACTGAAACGAGTGACAAGTCGGGCCCCTGCGCCCCGCGCCAGCAGCGCCGCTCTGCGCGTCAAGTCCAGACTGACGGACGACCGTTCTATTCCCGTCTTTATCCGTCGCGTCCAGCAGGCTGACCGGACCGCCCGACCGGGACTCACCGCGGGGCCGGAAATGGTGCCCGATGGCCGCTCTATGATCGATCCGCGGGTCCCTAACATACGTCTATCTCGAGTGGCTCGGCACCGGCCCGGCCTCGGCCTGCTCCCGCCCGCCACACACGGCCTCGGCCCGCTCCCGCCCGCCACGCACGGCCTCGGACCGCTCCCACCTGCCACACACGGCCTCGGCCTGCTCCCGCCCACCACACACGGTGCCGCCGCCGCTCCCGCTCAATCCGGCTGACATCCATTTTCTCTTTCACGATTGCCGCGCTGCCGTTCACAAGTGATGCGTCAGGGGAGAGCAGGATACAACTTTCGACGGCAACAGGGTGGTATTTCGGTCAATCGCGACGCCGCCGGAAGTAGGAAGTAAAACTAGATGTGAAAAAAAAAGGAAAAGAAGAAAAAAAGAGCGAGCCAGCAGTTGAAAGCAATCCATCATAGTATGAGGAATTGACGTGGTCACCCGCGCGTTGCGTGTTTCTTTTTGAGGACACCCCGGATGATTTATGTTTCTCACTCTCCCTATGTTGAATCGCACTCACCTCGGCACTCACCCTCTGACTCCATTTTTAGGGCTTCCGTTTAACTTCTCACTTCCGTCATAAAGAAAGAGTAAAATACCCTCGAAAATACCCCATTGATTTTTTCCCCTTTACGCAGAAGCAGGAGTAGCATGTGCCACAACGTTAACAAGTTTTAAGGGAACACCTAGACCGTAAACAGGATTTGCGCCATGCTGAGAATAGAATCGAAAAAAGCTGCTACACCCCATCCGGAAAGCCACTTTAATTTTCGGACAGGGGAAAAAAAAAGGTGAAACTCGACAAGCTGACTTTTTCGTTTCGTAGACATGTGACAATACCGGCGAGCGAGCGAAGCGAGCTCGCGCCGTGTACGTACGCTCCCGCTCCCCCCTGTCCTCTAGACAAGCAGTCAAAACGGGCAGAGAGAAAGATTTAAAAGGTCTGCGATGCAGGTGCGTCGGGAATAGAGACCTGAGAGAGGAGATGGCGAGGGAAGGAGAGGAGAGATGTTGAGAGCGAGTGGGGGCAAGAGAGAGAGAGAGAGAGAGAGAGAGAGAGAGAGAGAGAGAGAGAGAGAGAGAGAGAGAGAGAGAGAGAGAGAGAGAGAGAGAGAGAGAGAGAGAGAGAGAGAAGTCGCTGCAGCTCTGCGGGTTTAGGGCGCCATAAGTAATGCATGCGCCGGGATGGCCAACTGTTCCCGACACTTTTCTCCACACTGGGGCGGGCTGAGGCGTGCAGCCTGGGCCATGGTCTGGGCCAGCAGTATAGGCACCATGGCGAGGAGCAGGAAGAACCAACGACGCATACTATGCACTTTAAAAAAGTGACAAGTTGTTATTCGACTTGACCGTCGCTCTATGGTGTCCTTGGCACCACGCATGCACGACGCCACGCACCCGAGGGGAAAAAAAATCTGAAATTGTTACACTCCTCGTAATTCAGAAAAATTCCGAAAAATTCGAAAAAACAAGGGCCAAATAGAACACAAAATGAATTTTGTGATAAGTATGGAACTCGTTCTTTACATAATTATGTGCTACAGAGGTAGGAGTGTAAAACATGATGTGAGTCGAGTGAAGACATTTTCATCTCAGATTTCATCACAGTTCGTGTGTGCAGGGGAAGTTTTTCCCGGGACACTCGCCCTTGCTCGTCTCGGGGTGCTCGGGCCTTCTTCGGCCCTCCCGCTCGGGTCCGATTGTTGGGGCGCATAAAGGAGCGCGAGCTGGCGCGAGCCGACTCGGGCTAGGACTAGACTCGGGGACTTAGAATGAAAACTCGCACAAAATTTGTTAAGAGTTCTCAAAATAATACTATTAAACGTTAAAAAAGGTTCATTGCTGCAATGCAGAAGAAGGCTTCAAGCTGAGATCAGCGCAAGTTTCATGTCTGTGGGTATTGTGCTTGATGAGATTGAAAACTCCACTCATATAGTTGGGTTATGGGACTTAGAATGAAAACACGCAAAATTTGTTAAGTGTTCTCAAAATAATACTATTAAACTTGAAAAATAGTTCATTGTTGGAATAATGACCAGCGTTTCCAGTTTAGAATGGTATAACTATTATGCCTGTAGGTATTGTGAGATCTGAGATGAAAGTGTGGACAGTTAAGCGTTACACCCGACTGAGAACAATACTCGTTCTTTTCACCACTCAGGAGAGAGGTGGTGGTAAAGAACGAGTAAAAATGGATAAATTGAGAAAAAATTGAAGAAAAATCACAAAAGTTCACAAACAAAATTGGGAAAAATCCTGGCAAAAACTGCAAAAACTTCGACAAAAATGCAGAAAAAATCAAAAAATGTATACATTAAAATTCCGCGTTGTTTCCCCCTCGCACGCACCGCTGGCAGCACGCACCGGGGCCAGGGGCTCCGTCCGCCGTGGTACAGAAAAAGACTCCGCGCGTCTCGTAGGCTTATTGAGCGCCGCAGAGGGCGAGCTGAGCTGGGGGGCCTAAGCCTCAAACGCGTCGCCATCACCGGCCCCCGGCCGTGCGGAGAGGAGAGAGCCCTCCGGATTAATTATAGCCTCAAGGAGAGCCGTACGGATATTATTTATAATTCATGTTGGGCTTAATCGACACACCACCTGGATCCGCCCACCACTCGCCCAGCCTCACCACGCCAGCTCATATGAACAGGAAGCGCTCGGTCCAACCCGCCCCGCCCCGCCCCGCCCCGCCCCGCCCCGCCCCACCCCGCCCCGCCCCGCCCCGCCCCGCCACGCCCCGCCCCACCCCGCCCCGCCCCGCCCCGCCCCGCCCCGCCCCGCCACGCCCCGCCCCGCCCGCAGCTATAACCAAAGCTCTCCATTGATTAAGCGAGCGAGAATTTATGGACGGTTTTGGCGAAATCTCCGCGAGGCATTAGCCCGGGTCGGGGCGGTGCTGTGGGATCCAGTCGGCTCGGCGTTATGGGGTACCCGAGTACCTCGCCTCTACACCGGAATTTACTTTATGATTTTTCGAATTTTGAGGGTTTCAGGTTTGGATTTTATCCTTCTGGAGAGAGAGACTGAGACACAAGGGCTTCCCCGCCCGCTGTGGTAGCTCGATCCACACTTCTGTCTAAATGGTGCCGCCGAAAATTCAAAGTATGTTTTTCGCCGAGTGAAGTATTGCTCCCGCACAAGAAAGGGAAAATGTTTATCACCGAAAGAGCAACAACCCCACTGGTAAAACTAAGGCTTAACTGTACGCTTGAACGAAGCACACAGTTACGCTTGAAGAGGCACAAAAAACGCCAGACGTGAGACGCGATACGCTATAAGTGGATAACTCCCTGGTACAGGTGGGTACTTGCCATAGTACACACGTATAGGTGTGTACTATGGCAAGTACACACTTGTAGGCGTGTACTATAGCAAGTACACGGCAAATAAGTGTGTACTATGACAAGTACACACCTATACGTCTGTGCTTGAAAGTACACACAAATGTGTGTACTAAGTACACACTTCGGTTTGCAGTGTAGGAAAGAAATTCTCCCATGCATTTCGACAGGACAAATATGAGAGGATAGACCTATTACGCTTGATTTCAAGAGTAATCTCAGTACGCTTGAAAAATGGGCGGAACGTTACGCCTTAGTTTTACCAGTGCCGAATCTGAGACCGTGGAGTAATCTAAAAATCGCAACTTTCAATAAGCCGCCGCGGAGAACATTTTCCCGATAGATGCCCCCTGCAGTGCAAGTGCAAAAATGGAGGCTCGCAGCAAGCCTTTTTGTAGGCCCCCGTTAGGGGAGCCTATATTGCTTTCGCCAGAATTTTTTTTTCCGGAATAGAAGAGCCGTCTGCTTGTTCGTGGCATTGCGTGTCCGGCACTCTGATTGTTCCAGCCGCTATCCGGCCCCCCAGAGGACGCCTCGGCGGTTGCGCGCTGCGCGCTGCGGGCCGGGCCGGGCTCAGCGATGACGTGGAGAAGTGGGAGTTGGGCTCCCAGTTGTGGGCCGCGCCGGCCGCGCCCCGGTCCCGCTCGGGCGGCACAAAAACAGATGAATGTCTTTGGAGCGCGCAGGTCAGGCAGGCACCCTGGGGAGCCGCGCGGCCGCAGGGTCTTGAGGTTGAGAGGACGGGGTCTACCATCTGATTTGCGTTCGGGAGTAAGCGGCAGGGGCACCGCGGGCGCGGAGGTCCAAAGGGGTCCTTCACTTAAAAAAATCAGTGAACACCCATAAAAACAAAATCAGTGGAAAATCAGCAAAAATCAGAGGGAAAAAAATCAAGAAAAAATCAGTATAAATTAAGGAAAATTCCGAGAAAATCCCCAAAAACTTGAGAAATCAGAAAAAAGGTTTTGAGTTTTAGTGAAGGACCCCACGCGGAGGTCTGCAGCGTCTGCAGGCATTGCGCTGCTTCTCCGGCAGGGCAGGACCTCGCGAGGCGCAGGGGTTGCGTGAGCAGACGAGGTTTGGATTTCGATCCCGCTGGGCCGATCCCGCTCCCGCTCCCGCCCACGCCGTTCGATTTCGCACGTCCACGCCCCACGCCACCGTGTGGCACGGCAGGCATGGCCTCCTCCTGCCCCGTCCCCCCTCTCCCAGCCCAGCCCACCTTTGGGGCCCCATCCGCCAGACCCGCGGCCCCGCGGCCCCGCGGCCCCTCCTCCATTTGGTGCCGCCCTTTTGGTGCCCTTTGAACCGGGCCAGCGCGCGCTATACCGCCGGCCACCGCCCGCCTGAGCACAGCTGTATATGCGCCAGGCCAGGGTTACCCTCTGGGCTAAAATCGAGGAGGGAACAACTCTGAATTTTAGTGTTCACCGTTTTTTGAAATTTTGTGAATTGTCGTTAATTTTTGTAAATTTTCTGAATATTTATAGAATTCTTGTGAATTATCAGCGTTGTGGAAATGTAGTCAATAAGTAGCCGCACACACAACAGAGTAAAGCAGGCTGCATCCACGCCTGCCTACCAGCAGCGTAACACCCACTGGGCTGCTCGTGCTGCCTAGTAGGCAGGCGCAGATACAACCCACTTTACTTCACTGTACTTGCGTATCTTTTCTTGACTACTTTTCCGATTACTTTGAAAATTTCAAGAGCGAGGCCGCGCGATGAAGGCCCAGGCGCGGATCCAGGACGGTTGGTATTGGGGGTAACTACCCCCTTCTTGAGTACTAGGTAGGCCACCATTAAGGTAGGCAAAAAGCACTACTTTTCCCTGTAAGTAGTCAAAAAGCGGTACTTTACCCCCTCCTTGGAAATTTTCTGGATCCGCTCCTGTGAAGGCCGCGTTATGAAGAAAAGAGTTCGGGAAGGCCACAAAAGATTGCATGAATAAGAATGTATATCTACGTACCATATCTACAAGGGGCGACGACAAAAATTGCTGCTGCGGAATTGACACGTCGGGATGGGAGGTGGGGAGAAAAGAAATCACTGTGAGGTATTACGTCCCGGCGCGGTGCAGCGGGTGTCCTGTCCGGTCAGGCGGCGGGGTGGGGCGGGGCGGGGCGGGGGCGAGCAGCGAGAGAGCGATTACGGCGATATCTCGGTGTCATCCCGCGCTCAGCCCGGCTGGCGGCCCTGGCTCGACGCTCGAGGTTGGAGGCGCGGAGGCGGGGCAGGGCGGGGCGTGGCGGGGTGGGCCGTCATCCGTTTCCTCCGCTGCATCGGGTGCACCCACCCTGCCCTGCCCTACTCCGCCCCGCTCCGCCCCGCCCCGCCCCGCCCCGCCCCGCCCCGCCCCGCCCCGCCCCGCCCCGCCCCGCCCCGCCCCGCCCCGCCCCGCCCCGCCCCGCCCCGCCCCGCCCCGCCCCGCCCCGCCCCGCCCCGCCCCGCCCCGCCCCGCCCCGCCCCGCCCCGCCCCACCGAAGCGGCGCGCAAAGAGGCGCTCGGTGCACACCGTTCTTTTTCCGCGCAGTCGCCACTGCTGCCGCGCCAGAATGATAAATTTCCGGCAGCGCTCAACCAGAGAGTGATGAAGGGACCGGGGAAGAGAGGGGAGAGGGGGGGGGAGGTTATGCACCGGCTGCATAATGCGTTTTTAAGCGTAATGGCCCTGCATAAGTCTCTCTCGGCAGCGGCGCGCGAGCGGCCAGTGGGTCGGCCGGACGCGCCATTCTGACACGGGGCGGTACGGGGCGGGGCGGGGCGGGGCGGGGCGGGGCGGGGCGGGGCGGGGCGGGGCGGGGCGGGGCGGGGCGGGGCGGGGCGGGGCGGGGCCGTGGGATGGAATGACTGACGACGACTCGGGGATGACGACGCGACGGGGTCACCGGATGACGGGGGGAGGGGAGGGGGTGGCCGCCGACGCGACGCTGCTCGACTAGGCGGCTCCGGGTCCAGCTCCGGGTCCGGCTCCGCTCGGATGACTGGGAGCTCTCAGTGTAATAAAAACGGGCGCGGGGCGGCGAGCGCGCCCGTCCGCGACCAATAATATCATCGGCCGGAGGTGATGAAGAGCCCTCCCTTCCCCGTCGGGCGATAACGACCGACCCGACGCGACGGACGACGAACACTCGCCACTAGCCGAGCACAGCGAGCAGAGCGAGCAGAGCGCCGCTGATTTCCTAATTAGGTCCTCCTCGCCTCGCTCCACACTCCACGCTCCGCACTCCGCACCCCAGCGCCGAGCCCTCCTGCCGCGCCATGGATCAACTGTCACGCCAGGGCCGCACGGATATTAACGCTATCGCACGACGCGACCCACGCTCTCCTCTCTCTCTCTCTCTCTCTCTCTCTCTCTCTCTCTCTCTCTCTCTCTCTCTCTCTCTCTCTCTCTCTCTCTCTCTCTCTCTCACACACACACACACACACACACACTCTCTCTCTCTCTCTCTTAGTCTGCGCGGGGACGTGGATGGAACGCGGATACATACGCTAGTCGACGGGGAGAGTTATGGCGCGTGAGTTTGAGGGAGGGACAGAGACGGTGGGAGGGAGAGGGCCCAGGAGGGAGAGAGAGGAGGCTATCAGGCTAGCTAGCGCGTGGCACATGCAGTTGGTGTCGAGGAGTTGGCGCGCAGCCCAGCCCAGCCCGGCCCCGCTCCCACGAGGTGCCCGCGGCCTTCTACACTCAGCCAGTTGTCTACCTGAGTCAGCGGATCTTACGGGCACAACAAATAATATGATGCTTTAGGATGCTCGGGACCCTTCCCCTTCTCTCTCTCTCTCTCTCTCTCTCTCTCTCTCTCTCTCTCTCTCTCTCTCTCTCTCTCTGCCTCGCTCCTACCCCTCTCCCCTGATATACCGCGCTCGCTCATTCTCTCCTCATTGCATATACGGATCGCTCAATCATCGCGAGACGACGCAGGATAGGGGGCGGGAGTGGCGCTCGGTTTGTACCACACACACCTCACGCACGTCACTCCTGTCTACCCTGCAAACAGTATTAATTTTTATTATTTTTTGGGGGGGAAATTTTTCGCAGTATGAAGGCCTTTTTAAAAAATCGAATCAAGAGTAATGGAGCCTCATATGTCAGGGCTCAGAGCGGAAGGGCTCAGCTCGCGTCAAGTGGCTCCGCCCTGCCCGGCCCTGCCCCATGCCGTCGGCCTGTGTCGCTCAGCCCGGCTCAGCCGCCTGCTGATTCGGCCGGTGCTGATGCATTATTCGAAACAGCAGTGGCCGTCCAGGCTCTGGCATATAAAATGTATAACACTCCCAGGCCGAACCTGGTCGCCTTCTCCTCCCCCCCCTCCCTCTCTCTCTCTCTCTCTCTCTCTCTCTCTCTCTCTCTCTCTCTCTCTCTCTCTCGAGTTCTGTTAATGAATTCTGATATTGAGAACATAGTTGATTTCACGCTCAAGCATAATCTCATTCAGTTAATGAATTCTGATATTGAGAACATAGTTGATTTCACGCTCAAGCATAATCTCCTCATGAATCCTGGAAAAACTTTTCCAATATTGGTTGGTACTAGAAGATTTCTCAATCAACTTGACCTTCAAGTTTTGCCCAAAATATGTGTTATGGAAACTGCTGTAAACTATTGTGAATCTGTCTGTAGCCTGGGTTTACATATTGACCAAACTCTTAGCTGGGATGTACAAGCAATGAAAGTTATCAATAGAGTATTTTCAACATTGGCACAAATACGTCGTAATATCAGCTGTATCCCAATAGGCATAAGGAAAGTTCTTGTAAACTCACTAATCTTTCCACATTTTGACTATGCTGCTGCTGTGATGGTAGGGATGTCATCAACTTTAAATTGTAAAATGCAAAGAGCTCAAAATTCTTGTGTGAGGTTTGTCTATGGTGTAAGAAAAAATGATCATGTGACATCATACTATGTTAATGCTGGCTGGTTAAAACTGGAGGAAAGGCGTAAGCTTCAGTTGGCTCTTCTTATTTTAAATGTAGTGAAAACTCAGAAACCCACTTATCTATTCAGTAACTTAACATTTATGTCAGCTATTCACTCTAGATCTTCAAGGCAAAATAAACTCAGTTTACAGGTCCCTCAACACAGAACTGAAATATACAAATTTTCTTTCTCTGTTTATGGTTCTCAATTGTGGAATGATCTCAAATTGTATCAATACTGTGATAAATCTCTGCGATATGCAAAATTGTCTCTTTATGAGTTATTCTCAAGTATTTATAACATGTAATTTATCTAAGAAACATCTTCATGTACAGTATGTATAGACTTATCAATAATTAATTATTTGTAAAATTTTTGTTGTCAATGCTCAAACAAGAGAAATGAGAGCAGGTTGTATACGTAAGGGGCTTTTAGCCTATTGTATATAATCTTTAATAAATCAATTTCAATTTCAATTTCTCTCTCTCTTTCTTTCTCGCGTCTTTCTCCCTCACACAACCTCTCCCTCGCCCTCACCTCCACCGCCCACACACCCACCCACACAGACACACACGATCACACAGAGAACACGCGCTATTGCATATAGTCACTCGTAGTTGACTAATACATTTGACTAACGGCTTTGCGCTCGCAAGTGGCCAAATTGCTCAGTCCAACTTTCCTTCCTTCCCAGTCCCAGCCCGCCGACAACCCCTCCCCGGTCCCTCACTAAGCCATGAGAAATCTGTTTGAGCGCAACTGGCGGCGGGAAAGAGGATTTCAGAATTTCAGGATGGGAGAGGAGACGCGTGCAGTATGAGCCGAGCCGAAGTCGAAACTAATTCATTAAGGTGGCGTGGCAAGAGTCTGTGGGGGTACGTTGCTGCGCTTGCCGCCCCGCTCCGCCCCGCTCCGCCCCGCTCCGCCCCGCTCCGCCCCGCTCCGCCCCGCTCCGCTCCGCCCCGCCCCGCCCCGCTCCGCCCCGCTCCGCCCCGCTCCGCTCCGCCCCGCCCCGCCCCGCCCCACTAGGTCCCGCCCAGTCAGACACGTGCAGACAGAAAAGCGGTACTAAAGTATGAGCGATGGTTCCGCCCAGTCAAGTAAAAACTGCCATGCAGTCGGTAGTTTCCGAGACAACATGCTGTCGTTCGCGCGGTTGGCACGGCCACGGCCGCCAAGTGTTTTTTTCCTTTTTCTGTCTGTTTTGTAAGCAGCAAGTTTCGCAACCGGAGCTTCACGCTTCCAAGCTAGAGCCCCGCGTTCTACCTTTTACTATTATTTTTAGCAGATGACACTTAAATCAAAATCATATTTAAAAGTAACTACACTGGAAAAACAAAGGTGCTATCTAATGCCTTTTAAAGGCGTTAGTGAAATAGTGCCTTTAGAAAGGCGCTACCGCCTTCCAAAGGTGCTATTTTTGGCCCTATTCGTGCCTTTACAAAGGCATTAGTGCAGTAACACCCCATAAAATTCAATATATAGCACCTTTGTTTTTCCAGTGTAATAGTAAGTAGCAATGCTTTCACTCTCGAAGCGAATGTTGTCCGATATCAGTCACTGAGCTCTTAGACAATGGGCTGTAGGCGGGAAAGTGTCTGGTCGTCGCGCCACGATGACGTAGCTACTAGCTAGCCCCCCTCCCTGCTCATCCCCACCCCGACCTCGGGGATGCAGGCGAGCCGCAAGCGATTTGTACGACGGGTCGCCTACCCGGACCTCCCGTAATGCGCCAAGGTATTTTTGATGGCTTATAAAATCTTCCCTATGGGAAATTTTCGATGCCTCTTCTGGTCAAATCCTTTATTTGGTCTATAACTACCCCACCCCCCTGCCAAGCGGCATCGCTTGACACAAAAGTGCAGTATCCCCCTGGATTCAGAGATGTAGACCCCGCACTATGGCGCCTTTGCACCGCCGCGCCGGGCGCCGCCGGGAAGGCAACCATACCATGGGTAGGAGCCGCACCATTGGAGCGGGCGGTGACAGTGGGTCGACCGATGGCTTTCCTCGGGGTATAAATATTCTTTTGACGGATTCGGTATGTCTGCTCGAAAGCGCGAGCTCACTTCAGAGCAGCATGAGCGGAAAAGCGAACGTGATCGGGAGCGGGAGCGCGCCCGTGCAAAACGAGCTGAAGCACAAAGGCTTACATCACGCAAACTCACTGTGGAGCAGCATCCTAACTAAAGCATATTTTGCCTGATGTTTTTATGCTCACTACAGCTATGGCACCACACTATGACAAAGTGCACCGAAGAAAAAAAATTAAATTATAATTACAAAACAACGCTGTGAGAGAAAATATGTCCCCACAATAGACCTTATGATAAAAATGTATCTACTGATAGCGCCTGCGAGACACTCGGTAGGCCAACTTGCCATACACATGTGTGAAAGTGGCAGCCTATCCATGGAGCGCAAGTAGAGGGGGCGCAGAAATAAAAATTCTGCATACGCACATTTTCGTGAAGTCGCCTCTCGAAAAGTTAATTGTGCGGGCACACTAATACTTTTCCACAGAGAACTCCATAGCCGATTTCAAACGAAAGTTAAATGCAATAATATTGTGTACACTGCGTATACCAGAGCGAGGATTCTCGCCCTCAGGAGAGCGAGAAAATTTCTCTCACTCTTTGAGAGCGAGGTTTGGTTTTCTCGCTCAATTAGAGAAATAGTCTAAAAAAAACCTCGCCCTATTTGAGCGAGGATTGGGAAACCTCGCCCTTTCTGAGTGAGGGTTTTTATCCTTTATCTCATTCCATTTGAGTGATGGTGTAAATTCTTTCTCAAAAAGAGCGAGGATCCTAAACTCTCATTTAAATAGGGCACGAGAAAAAATCTCAGTCCTTTTTGAGGAGATATCTCACTCTTGCATTTGCAGTACACTGTAAGTTTCTCACGAATAAAACCTGCTCTTCATAACATACGAACAGAATACATTCTTCGTATTACGAAGAATTTCTTCGTATTACGAAGAGGTCTTGTTTGTAATACTAACGCGTGCTCTTCGTAATACAAACAGGATCTTCGTAAGTTACGAACAGAGTCCTTCGTAATATGACTGCTTCAAATCCTTCGTAAGTTACGAACTGAATCCTTCGTAATATGAAGAGGTCTCTTCGAAAGGAACTAAGAGTGTACAACACACTTAATATTGTGTGATACTTTCGTATCATCTGCTTTCATTTACGACCGCGTTTGGAATGTTTTTTTTTTACTACACTGTGAAAAATATGTACGGAAATTTCCGGCTTATTTTTTCCGGACATTTCCGTACTTGATGAAAACGGAAACGTCCGTTCAGATGTCCGTAGTATATGGTTGTTTCTGCAGTACCGTACGAGAAAAATTAGATCACAGCTTGGAAGGATTCGTCCGTACCCATCACGGTACGGAACTTTTCCGTCATCGGTTCCGTACTAGGATTCTCATTTCTTACAGTGTATTATTATTTATCGAGAGTTGAAGCTGGATGAAACCTCATCGTTACTGATGTATAGTAGTTATTTTGTTCGGTCCAGGTGTGTGAAAGGTATCATCCTTCAAAAATAACTCGATTTTGACAGGAAGCGTATGGGGGGTGGAGGGGGGGGGGGAGGCGGCGCGGCGGCTTGGCCGTACGGCTCAGCGAGTTTGGCTCGGGGATCAGCACGCGGGGCGAGACAACGCGTCCGCGTCGGTTTACTTTTCTTTTATAAAAAAAGGCAAAAGCAGGGTGACAAGGGATTCCCGCAGAGGAGCGCCTGTGCACAATTTAGACGCAGCGACACTGCAAAGTTTAATGTCCGTTACGAAATCGCCTCGTACGTCTGTGGTGGCTTTGCTACTCATTCAAAATTTACTCTGCGTTATTGGCAGAGAGGTATATTTCTACCCGCATTTTCTCGTCGTTCCATTCCAGTGCAATCACATCTGTTGCGAGCGAGTGGTGACTCGCTACTCGCTCCGAGCGGATGCCAACCCTTTGCACTCGCATTGCCCGCTACCCCAGCCAGGTGTTTACGCGCTCGTCGTTGTGAACACGATATAATTGAGATCTCTTCTAAACATGTCAAACGAGATGTATTTTTTTTAATTCAGCGTTTTCCCATATCTCTCTCTCTCTCTCTCTCTCTCTCTCTCTCTCTCTCCCTCTCTCTCGCTCTCTCCCCCCTCCCTCCCTCCCTCCCTCTCTCCTTCCCTCCCTCTCCACCATCATGACAAGCCTTTCCGGTAATGAACACCAACAGCGCGAACAGCCGCGCCCATACTGTGCTTCCAGCATTTTTAATACGTGCACCTTGTTGCGCGTTTTTTTTAAAGGTGAGAAAGAATAAAAAAGAGAACGCTTCAAAGGGGCGAAAGAGTATGCGTCCGGCCCGGCGACAGGGCCAGGGCTTGGCTTCCTCCTCAAGTTTACACCAGGGCTAGAAGAGCCCGGCTGGACCTTTTTTTTTAAGGTACGCTTCAGGGTGGGGAGGGATGTGAAAACTTTGGCGAGGAAGGTGCAAGGAGAGGAGTAGAGAAACAGTGAGAGGTTTCCTGAAAACGGGAGGAATGGAATAAAATAAAATCAAAACCCTCTTTCTTAAAAAATGCGGGTGCGTATCACTGCGTATAGAATAGCAAAGAGGGAGGGAGGAGCAGGGGCGGGCGAGCACTGCGCACTAGTAAGGCGACCGCTCTCACAATATCACAATTAAGAGGACCAGAGGACATACACATTTTCCTAAATGTTTTTTTTTTTCCAGAGCGATGAAGTGTACGTTTACGTACGCCCGGCCCAGTTGGATTACCGCTAAAGGGCGGGTGGGCCGCGTGCCCTGGCTGGGCTGGGCTACCGGTGCGGCTACCCTTTACGGTGGCCATACACGAACCACTCTAGCGGCAGCCGGCAGCCCCATGCCATGCAGCCCCTCCCATGACGAACGTGGGCGCGCGTGAGAGAGAGAGAGAGAGAGAGAGAGAGAGAGAGAGAGAGAGAGAGAGAGAGAGAGAGAGAGAGAGAGAGAGAGAGAGAGAGAGAGAGAGAGAGAGAGAGAGAAAGAAAAGACGAGGTGAAAACTGCATAACGCCTCCGCCCTTCCACCTCCTACAAGCACCGCATGACTCTGCACAATTTTTCAAGGAGAGGCAAGTGGATCAGCTGAGCGGCGCGGCTCTGCGCGGCGCTCCGCCGGTAGGATGCTTCCGCGCAAGTCAGTTTGTCCTTGTCGCACTCATGGGGCACCGCCATAAGGAGCGAGCGAGAGGACACTCTTCTAACCGCTTTGAGGGGATCAGTCTGCTGGCTCCGCCTCTCGCACGTTAGTGTGATGTTGTTGGGGGCTGGAGGAGAGAAGAGACGCGGGGCGCGCGGGGCGCCATGGGCGAGAGCCAACTCGTTGCCACGAGCAGCAGCGGAACGTAGGCCCATACTCCTTGAGTGCGAGAGAGCCAGTACGCCCTCGAACCAACGGCGGACTCCTTGAGAGCGAGTGAGACAGATCGAGGAGTGCGCTCGCTCTGCAGGGGGAGGGCGCGGAGTTGAATGAGTGGCGGGGGCGGGAGAGAAGCGAGGCGAGAGCACACTGCTCAATCACGGTAACCCAGGGAAGTAGGACACTATAGGAAGCGAGGGTCGCCCACTCCCAAAATAGGTGTGCTACAACAGGTTGGCGAGTTGATGCATTTTCGCAAGTTGAACGCATTTTTTTTCGCGAGTTGGATGCGATTTGAAGCTAGTTGATGGCGAGTTGGGCTCAGGCAAGTGTACAAAGAGATGGCGAGTGAGAGACTCCTCGATAGGAAGTGCGAGAGTGCATCGCTTGTCCCATAGAGGAGTGTGAATGGTATGGAGATGAGTGCGCGATGATGACGATTCACACACGCGTACAAATGTACGAGTTTCACACTTGTATGAGGTCTGCATGACTCAGCGTTGGTGCAGACGATGGTGGGAGACTCCAGCAGCACACTTCCACCATCCTCCCCCATCACCACCTCCTCCGCGCCGGTGCAGTCTGGATATAACTGCCCCTTCGACTTATGTGGGCGCGCCATCTTCTTTCCCGGATCTTTCTCCGCCATTTTGCGCCCTCCTCCCTCCTCTCCGGGTGCGGCGGTAGCATGAGAGGAAGGCGCCCTGGAGTCGAAGCTAACATGCTCTTTTCAGAGGCATGTGCAACATGACGCAGTCTTGGGTTCAGTCCAAGGGGTCTTTCACTTAAGAAACAAAAGAAGAAGAAAAATAAGAGTCGAAAAACTTACAAAAAAAATAATGGATTTTTCCCTCCGATCCCGCACGTCGTCGTCGTCGTCCTCGGCCGCTCAAGACCCCACTCCACTCTCTCCGTCCCCAGTCCCCGCTAGTTTATAGTAACAATTCAAGGAATATCGAGACACTCTAGAAAAATCGGTGTGCGCTTGAATTTAATGAAAAGGACTCCATCAATTCGGCCGCGGTTGTGCCATCAGGCCTGCACCGAAGTGAGCCCCGGCGGCGGCCCCAGGGCACCCTTCTCTTACGGCGGCAGAGCAGCAGTCAAAACCGGAAGTGCTGGCGGCGGAGGACAGGCCAGTGATGTTAGATAAGTAGGCAAAAGATCGTGCGCATACACCTGTGAGTGGCAAACTCTCCACACATGAGAATACATTTTGCCTAGTAGGCAGGCGGAGATACCCGTCTGCCACACACAGGTAGGTGTATGCGTACGATCTTTGCCCTACTTATCCAACATCACTGGGACAGACTGCCATCTCTTTTCTGCGACCACCGTCCGCGCCGCCGCACCCTGCCGGTCGCTACCGCATCGCGACCTGCTCGGCCAGCAGCGACGTACAGAGATGCGGCGGGGTGCGGCGGGTAGGGGCGGGGTGCAGCAGGGTGCGGCGGGGTGCGGCGGGGTGCGGCGGGGTGTAGCGGGGTGCGGCGGGGCGTGCGGCGCGCAGGGTAAGGGAAGGTGGGGTACGGAGGGCCCCTAGGCTAGGAGGGCCCCTAGCGGCGGGGTGCGGCGGGGTGCGGCGGGGTGCGGCAGGGCGCGGCGGCGTGCAGGGCAGACGACACGACCTCCGCTCGACGCGCCCGCGCGCGCCAACAGATTAGTATGACAGTTGAAAATGGGTCTCAGAGATTTCCGGGAGAGAAATTCTTTGCGCCCTCCTCACTTGCCCCGCTCCGTACTTTTTCCGCCCTTGCTCCTTTCAGCTCTGCGACGACCACTTTTCACGCGCGCCGGCAGTCATCCGGGAAGAGACCGCGAGAGGCGTGGCGTGGCGTGGCGTGGCGTGGCGTGGCGTGGCGTGGCGTGGCCGGGAGAGGAGAGGAGAGGACGCTTGCTTTCACCACAGTTATTATTCTTTGCCATGGAGAGGAGAACTTGGACTGAGAACGGAGCGGAGAGAGAGAGACGAGAGAGAATCGCGGTAACTTGTGACGACTGTCAGATGCATCGGCATGCGCGTTTAAACCGACGCGTCTGTATGTCTCTGTGCAGTATTTCTCTGTGTCGATTCAAATGTACACACATTGTATACTTAAATGAAAGTACGGCATGCATGCATCTACAAATGTGCACATGCATTTTTTAATGAATATACCCACGTGTACTTCGTAAAGCATACGCATACAGCCGTCAATTTACATGCCATGTACACTTTGGAAAATATTTACATAGGCATGCACACATTTCTAGAAGTCTACATACGCATGTATGCATATAGGCATGTATACATTTATTAGAGGCAATCAAAGTGCACATGGCATTAATACATTAATGTGTACAATGTACATACATTGGTAAAACAAATGTTAAGTTTCTATACATCATGGTGTATAGTTGGCAATTCTATACATGACATGATGTATAGCAGGAACTAAACATGACAATATGTTTAACAACCAAACACTTCGTAAATGTTTAGAGGTTAAACATTTTGTGATGCATAGAAGTAAACACTTGGGCGAGGCTTCACATTGAGAAGCATAGCATAGGGATACCACGCTGCGCCAAGTGTATAGCCAACTGAACACTTGCATAGTGTTTAAAAGATAAACATCTGCTGGTGTATAGTTTGAACTAAACATGAACAAGTGTTTAAATATTAAACATTAGCAGTTAAACATCAGGTGATGTATAGAACTAAACATTTGTTTTACCAGAGTATTCGTGCTATGGGGAATACTAGCCTCGCGACCAGAGACCCTTACAGACTTAACACACGCATGCACAGCACAGGCACCCCCGTTCACTTTCCTTTACGTTTTTCAGGGAAAAAAAAAGAAATCCTTATTGACGCAGGAAGGCACTCTGTATTATGCATGGCATTACGTGGCTCCCCTCCTGGCACCCGCTTACGCTCACGCTAACGCCCACACCAACACCAGCCAGCCCGGGCGGGGCAGGCGGGGCCCCTGAGCAGATTAGCGGCTGCAGAGCCTGGCCTGCTGGCTGCCCTCAAGACTCCCCTCAGCACTGCACAGCGCTTTTTTTATTTTTTTATTTTTCGGAGCCAGCAAGTTTGAGCAGCCGACGCGGCGCCACGTCGCCGCACGAGTTTACAAAGACAAACTCAACTCAGGGAAGAGAGGGTGTAAGAGCGGGAGATGAGGGTAGCAGAGAGAGAGAGGGAGGGAGAAGAAGAGATAGGAGGAGGGAGGGGGGTTGGGGGTGGATGGGGATCATGATATTATGTTTCAAGTCACGACGCAACAGCATTACGTACTTTTTGAAGTATAAATTTGCTTGTCAAAAAGACGGAAAGATTTGTTATTGTTGAGCTGCCCCCACGTGAGGTGACGTTTACAGAATGTTTTTCTTCATTCTCATGTTTATGGAGGTCGCTTGGAAGTCAGAAGAAATCATTTTTTGAAGTCAGTGGCATTCACCTGGAATCGAGGGAAATCTTAAAGGAATCAACGGTATTTGATAGGCTACATGGAAGTCTTTGTTAAATCAGTTGGAATGTTGTTGAAATCCTCGAAATCATTTCAAATCTGAGTAAAATCTTTGAAATCCGGACACCAGATGTTCACTCTCATTTCCTTACGGATGTGCTATCTCTGTAATACGGATAATTTTGTGCAAGCGTAATATGGATCACAAATCATCTGTAATACGGATAAAATCATCCGTAATATGGATTAATTAATCCATATTACAAACTTTGCTTGATCCGTCAGTTACGGTGAATTTGGTCCATACCTTATGGATGAAGGCATGTTTGTAATATGGATGAAATTATCCATATTACGAATGATTTTATCCGTATTACAGATGATTTGTGATCCATATTACGCTTGCACAAAATTCTCCGTATTATGGAGATAGCACATCCGTAAGGAAAATGAGAGTGTTCACGACTGCTCGAAGAAAACACTGTCAATAATGCCCCCAATACCTTATTACTTATGGATGGTTTGCATATCGTTTCGTACCACCAAACGTTTCTGGGGAGGTGGGTGTGCGAAGCGCGCCAGGGGCGTCCCGCCCCGCCCCACCCCACCCCGCCCCGCCCCACCCCACCCCGCCCCGCCCCGCCCCACCCCGCCCCGCCCCCGGGGGAGGCATTGTGGCGCCGCTAGTGGGCCTCGGTCTTCATCACGGGGATTAGGGGCGATTTGTCATGCAGCCGGGTGGGGCGGGGTGGGGATCAGAGGCGCAGTCTATACCTCGCCACGCCACGCCACGCCACTATCATCGCGTGTAGTTCGCGAAAATGGTCCGCCTCACCCAACCGCACCCTACCTCTCGCAGGCGGGGCGGGGGCGGGCAGTGAAATGGGTAGGGAGCGTTCGAGGCGTTGCGGATGAAGTGCGCGCCGCACTCTGCCACGCCCGACCACGCCCCACCACGCCCCACCACGCCCCACCACGCCCCACCACGCTCCGCCACGCCCCGCCACGCCCCGCCACACACGCCGCGGTCCATTTTGGTCATTATTTCGAAACAGTGATGAGCGCGGCGCCCCGAATTATATTCCCCGGTTTTATATCGGTGTGGCTCACTCGACTTCCGCGTCAATATCCCTCTGCGGTGGTGCATACACATCCCGCGTCCTCTAAAATGTTTTTAAAATGCTAAAAAACAAAACATATTTAAATACTTATTTATTTTACAAATGGACAATAGGACAATTAAGGAGACGCGGTTCGGTTCGGATGCACCAAGTTTGAAATACGGTGCCGAGTGCACGCGAGTGCAGCACGCTGAGGGAGGGGCGGTGGTCAGAGGCGAGAGGTCCTTCAATAGAAATTCAAGGGTACGCCGATTTTTCTTATGTTTATAGTTTTTCGTGATTTTGCTTGATTTTCACTTATTATTTTTCGGATTTTTTGTTTCTTGATTTCTTCCCTAATTTTTTATTGATTTTTTTCCCTGATTTTTTTTTAAATATAAAAAAAAATAATAAAAAAACTGATTTTGATTTAGGGTGCGCATTTTTTTTGGAGTAAAGGACCTACTCGGTGAGGGCCGCGCGGAAGGCGTGGCTAGCGGCTAAAGCATGTGTGTTGTGTTCTCTCCCTGCTGAATAATGTACAGCAACACGTGGGGGCCCCGCCCCGCCCCGCCCCGCCCCGCCGCCACGCGGGAGAGCTTGAGAGTCACAGAGTCAGCGCAGAGCTACGCGACGCGGCGCGTCTACCTGCTCGCACTGCGCCGGAGCGGTGCTGGCGAGGGGAACCTCACTTTTTAAAAGAGTGTTACACTGATTGGAGGTTTCTATTGTGATTGAAAGGAAAATTTGACCAAAATTTAAAGAAGCACTGAAAATGGAGGAGTCGCCTTTTTCAATCTTGGAAGAGCGACTTGTCAGTACCAAATTTTTATGCTCCTGGGAGAGCGACATGCATGAACATCGCTCTATTAGAGTCACTTTAATGACTGTTTTTGAGTCAAATCATCGAATGTCACTCTTCTGGAGCGATTTAAAAATTCCAGAAAATACTCGATTTGAGTCGCTTTAGCGAAAGTCAGTTTTACTGAGCGATGAAAAAATACTCCGCTCATTACGGGTGAGAAATGTGACTAGTACATTTCCAGTGAGCTCTAAAGTTTTAGCACCAATTCAATATTTTGCAATGTTTAGGTGCTTAAAATAGCTTTTTGTCGAAAAATTATGTGACTGGATAGTGATTGGGAAATGATTGGAACGCAGGGTGTACAACTGATTGGAGAAGGTGAGGTACCCCTCGGGCCTCGGGTGCTGGTGCTACATCTGCGCCTGCCCTCACCCCAGCGCGGGTGCTTGTAGGTATGTTGCCCAGTAGGCAGGCGCGATGCACCATACCCACGCTCAGTGTTGCCAGAAAAGTTAGGCAAAACAAACGCGCAATACACCTGTGTGCAGGTGGCGATATCTCAGCCTGCATGTCAGGCAACTTCCCTGCACTCGTGTCCAGACGTTGCCCAGTAGGCAGGCGGAGATACAGTCCCGTTACGCACAGGTGTATTGCGCGAGTTTTTGCTTAACTTTCTGGCAACACTCCCCCTGCTTCACTCCGCTGTGTGGTTGCCTATTCTCTTCTGGCAACACTGCCCGCGCCAGTGGACCGTATAGACATTAGTGGTCCAGCTGGGGGGGGGGGGGGGGTTACAGCACTACTGCCACTGTGAAAAATATCTTTGTAGATTTACGAATTATATTGTCAGTTACGATTTACGAAATATGTTGTAAATTTACGACGACAGTTTTTTGCTCTTAAATGAATTTCAAGTCGATATAGATACGTAGTGGTTGAATTTTTACGATTTGTATTTGTAATTTTACAACTCCGCACCGTAAGTTTCTTACGAACAAGTGCTGTTCGTAACGTACGAAGGATTTGGATCCTATGTAATGCAAACAAATCCTTTGTATTACGAACGGTAGGTATTTGTACGGCAGGTGTTTGTAATACGAACCACGTGTTCGTATTACAAATCAGTGGCTGTTTGTAGTATGAAGAAAAAGTGTTTTTAATATGGCTGCTACATATCCTATGTAGTTACAAACACGATTCTACGTAATACAAAGACCGCTGTTTGTGAGAAACTAACAGTGCGGTACGAGGACTTCCAGCTTTTTATCACAGCACTGCCAGAAAAAACTACGGAAAGTACTGTTAATTTTTTCACAGTACTCATCCGTACTTGAAACTACAGTGATCTCCGTCTTTTGACTACGGAAGTCTTCCGTCATTTTTCTGATAAGCTCTCCGTATGGTGCCAGCTAGTTTTCATGCTGTTTGAATTGGCAAGAATCTCAACAAAGTTTAGCCCGAAATTGGTTGAGATCCTGCTCTAAATGCATCCCATTTGTCAGGCTAAATTGACGTGCAATTTAAACAGCCAAAACAGCATGAAAACTAGCTGGCACCATACGGAGAGCTTATCAGAAAAATTACGGTAGACTTCCGTAGTCAAAAGACGGAGATGACTGTGGTTTGAAGTACGGAGGAGTACTGTGAAAAAATTAACAGTACTTTCCGTAGTTTTTTTCTGGCAGTGAGTGGCGGGAGCGCTACACCACCCCGCGCGAGCCACCGCGGTACCGGAACGGATCGCACTACTTGCAACCAGCAGGCCACGGCCATCAGTCAGCCGCCCCGCCACGCCCCGCCCCGCGCCTGCGCACCCTTGTTGGGCGACAAGCCCCCCTGAACCAGCCCCGCCCCGCCCCGCGCCGCCCCTTGTCCCACCCGCTCAAACATACTAGGGTACAGCCAAGGTTAGTGGCATGTACACAGTGTGCCTTTCCCACCCACGCCCCCGCCTCTTCTGTGTCTACCCCAATGTCCACATACCTCTCCTTCCTTCCTTCCTCCTCTCTCTCTCGCGCTCTCTCTCGCTCTCTCTCTCTCTCTCTCTCTCTCTCTCTCTCTCTCTCTCTCTCTCTCTCACACACACACACTCACACACAATTTTACTCATTCTCCCCCTCACCCATCTGGCTATTATTCAATTTGTTCTGAAAATCCCCGGGTCATACTCTCCATCTTTTTGCCTTGCTCTCTCGCAAAAAAAAAAAAGCGAGAGGGTCTTGTAAGGTGCCATGTGGAAGCTCCGAAGCGATGCGAGAGGGAGAGAGGGCAGATAGAGAGAGAAAGAAAGGGAAATAAAGACAGAGACAGAGAGAGAGAGAGAGAGAGAGAGAGAGAGAAAGAGAGAGACAGACAGACAGACAGAGAGACAGAGAGATCTTGGACTGGCCGTGCTGTGCACCCATGCCGAGCGGGGCAGAGCGTAAACGCCTGTGGACGGGCGGTTAGGCAGGCCCGCCCAACATCAGTGCGCGCGTCCTGCCAGTGCTGCCTACACCCCCGGCGCCCGGGACCCTCTGGCCCCCTCTGGCCTGGTCTGAGACGCGAACCCCGCCTGGCCTCGCTCCCCATCCAAGCTCTCCCCTCCACGCCAACTGAACTCATCATCTTTCTGGAAAGCAGCAGCAGCAGCAAGTTTTAGTGCATGGCCAGGCTAGGTCAGGCTACACCAGCCGGCAGCCTCCTCTTGTACGGCCCCGCCCCGCCCCGCCCCACTGCCCTCCACATCGCTTGCGCGTCCTCATTTGCAAAACAAAGTGGGGGAGCAAAACGATTTCGAGAGACAGACGCAAAGAGAGAGAGAGTCAGTAAAATAGGGTGCGAACCACCAGGCGGGTGGGGGAGGGAGGGAGTAGCGGGCGGGAGCAGAGGCGCGGCGGCGGTCAGGGGCTGCGGGGAGTGGGGCGCGCCTGCCACGCGAGAGGACCCCGCTGTTCACGTTTTTTAGAGTCGTATGTGGAGGCTGTCTCTGTAATGCGTTGGTAATGGCTGCAGGCCGCGGTGGGACAGTTGCGAGTGCGGTGCTGGCGAGCAGAACCGCCGAGGAGGCAGAACACGCGGGTGCGCGGGCAACAGTACGGGTGAGTCAGGGGAGAATCACTCATTCAAAGTGTACAATTTTGTTTTTGCCTTTTTATGAGTTTTGTTTTTACTGTGCTAATAATGAAAATTTCTGTCACTTTATGATAGATTTTGATCTTCTCATTATTTCTGACTATTTTCGTTCGTTATGAGTTTTTGTTCATTTGTTCTCGATTTTTCGGATTTTTCTGGAACTTTCTTCTTGATTTTCTTTCATGTTATTTTGTTTTAATTTTTAAATGATTGTTTAGGGGCAGTACAATGATTTTTCGAAGTGATCTACCCTCGGGGTATGCGTAAGGCTAAAGGATATGGATACTTGGAATCCTACGGGTATTGGTACGGGTAGGGTAGGATAGGGTAGGGAGGGTGTAGAGAAGAGTAGAGGAGGGTACGGGGTAGGGTAGGGTAAGGTAAGGCACGGTAGGATATGGTAGGGTAGGGTAGGGTAGGGAGGGTGTAGAGAAGAGTAGAGGAGGGTACGGGGTAGGGTAGGGTAAGGTAAGGCACGGTAGGATATGGTAGGGTAGGGTAGGGTAGGGAGGGTGTAGAGAAGAGTAGAGGAGGGTACGGGGTAGGGTAGGGTAAGGTAAGGCACGGTAGGATATGGTAGGGTAGGGTAGGGTAGGGAGGGTGTAGAGAAGAGTAGAGGAGGGTACGGGGTAGGGTAGGGTAGGGTAAGGTAAGGCACGGTAGGATATGGTAGGGTAGGGTAGGGTAGGGTAGGGTAGGGTACGGTACGGGCAAGGGAGATCATAAAGCGACGGCAAACACTTAGACTTCTAAAAATGCGTTAACGAAACACTGAACGGAATTTCAGTGCGCAAACTTTGACTGTTTTTGAGATTGGTTGGCGTGTTCACTTGACGTCAGGAAGAAACAATTGTTTCAACAAAAATTAATTTCAACAATTTCAACAACAATTTAAAAAATTAACTGCGGCCCTCCTTTATTTTTCTTGTTTTCTTTGTCTTAACACTCTTGTGCCGTTCCGGTCCCCTAACTAATTGGCGGCGCTGTGCTGTAAAGCGTTATTTGTCGTAATATTTATTTTTCCGAGGCGGGGATGGAGAATGGGGATTATCAAAACGGAGAGGAGGGGCCGTCTCGAGAATCGCTGTTGTTCTCTCTCTCTCTCTCTCTCTCTCTCTCTCTCTCTCTCTCTCTCTCTCTCTCTCTCTCTCTCTCTCTCCCCCCGTCCCTCTCTCTCCTTCCCAACCTCCCTCGCACCCCCTCGCTTAACCTCGCCGCGTGGTAAATAGGCTCATCTTCTTCTTTTGCCGACACAGTGAGCACGTTGAGCCAACAACGGCGAAAAAGAGAGAAAAATGGAAACGGCAGTGCAGTGCGGAACGCGTGCGAAGGACCGAGGCGAGGAGGAGGGCGAGACGAGGGCGAGGGTAGGACCATTCATCCCGGCACCCTGACACGGGGACATGAGGTTTAAGACAAGTGATAAACGCCAGCGTGGCTAGAATTGAGATGCGCCGTCCCGTCGCGCTGCTCTCCGCTCTTGACAGAGGAGTGGAGGGGGGGGGGCAGGGGGGGGGGCACGAGCAGAGGGCCTGGGCCTGCTGCTGTCTGCTTCCCGGCCAGCCAGCCCAGCCAGTGCGCGGGCGTTCATGTAGGAGCGACAGGGACAGGCCCCGTCTGGAGCCAGGAAGTGTCGAGCCATAATCCTAAGTGGACTAACCCAAACACCCCGCCCCCCTCCCCCCCACACACACACTCAAACGAGCGTCGAGTTCCCAGAGGGGTGGAACCGGCGAGGGGGAGGGGGGATACGGGGGGGGGGGGGGAAGAAACTCTCCGACAAACTTGTATAACGCTGCTTTTCGCGCAATTTTCGTCGGGGCTGCCGCTTTCCTGTCGAGTCTGTATCCGTCCCGCCGCGCCACGTGCAAGGCGCGCGCCAGTCCGGTTTGGCTACAACGCTGAGAGACCATGTCAACTGCCCTCCTCCCCCACTCTCCCTCAGCAGACTGCCGTCTGACGTCCGGCACCAACGTTTCTAAAATGTTCAGAATTCGAGCCGAACTCGCCGCTCGCGACCCGGCCGGACTTGTATTGAGCCGGACTGAGCGCCATGTCCTCGACTGTACAACCCACTGGGAAACCTTGACGACACTTTGTCACACGCACCACCAAAAATAATACGCATTTCATTTTCGTGTGGCGTTTTTTTTAGAGTCGGCAGCAGCAACACATCAACACGTCGACGGTGGCGGAGACTCACCTGTGCGTAGCGGTCCACCACGCCCTCGCCCAGGTTGAGGTCGGTGCCGGCCGTGCAGTTCTCGCCGAGCAGGTGCTGCGACTCGACGATGCGCAAGAACCTCGTCACGATGTCCACGTGTCCCTTCTTGGGCATCTCGAAGTCCTCCACCTCCATCACCCCCTCCTGCGCCGTGTCCTGGACGTCGTCCTGGGAGCCCGGCGTCGCCTCGGACGCGCCGCCCAGCGTGAAGTGCTCGTCGTGCTCGCCGAGCCGAGCGCCGCCTCCGCGGTCGTCGTCGTCATCCTCCTCCTCCTCCTCCACCACCAGCACCGGCACCTCGTTGTCCTCCGCCGGGCTGAGGGTCACGTCGTCCTCCTGGATGACGGCGATCCCATCCGAGTCGTCGTCCCACGCGCCCGACAGCTTGGCCGCCTCGATGTTGGCCGAGGCCGGCGTGGTCGGCGCCCACTCAACCT
Source organism: Frankliniella fusca (assembly GCA_029379305.1). Taxonomy (NCBI): domain Eukaryota; kingdom Metazoa; phylum Arthropoda; class Insecta; order Thysanoptera; family Thripidae; genus Frankliniella; species Frankliniella fusca. The sequence continues at coordinate 160,224 of JAHWGI010000325.1, read as the reverse complement.
TGTTCAGGCCCCGGCCCCGGCCGCGCTGGAGCTGCTGCACAGTGCGGCTCATGTCGTACGGGCCGATGAGAGGCTCGGGCCGCGCGGTCGAGGCCGGCGGCGGCAGGCGCCGCCCACTCTTGCTCAGCGCCTGCTCGATCTCGGCCAGATTCTCCATGAGGACCTGCTTGGCCTCGGACACGATGGGGTGCATCGTCACGTCCTCCTGCTTGACGCTGCGCGTCGTCAGCACCCGGGCGCTGGCACCCGCGTCCTGTTGCAGCAGCTGCTCCTGCAGGTCCCAGAGGCCGAGGCCGAGGCCGCGCTGGCCGGCGCGGTGGCCGCGGAGGCCGTTGCGGTGCCGGGGCCGGCGGCCGTGGCCCGCCCTGGCCCCGTGCCGGTGATGGTGCCGGTGTGCAGGTGCGGGCGAGGCCGTCCCCGCCTCCACCTCCCCGCCCCCACCCCCGCCGCGCGCCAGGATCTGATAGGGGCTGACGAGCACCTCCTCCGGACCGGCCTCCTCGGCCAGGGCCACGGCCACGACCAGGAGGGTCAGCCACGCCACGCACTTCATGTCGGCGTGCGCCTGGGCCGCGCCATGGGCCGGGCGGTACGAGCGCAAGCACGCGGCGCGCCCCTCAGAGCTAGCCCGCCCCGGGCAGGCAGGCCGGCCCGCGCCGCACCGCGCCCGGTAGGCCAGCACACCGCTCCGCCAGCTCCGCTCCGCTCCGAGACGGTCCGGTCTGGTCGCGTGCGGACAGCACCGCGCAGCACCGCTCGCTGCGGCGGACGCTGACACACTGGCGGCTCCTCGGCGCGGCGCCGCCGAGTCTAGGCAGGGGCAGGACGCCAGGCAACCCCCGTCGCGCTGCGCCGCGCCGCGCCGGCCCGGCTGCGATGAGAGGGGGATGACTAAGGCTGCGCCGCCGAGGGCAGCGTAAGAAAATGACGCTTCTAGTCTAGGACAGTACAGTCAAACTTCCTAATTTCGGACGAAATTTGACGTATTTTCTAAATAGCCTCTGATATGCGACAGATGTGAAAGGCGATCTGGGAAATGAAGAAACTAGACCCCAGGACCTACCTGGTCACGTGTCGCAAGATTTTTTAATCTCAATTCTTGTCTGAGCACGAGCTCAAAAATCAGTGTCCGAAATTTAAAAACATGTGTTTTCCAATTTCGGACAAAAAGTTCCTAATTGCTGGCAAAGCTGCAATTTTAAAAGTACATATTTTTCCATAAAATCTTTTTTGATGGAAATTAAATTTTAAACAAAATTTGTTATGTCCGCAAGAGAAAAACCAGAAACGCTATGTTTGTTTACCACGTCATTGCCCCTAAACCAGCATAGATATTATTGCACACCATAAAACAAATTGTGTTTGAAATAAAATTTCCAACAAATAACATTGACATAAAATTTTGGTAGGACAAACTTTAAGAAACTCCATGTCTAAAAATTATCTGATTTCTGAGCATTTAAAGCAAAAGACGCAGTTTTGTCCGAAATAAGAGTACGTGTCCGGAATTAGGAACTTTGACTCTCTGTAAAAAAGAAAAACAGGAAAGGGGAAAAGAAAATGAAAATTCTGACATTTTCATGGACGTAGACTTGCGGATTTGTTATCTAATGCCGAATTTATTACATGTCTAAAGCCCACTTAAATGGTAGCTGGTAACAATAAAGAGAATAAATTTCTTGAAAATTCAACGTAGCTTCATCTCCTTTACACTAAAAAGTTACATAAAAAACACAAACAACAACAACTGAAAAAAACAACTGAACAGATAATGTGTTTGTTTTTTTCAACTTTTATACTTTTATCATATGAACAGATCATAACCAAACAATAAAGAACTATTTTTTATTTCTTTTTTTGTATTTTGTTTTGAAGAGATGACACATTTTAAAAAAATTGGAAGTAAAAAGCACACTAAACAATAACATAGAACATTAACTTCGTACAGACCAGTGCGGTAGCGTCTGCCCAGGATTTGGGGAGAGGAAGCTGTTAGGTGTGCAACCCGACAAGCACAAGCAAATGCACGCGGGTCTCAGTGGGCCTCATCTTCAGGTGCGGGCGCTTGGTGGCGGGCAGCTGCTCTGGTGGCAGCTCTAGGGGTTGCAGCTCGCTCCGGGCTGGCTGCAGAAGGTCGACCGACCAGAACTTGATATGCGCGGCCGCGGCCACAAGAGGCACAAAGACGGGCAACCTTCCCCTGAGCTGCGCCGGGGGCGGCAGCAGCTGCGGGTGGGGGGGCGGCTGCAGTTGCGGGTGGGGGAGCGGCAGCAGCTGCGGGTGGGGGGGCGGCAGCAGCTGCGGGTGGGGCGGCGGCAGCAGCTGCGGGTGGGGGGGGCGGCAGCAGCTGCGGGTGGGGCGGCGGCCTGCACTTGAGCTGCGCGCGGAACAGCAGCGCGCCGTTTTCCAGCAGGAGCTGCGCGGGGAGCAGCTGCAGGTGGAGGGGCGGCTTGCACTTGAGCTGCGCGGGGATCAGCAACGCGCCGTTTTGCAGCAGGAGCTGCGCGGGGAGCAGCTGCAGGTGGGGGGGCGGCCTGCACTTGAGCTGCGCGGGGAACAGCAGCGCGCCGTTTTGCAGCAGGAGCTGCGCGGGGAGCAGCTGCAGGTGGGGGGGCGGCCTGCACTTGAGCTGCGCGGGGAACAGCAGCGCGCCGTGCTGCAGCAGGAGCTGCGCGGGGAGCAGCTGCAGGTGGGCGGGCAACCTGCCCCTGAGCTGCGCGGCGAGCAGTAGCACGGCGTGTAGCTGGAGGTGGGGGGACGGCCTGATTTTGAGCTGCACGAGCAACTTCAGCGGGAGGGGCAGCAACGCCACGAGCAGCTGCAGGTGGGGGCACGACGAGAACTTGAGCCGCACGTGCAGCATCAGCAGGTGGGGCAGGTGGAGCAGCAGCGCCACGAGCAGCTGCAGGTGGGGGCACGAGCTGAACTTGATTCGCACGTGCAGCATCAGCAGGTGGGGCAGCAGCGCCACGAGCAGCTGCAGGTGGGGGCACGACCTGAACTTGAGCCGCACGAGCAGCATCAGCGGGAGGGGCAGCAGCGCCACGAGCAGCTGCAGGCGGGGGCCAGACCTGAACTGGAGCACCACGAGCAGCCGCGAGCAGACGAGCAGCCACGACGAGAGGATCAGGTCTCGCTATGAGAATGGCCTGAGCATTAAGTGGACATGGCCGTACGGCATCAGCGCGAGCAGCAGCTGCACGTGCCTCCACCGCGAAATTAGCGGTGGGATCGTGTTTCAAGGAAGCAGTCGGGTTTTTCGCCTGAGCCTCGAGCTTCGCTGCCTCCGCTGCCTTCAGCACGTCAAGAACGTTCAGCTGCTCCTGGGTGGAGAAGAGTGGGCACCTGTGCAACAACAATAAGTCTAGTGAGTGTTGTATGCAATATTCAATAATTGTAACGAAATTTAGCTAAGCAAAGAAAAAAAAGCAGAATATTAAACAGGGTTGTTACAAGATTGAGACATTCAAACTTTATGACATTTCCACGATATGCTGCAGATTTTCCCAGAAATTTAGCCAAAATGCGACAAATTCTAGTGACGTTAAAAAATTGATGAATTATTTTCATTTTCTTGACTTTTCTCCGAGTTACAGGTTTTTTTAACACGTTACTTTTTGTAGCTGCAGTCAAATCAGTAGTCCCAGTGATATGCAGGATATGCCACACTAACATTGAAGGATGAATTTATCTAGAATTCCTAAACCTTTAAGTGAGCATTATGATGGAGTAATAAAAAATTATTACATGGAATTGATGAGTAAAATGGCAGTGAAAAAACAAATGCAAGGTCTTTCAGACAGGTCCTATTTATTGCCTAAAGTGATATAATTACATTTGGATGAATGTCTTTAGACAAACAATAGGCCAGTGTTTTCTCCAATATAAGGAAGAGCAACCACATATTAAAAAAGAATAGGAAGAAACTTACAAAAAATATACTTAAGATTACGTTTGGAGAAGTAACTATGTACTAATGGCAAGACAATTGGAGAAAGAATTTCTATCACACAACAAAGTGAGGAGAAATATTTTCATCGCAATTTGCAGGTACATTAAAGGGACATCATCATAGACAACTAAACGAGAGCATAAAAATGCATACGCACTCATGCAGTAAAAAGTAAAGAAACAAAAAATTTGTGATAAGTATTTTTAAAGAAACTTCTCAAACTTTCAGACCTCTTCACAAGACTGGCCACAAAAATATTCAAAACGAAAAGAAAACTGACTTATCAACCAAAAATGATCTGTCCTATAAAAGTTCACAAGAATCACATAGCATATGGCAATCAACCAATTCAGCGTTGGTACGGTGGCTGGAAATACTGAGGCAAAACATTGTTGACCCAATCCTGCTGGGGGCGGGGGCCTTGGTAGGGCCAATGCATATAGTCATTTTGAGGGAAAACTGGTTGTTGGTACCACGGCGGTGGAGGGACATTGACAGGTGCGCCATTGACAGCTGGACCATTGACGGGCGCGGCGCCAGCGACGGTGAAAGTTGCGGGACGGACCACGGCAGGTGGGGCGCCGGCAGCAGCTGCAGGTGGGGGACGGACGGCGGCGGCAGGTGGGGCGCCGGCGGCAGCTGCAGGTGGGGGACGGGCGGCGGCTGCGGCAGGTGCCGGACGGACAGCGGCCGGTGGGGCGGCGGCGGCGGCGGCAGGCGCAGCACGGCGAGCTGCCCTCCTGGCAAGCAATTCCTCCTGCTGCTGATGCAGTTGATCCTGCAGGTGGCGGAGCAGGGCCTGGGCACGCGCCTGCTTGCGCAGCCGCCGCTCCTCGGGCGTCTCCTGGCGGCCGACGGGGCGGGCTGGGACCGCTGGGTCGAACTGGAGAGCGTCCCGCGCCCGCTGGAGGTACACCTCGTGGGCCGGCCGCGGGCGGGCGGCGGACCCGGTCGCCTTGGGCAGGATGGCCGTCGGGTCGTGCTTCAGGGTGGCGGTGGGGTCCCGCGCCAGCGCCTCCCTCTTGGCCTCCTCCGCCACCTTGGCCACCGCCGCCACGTGCAGCTCGTCGTTGCTGGACCAGAGCGGGCACCTGCGCAAGAGACACGAGTCACACGCCACGGTCAAGAGAGGTACAAGCACTAAGCCATCCATGTGGTGAGTTCCTCAGGTCTAAACTAAAATGATGGAAAGATAACATGGCATGCAAAGCCCGTCACATTACAAGCTGATGCAAATCAAACCGCTGCTGATAGATGTGAGAGGAAAGGTCAGAAGACCACACAGTAAGAAGAAATAATAGAACCGCAAAGAAAAGATGAATTGATATGATTTTCCAACTTACTACGACAACAGTACAAAAGACAGCACTTACATGTAACAAAAATAGGTCTTGATATTAGATTTATTGGTGAACAGATGTGGTAGATTGGATTTAAGGTATCCAGGGGTTACGCACAAATACTTAAGAGTTTTCATTATAACTTTATATTCCAGTTCATATTATAACAACCAAAGTACAGTGCTCCATATAACAAAATCACAGAAAATTTGTAGCAAATATGCTATCACCCTGCCTATGCACATACAAGTAAAAAAGAGATGGAAGAAAAATGTCATGGTTACTACTAATGTTCTAACTTTCTGGTCAAGAAAGAAAACAAAGGGAAATATGCATAACCCTCCATCTTACAAGCAAAGAAGTACATAATATGAAGACAAGAGAAGAGCAAATTAATGGAAGAATTGATGCATAAGAGAATTGGGTGTTATTTAAGAGAAATTTTAAAATGTTCTGGACCAGAGCATATGTCTTAAATCATAATGTCGATGTAATTTTCTACACTTACAAAAAACAGAAAAGACTGTTCCATAAGAATTAAAAAACAAACAAAAAGACAAAGAATCGAAGAGCAAATCAATGTCTAGACTAACAAAACAGGTAATTAATATTTAAAATTTTCATGAATACTAAGGGGCTAGAGAGAGAGGTGTAGAGGAGGAACAGGCAAAAGTAGTATGTAAAATATTCTGCTCTTCATATTTAGAATCACAAACATATGAAGTACTTCTGCACTTTTCTTGACATCATCATCCTGATCACCTTCACTTCACCACTCATAGTCTTCTTCTTCCTGTTCCTCATCATCTTCCAGTTCTTCATCTCCTTGATCTTCATCATCTTCATCTTCATCATCTTCATCATCATCATCATCTTGATCATCTTCATCTTCTTGATCTTCGTTTTCATCTTCTTCACCTTCTTCATCATCTTGATCATCATCTTCTTGATCTTCATCTTCTTCGTCCTCCCCTAGAGTTTCATCATGGTCACCTTTGTTATCTTCTCCCTCCTCCTCTTCCTGCTCCACCTCCTCCTCCTCTTCCTGCTCCACCTCCTCCTCCTCTTCCTCCCCCAATTCATCCTCCCCAAATATATCGTCATCAAAATAATCAAGCCAACCTCTTGCTCTCGGTTCATAAAAGTCAAAATACTCATCATTATCAATCTCTTCATCTTCTAAATCACTATCACTGTCGTCATTCCGAGGTGGTCCTTGATATACTGGAAGAATTTTAGTAGGATCATGTTTTAAAGATGAATTTGGCATCCTCGCCATGACTTCTTTCTTTGCTTGTTCTGCAACTTTCTTCACTTCTGCAACTTCAAGTGCATGGTGGTCGGAGTACAATGGACACCTAAAAGCAAATATCTATTGTTACACCCAAGACAAACCATAAGAAATCTTTAATACCACCAGCCTTGCCTAATGTGCCAATTCAGTGAACATCTAAGAAATGACCAGAAAAGATTTACAAATATTTGGGATTTCTTCAGGGTACAGGAAAAAATAATTACATCTTTAAAACTCTTGTTGAGATTGAGAGAGGTACCAAAGATTTGAAAAGGACCAAACTTCATTTGGTGTAGCCAAATGAATGAATACTGAATAAACATTAAGCCACCAAATATTAACTACCAGAAAATCCACTTACATCAAACCTGCATATATTGATTTCTATCTTATACAAAAAATAATTTTCTCTAATGCACTAATACATTCCTGGTTTTAGAGAATAACAATTTTTTTTCCTTGGTCCCCCGAAATTCAATATATGCAGGTTTTAGTGCAAAAAAGAAATATATTGTGAATTCCCTTCCACAACAAACTGAAGTTCCTAGCAAAATATCTCACATGCAGCCACTACACAGCAAAGCACTGAAGGAAATATACTCTGGAAGCAAAATACATCAACAAATGGACCACCAAAGAAAGTGAGAATGGATAAAGCATAAACTAGTTGATGCAAACTATTAGATGAATCCAAGAAGTAAACACACTACGGCCAATGTTAATGTTGAATCTAGCCAGGATTGAGGATCAGGGAATGTCTGAAGACTGTCAAGGAAGTCAATGTTACAAACAACTTCTCTTCAGAACATAGAAATGACACTTGAGATTCTGACACATCATATGAAACCCATGTTAATCCCTAAGGAGACTAAAATACACATACACAAAACACGCAACAAAACACACCAAACTCACCTAATTTAATAACTTGGTATAAAAAAAAGCTTCTTAAATCTTTCTTCATAGAATTTAGCAAAATATAACCCAACACTTCTTGCTTTGTTTTCGGTGATCCATAAACAACTTTCCCCATTCTGACAAGATTTGGTAGAACCACATCAATAACTTACATGAAGATAAGTTAATTCAACAAATGATGTTGATAGTCATGAAGACATTTTAAACGATAATGCATTAGCAATGTTTGGTTGCAAAATTCAATTTTCATCATTCTGATGTCCCAAGGAACTCGCTGTCTATTCAGTGGACATGTAGCCAATGGCTAACCCACTTCAGCCTGGTCCAAATCTCAATTGGCACAGACTGTAAGTTTAAACAGTGACATACATATAAACCAATTGTGAAACTCAAATTTTGAGATCAAATATTGGACCTCCAGCATCCACAGGGCAGTACCTAACTGCTACTGATTAACCAACAGAATGTTATGAAAGGATCCCTTGATGTCTATATAAATAATTGCATACATGTGCTGCTAAACAAATCAGAATCAAATCTGAATAGTTACTCTCCCTCACCATTGCTAAAGCATATTGTAGAAAAAGGTTAGAATGAAGTCAGTGGTCTGATATCACTTGATATGTTTAGAACTTTTCAGGGACCTACTTAATGTTCAAATGGCATGTCCAAGTTGCACTGAAAACCTACTAGTAAAGGTGATTGGCAGTCATTTCAATTATCTTAAATTATAAAATACAAACTAAAGTGATGAGAAAGCAGGAAAAAGGTGAAAGAGAAAGTTTAGGAAGAGGATGGCACATCAGCAGCTGAGGATAGTTTTCAAGCAGATATGCGTGCATACAGCCAATTACAAACATTTTAACTACAGTACAACCCGCTTATAGCATTGACCCTTGGGTCCGCGATTTCTTGACCTTAGAAGCAGGATGCGTTGTCAACAGGAAATAACACTTTCTCCCGCCCTCACCCCCTGACCCAAAATTCTCCCTCCCCCCTCACTCCACGAGCTTCCTCTTTAAGCATTTTTGACAGTTTTAACTCCTGTCCTCAGTATTTTGTCCGTCAAAAATTTAACAGTTTAAAAATAAATTGACAAAGTTACAAGTAAAGCAACAGGCTGAAATGGGAAATAATCTCAGAAAACTGCACAAACTGAAAACTCTGTTACCAAGACTGTTTTTCTTGCAGCGAGGGGGAAATGGGGAAGCCGCTGGAAGATATACAATAAGTCCGTAAGTGAGGTCGAGTGAGAAGTGAGGCGAAACCGAATGAGGCCCGGCGAAGCCAAGTGCGGAAGCGTAAAAGCGTAGAACTGAAAATGACTGTAGGAATGCTACATTAATGTTAATATGGGTAAATCTTTACATTTCCCGAAAGGGGAGAGATATTAAAAGGATGTCACATAAAATTAAGCATTGCTCCTCAATTCCTAAAGTCGTGTAACCCAGCCTCCGCTTCTCGCTTCTACGCTTCCACGCTCGGCTTCACCCGGCCTCACTCGACCTCACTTTTCGACTTCCTGGATATCTTCCTGGGCTACCGTACCGAGCGAGCAGCGGCGAGAGAGAATAGCGACTAGACTCGCTGGGAGGGGAGGGTTGGCCCCTGCCCTCGCCACCGCCATCATCCCCGCTCCCTCCACCACGCAAGACGTTAATAATGTTCTTCCTTTTATTTACTCAGTTTTCAACAGTCAAAAATGCTAAAAGCAAGAAAAAGTAGGAAAAACTGCCCCAAAACGCAAAGTAGTTTAAAAGCGGAAATTTTGACAAAAGTCATAAAGATATTAGATCAGTGAGTGATTGTAAATGATATAAGCAGGAAAATGTTTCATCCAAGGAAAGATATCGCCGAGTTTCACTATACTTACTTTTCATATGCATCGCCACCTTGCCCATTAAAGTGAGAATAATTCTGGACAGGTTGACGACAGATATAGCACATCATAGCTCCACACTGGCAGGTCATTTTGTTGCAGCCATCTTCTTTGACAAACTTCCTGGCGCATTTCCAACAAGTTCTATGCAAAAGTAAGAAAATTTAGTTTCTCACCTCTCCATGAGGTTTAAAGATAAAAACAGATATGAATTTTACCTCACAAGTGCTTCAGTCATTTGATTTTCAATGTAGGTTCTCATTTCTGTCTCAGACTTTTTCTCAACTTCTTCACATCGCAGAGGTACGTGACTTATCTCCTTGCATAATCTGGAAGAAAATTAACTTCATAAATCTTGGGAGGACAATTAAAGTAATCATATTCAACAACATAAAAAAAATATATATATATATAAAAAATGGTTTTATCTTGTGGTTACAAGTGTAACAAACCTGCAAGACTCTTTCATACAATCAGGATTGAGGCACCTAAATATTTTATCTTCCCTGGGAGGAATGTTACAGAAGTCACAGAAAGGACACTGAACTAGATCCTCAATGCCAGCTGCTTTTACTTCTTCAACTTGTTTTCTTTGAACCAAGCGTGAGAACACAGTAGGTTTTAAAATTCCCTGTAAAATTTTTAAATTAATGTAAACACAAACAAAAACAGCAAGACTTGTATCAAGCAAAACCACATATTAAACAAAATTTAAAATACCCGTAAAGTTTGAAGGTTGAATTCAGATGAGCAATCAGCAAGACAAGGAAAAGTTGTGTGACCATCTCCAATGCGCTGCTCTGAGCTCCTGTAATTTGCATTTGTTGAAATGAGCATTTCAGTTTACCCTTGTTAGGATCAAATGCATAGTGCAATGTAAATATTTACCTTTGTACACAAGTGACACAAAAAATGTGTTGCCCTTCACTGCAAGGACGAATATCTTCTAGCATTACTTCACTATCATAGCAGCACTGACACTCAAGCAGTTCACCATTTTCTTTTGCCTAATATTAACCAAATTTTTGTTACTAAAATCCTAAACAGTCACAAACTACACAAGAAGAAAATTAAATTCCACTTGCCTTTTGAAAAGCAGCTTCTTTTCTGGATTTTTGATCATTTAAATATTGGACAATCTTCTTTTCATTCTCGATAAAAGCTATCTACAAAAACAAAATTTGAATGTGTCAAACCTACAAATACAATCACACCACAACACACCAAACAACTATAAGAGCTAATTGTGTTTTCCTTACCTCCTGCAGGAATGGAACATTAATGCCCTTCCCACCGTCATGACGAGTTAAATCATAATCTACTTGATTTCTTCTGGACTTAAGTTCTGTACCTTTCCAATTATCAAGTTCACGACAGGTAAGAGTCAAATTGTACTTATTCCTACTAAATGCTGAAGTTATATCAGTCACTCTAAGTTTACGGTATCTGCATAGGAAATATTAAATTTTAACTTCAAAATAAGGATGGCTCAATTTTGCACACGTGATTAAAATTGAAACTTACTTATTCCTTAAGAACATAGTAGCTTGATTATTTTGATGTGATGGATTACGCTTTTGGTCCGCAAAATATGTGAATGGATCAGGAATAATTTCTAAAAAGTTTGGAATGCTGAATTCTTCAGTATATTTTTTTTGAAGAGCTAACTGATCTTGGCGCCATTGCCAATCCTTTCTTGATGGGTAATCTTTCTTTTCAAGGGCTTCAGCAACAAATACCCGGAGCTCATCTTCCTTGCCAATGAGCAGGCGTGCTTTTTCCTCTAAAAATGAAGGGTCTGCTTCGGGAAATATCTGGAGGAAGGTATCAAGCTGGTCCTCCCACGGCTCTCTCAAGACTGCAGCAGCCTCACTGCCATTTTCCAAGCTCAGTCTTCGTTTCACTTCACTCAAACTTGACATCTGAATCTTTTCTTTTTTCACATCAGTATCTTGACTGAACGCTGGTGCTTTTGAGGTAGAAGCCGAGGGCTCAGATTTTAGAGGTTTCGCAGTAGATGCTGGTGCTTTTGAGGTAGAGGCTGAAGGCTCAGATTTCAAAGTTTCTGAAGAATGGGCTGTTGCTTTTAAGGTAGATGCCAAAGGCTCAGATTTTACAGGTTTTGAAGAGGATGCTACAGTGGTTGATGTCACTGGAACTGAGTTTGAGTTAGTAACTGGTGGATATGAAGAAGAAACCTTAGCAGATGAGCTATGAAGACGGATTTCTTGATTTTCCGAGACTGTGGACTTGTAAAATTTCAAATCTTTACTGGATCCAGCAGAAGCATGTCTATCCACTTTCAGGTCTGAAAATCAGTGAACACAACACAGTTGAATGAAATTGTAGGATACACAATACAACAACTTAAATTCAAAACAAAACCTACCAAGTACTCGAGGATAATCATTGTCAGACAGCATTTGGACTATTAAGGCATTGAAGGAGTCATCATCACTGACATTCTCACAACGATTCCACAAATAATCTGGGTCTGCCTCAGGAAACATCTCACTTAGAGTACCCACACGTGCAGCAACTCTCTCTGACTTGGGAGACCTCTTTGAGTCAGAATTTGACGAGGGAAATCTTAAATTGGGGCTTTTAATGAGTTTCTCACTCTCATTCAAGGGCTCAATTCGAGACCTTTTACTAGGAGAGGAGATACCATCTTCTGCAGGATTAGATGAACTAAATTTTAACTTCAAAGGTGTATGACGGTCTTGAAATGCAATTCTGTCCACAACATTACTGGCTGCAACAGATACGGCCTCCATAGGTTCATCAAGAAGCAGAACTGCTTTCTGGACAGCAGTCGTAACAATATCTTTGGTATTTGGCTGCTTAGGAATGGCCCCTAGACTACCAGCACTGGCAGATGAACCAGCACTTGACTGCCCACTTGGCTGCATGGGAATAGCCCCTAGACTACCAGCACCGGCAGATGAACCAGAACTTGACTGCCCACTAACAGAAGCAAGATCAATGGTTAATGATTTATCTGGTAACTCTCCACCACAATTTTGAGAGGCTGCAGGTTGTTTAGAATCTTCCGGAACATCTTCAGATGGTTTGTTCATTTCTTTGACATCAGTGCTTGGAATCGAGTCTGAACACTGAGGAAGCGGAGAATATGGCTCATCAAGAGCTTGGACAGTAGATGGCGATAGCACCCACACTTCTGGACTGTGTGCATTACTGATCCTATCGGAAGTAGGGCCAGCTGCTACTGCAGGAAGTGGGATTATATCTGGACCTTCTTCTGGCAGAGCTAGTCCAAACTCAACTAAGAAGCTTTGGACAACACGATTGACTAGTTCATGACCACTAGTAGAAGAAGTCAAACTCTCAGTCTCTAATCTCTCAAATACTACATTTTCATTAACTAAATGACGAGCATGATGGATGTCAAGTAAGTCCATTACAGAGGAGACATCTTCCACTAAAGCATCCATTGTCAGGAACTGTGGAGAGAAACAGAAAAAGAAAAAAACAAATTAACCCAACAAACTGAAATGACTTAAAAGAAACTATTACGCAGTTTGCAGTTGGCATTGAAAACAAAAGAAAAGAAAACAGGGATCCCTTCTACAAAACTATGTGATCCAACTTTGAAATCCGAAGACAAAACTTTCTCAACGCGCCAATAACCAAAACAAACCTTGCAGCAGGAAGTTCAAGGGGAATAGCAAAGGAGCTGGAAAGAGGTTAAGGGTACCTTTTAGTTTGATTAAAGTTTCTCTGACAGGTATTACGTTTAACCCACCACAAAAGATTCAAAGTAATATTCGCACGAAAAGCTTGCAAGAGAGGACACACTTTAGATGCAAGACGGTAAATAAGTATTCGAGTGTTCGGAAAGAATGAAGTTCGTGCAACAGAAGGAATCATCCTTTACGCGAACACAGCAGATCAATCATAATTTAATTTCGACAGTTTTTTCCGAGCAATCAAGCGAAAATCACACACTTTCTCCTAAAACAGAAAAGATCCACCTACGAGATAAATACGGCGCGAAATCTGTTAGAGCCGACCGGCGGCCTGTCTTCAAGTCTTACTGAAGACCGCTTGAACGGCAATGTCCAATAACAGTTTCGTAAAGTAATCTAGGAACTAAAAATCAGACAACGGCGAATCTTGATTATCTAACGGTCAGTAGTTTACTACCTTCTCTGAAGATGGTCTGCGTTCCGACATAAAATCATTGGAACCTAACACCCAACACATGCACTGCACTGCACACAACAAGTGAGAGGGGGGCGAGTGCGAGTGCGAGAGTGGGGGTGGAGGTGGTTAGTGGGTGGGGGAAAGCTCCTAACCTCCAAGAAAACTCTTGATTCCGATTTGCGTGATTGTATAAAACGTAGATCAAATCCTCTTGAGGTAAGTGGTCTGTAGTTCTGCGATTTACACTGGCGAGAACCATCATACCAGCCAGTGTAAATCGCAGAACCACAGACCACTTGCCTCAAGAGCACCCAAGAGGGCTGATAAGTTAATTTTTCCTTGTACAGTATTTTGTTTTGAGGAGGCGTTTTGAATGAAACGTCGAAAATTGAGAGGAAAATTTTGCATAGGTATTCCTTGATTTTTTTATTTGGTACTATTTTGCGAACACAATAATGAATTGTCTCTGTATCAGTAATTTCCACGAGTTGGTCATTCCCTGCTCAGGGGGGGGGGGGATGTAATCCCCTCCTCGTAATTTACATTTCTGTTTTGAATTCCAAGCATATTTATTAATTTGATCAAATTAATCAAACCATTGCTTCATTCGAAACGTAGAAACGGGAGGACGAGAAGAGAAGCGCGAGTTGCGAGCCAAGTTAGGTTAAATCTGAAATGGTGGTTTAGGGTCCAATGATATTTGTGCGATTCGATATGGGCTGGGCTTAGGCGGCTGCACGCGGCCGAGGATACCTGCTTGAACCGAAGAAGCTGATGGCCGAATTTTGAAATTTTAAAACAATGTCAGAGGGCGGTGAGAGGGTGAAGGGAGGAAGGGAGCATGGAGAATGGAGGGAGTGAAGGGAGATGTTGTAGGCAGGGGAGGGGGAGGGGGCATGCGCCCACGCGGCTGCGCCCTTGCGCACTGCGCGTGCGCGTCCCTTGACTGTCGATACTCCACCCCGCACGTTCCCTTCACTTTTCCGATAAGGTTGGGACTGAACCCGAAACCACTGAGACCAGCTCTATAGCCTGGCTGCCTCGATCGCCTATCTGTGACCGAGCTACGGCATATTGTTGACCTGCGACAATGTCTCAGCAAAGGGTCCCGGGTCCCGCTCGCTAGCGAGTTCTAGCAATTTCTCTATAGGCAGGTCGTGCGACGCGGGGTTGCCCCCGCTAGGTGTCTCCAGGGCGGGCCCCCGGCCCGGCCTCTGCCTCACCCCCACCCGCAGGTCCCGGGCAGGCCGGGGCCGGGGGCCGGGGCCGGGGGGGCCGGGGCCCTGCCCTACACAGTGCCGTTGCACGGCGGCGCCGCTCAGGGGCTCTGCTGGTGCTGGGGTAGCGCAGGGGGGTGCCCGTCTGCCTGCCCGGCCCGAGTCGAGTCGAGCTAAGGGGTGGGGGCCGTCGGACCGTGGGGCCGTGGCGCCTCACACAAACACACAAATGTTTAGTTTGAGCTCCGCGGAGCCCGGGGGTGGTTGGCGCGCGTGCTTGGCGCCGCGCCTCTCCGCGCCTCTCCGCGCTAGGCTAGGGGGGCTTGGAGGTCCCGGGTCCCCGCCTCGGCCTCGGCCTCGGCCTCCGGGTCGGCACCCTGGCGCCCGCACCGCCCGCGCCCGCCTCACCCTCCCGGCCAGCACCTCGGCCTGCACGGCCCCCCGTCGCGTCGCGTCGGCACACCGCTCCGCCACTGTCGAGGCCTCGGACACCGCGGGGATGGCCTCTGCGGCCGAGGCCCCTTCCCGACGTGGCCGTCGACCCCCCTGTCGCCCTTTTCCCTGTCCGCCCCCTCCCGCACCTCCTCGCCGCCCTGCTCGGCCGCGCGCGGGGCCTCCCGCAGCGGCAGCGTCGCCCACCGCGCCGGCCCCGGCCCGGGGCTCCCGGCCGCGCCGACCTCGGGCAGTGACGTCATCGCGAAGGTAAGGCTCTCAATACATCACTCGTTGACTCCAACGCGGGCGAGATTCTTCGCGCTGCGGGTTTTGTATTTTCCACAACATGTGTGATTTGCGTACGGTGTTCTGTCGTACCTCGACTCGCTCTTGGTCCTTGGTCGGGAAATTTCACGATGTGCCCTTCTTTCCCGCTTCAACTAAGCACTCGCTCTCCGTTTTTTGTGACAATTGTGAGGCAGAAGGGGTGGGTGTCTTGCCGCGCCGCTGCCCTGTGCACCCGGACCCCCTCTCCCACTCTACCCTCCCCCGGGCCGGGCCGGCCGGGCAGCGCGATATAAATCGATGGTGGACATTATAGTTACGCCGCCGGCGGCCGGCGTGGCGGCAATGCTCGCCTCCCCCCAGCCGCTCCAGTACAAGACTCTTCCAACAACAATATAAGTTAGGCAGACCAGACTAAGGTAACACTTTTCCTCACCCTCTCAAGCCTGTAAACTCCTATGCTGCCCGTGCTTCGAAAAGACCTACCTTAGGCTGGTCTCACTATAATATTCGGGCATTTGCTAAACGCCCCCTCTCCCTCCAGAACACCGGGTTTTCTTTGATTGAGGGGCACCTCGGTGACTGGTGACCGCTGAAATAAGGTATTCCGCTAAACTGAAACCGGGACCTTGTGAAGAAAATTACGCCCGCTGCTTATGTTTCCCTCTGTCCGCACATTGGCTGATGGCGGAAGTGACATCAGCGTGGACCAATCAGATTTCGGGAGGAAACAGAACCTGCGGTCATGCTCTTCTTCTTTAGGTTCCTGTTCCCCTCGAGCGGAATACCCTATTCGAATGACGCGGGTGACGGGACTGGTACACTCGGCACTCGGCGTCGGAAAAGTATTTCCATTATGCTCTGGACAGAAGCAGGACGTCGGGAAAACGTTTGCCAGACCTGCGACCTGACACACCCCCCGCCCCCACCCAAACCCGTGCTCTTCCATGATCTGCCTCGTTTCCTTCGTATTTACATTTTTCCCCCCCTTTGTAATTTCCCGGGCGTGCACAGACTTTTTGTGTTGCGACGCGCGGAGCGAGCTTGCTGCGGGGACAAAGGAGTTGCGGGGCCCCAACCGGGCCCCGAGGTATGGGCGGTCATCCCTCCAGATGCAGAAGATCGTTTTTTAGTGCCCTCTCACTCACTCCTAGTGGCCGAGACCCATCTGTGTGACAAGGACGGAGATCGGAGATACGAAAGCGCTCCTCTGAATCTGACGGCAGGACAGTGGAGAGCCCCTCCCTCCGCGCCTTTGGCCTTTGGAGGGTGAGGGCGGGGAACGGACAGACTTTTCAAGGCTGGGGAGGACGCCCTTTGGATGGAATATGGATGCCCCACACGGCCCCAGGGCCCCAGGGGGGGCACACGGCGGGAGAGTGACGAGCCGGGGACGGAACGGGGCGGGACGGGCCGTCTGATTCAGAAGATCGCTCACCTCCGTCCTTGTCGCACCCAAGGCGGCGCCCAAGGGTCTACCACTTCCATAATCCCCGTACATCCCTCTAGATGATTACTGATAATCAGATAATCATAATCATGTAAAATTTCAAAATATTGAAAATTTTTGACAAATTTGGAGAAATATTATCAAATTTGACCAAAAGTTGCGTGATTATTGGCCAATAATCAGTAAATATGAGAAAGATTAACTCAAATCTTCATTGATAATCACCTTAATCGTGACTGATTATAATCCTCGTACGCGATTTTTCAAAGTGGTAGACCCTTGGCGGCGCCCTCTCTTTAGGATGACGGGGACGGGATCCTATGAGTGCGACAAGGACGGAGGCGCGAGAGCGATGTCTTCGGAATCAGACGGCTGCCCGCCCTGCGCTGCGCTGGTGCCTGCTCCGCGCCCACGCCGCCCCGCCCTGCTCGGCTCCGACCCCATCGACCGCGAGATGCTCAAGCAGGCCCCCAGCACCACCCACAGCCTCCCAGCCTCGCTCAGCGGCAGGCTGATTCCAGAGAGCGCTCTAGCACCTCCGTCCTTGTCGCACCTATGTCGGTGCCCTATGCGGGGGATGGCAGGGCCCCATGAGTGCGACAAGGACGGGGGCGCAAGAGCGATCTTCGAATTCAGCCGGTAGCATCCCCGACCCATACAGTAACGTACCGCCGCCCGCGCAAGAAGGCCACCCGCACCTGGAAATGTCGCCTGTCGACTGATTCCGAAGATCGCTCGCCTCGCTTTGTCTCTCTCGCACTCATGGGCATCGCCGTATAGGTGCGAGAGAAACAGAGCGGGGAGAGCGCTCTCCGGAATAAGTCGGCTGTGCTCTTGCGAAATCAACAGGTCGAGAGGTTGCTTGTGCCTTCCTTGCCCTGCAAGGCTGAGCCGAGCCTGGGCCGACACCATAGGGCGCCGACGGCCGCCGACCATATCCGCGGATCACAGAGCATTTACCGTCATTCAAGGAAAGCGGTGTACGTGATACGATTTCCATTCGAAAATGGCGAGAATGGCACTCAGGTGTTCAACTTCTGTTCCACATAGCGGGATGTGCCCACGGCGGAATTGGGAGGAATTTTGATATGTTATTGTGCGCACTTAGACCTATCCAACGAGCCCAAGAAACCTTTGCCTTCAATTTTTTTGAGGTTCAAAGCTTTATTGACTGGACTATCCCTCGGATAAGAGTGTTGAGCACCTCTGACGACGGCGTCAGGAAGGAGATATCGGACTTTGTTGGGCGTCGCCGCATAAAAGATCGAACCTCGGTGAGCGTCACGAAAACAGATTGGATTTTGTTCTTTGGGCGCGTCGAACTCTTCCTTATAGTTTGCAGAGATAGAGTCGCCGCGGTCCGTTCCATTGGGCCGCTGTTGTTACGCCGTCGACGAGATGACCCTCCTCTCCTTTCACCACCCCTTCCCCACCCCGCCCTGCACCCGGCGCCTCAGCCGCAGCCTTCACGCCACACAGCTGAGTGCGCTAAAGAAACAGCCTCTGATAACACCGGGACCCGGGGGGGAGGGGGTGAGTGGCAGACGCGACCGAGGTGAGGGGGGTGGGGGTGGAAGGGAGGGTAGGGTAGTCAGTAGCCTGGCACGGCCAGGGGTGGCTCAGCTGTGCTCAGCTGTCGTCAAATTGACTGGAAGCACTCTGCTTGGATGTGACACCTCAATCCTATAAGCGCGCTGGGCTGGGCTGGGCTGCGGTGGCTGGCGGTTGCGGCTGCGCTTCATTGGGTCCGCCCCCGCCCCACCCCGCCCCACCCCGCCCCGAAGCCTGAGGCCCGACCCAAGGGAACACTCAGGGGTGGCTCCAGGTCTGATCCGAGGGTGGAGCTCGAATCTCAGCTGTTATGTGTGCACAAATTGACACAAATTTTAATTTTTAGACGGTCCCTTGTGCCCCCCCCTCCACCATACCCCGAGCCCGAGCCGAGCCGGCTCAAGTGCCTTGCTCCGCGCGCCAATCCACTTGGAAATTAAGAATCAGTCCCCAAATTTTAAATTCGAACCACAGAAACAAAAAAAAATGCGCTTCTTATCATCGGATTTTAACTAGCATATCAGAGAAACTTGAATGGCGGTTGTAGTAGAAGGATGCACCCTTCAAAAGTTAATTTCCACTGCCCCAGCGCCATAGCCCGCCCCAGCCTATCCCCAGCCTCCCAAAAAGTATTTGTCAAAAGTTCAACGTCACAAGTGAAACGTCATTAGCTGGACTGTCTCTCTACCGGCCGGAAGGCCAGTTTTCAATTTTCCCTGAGTTTTCCCTGTTTTCCAGACCTTCTTTTCCGAATTTCCCTAACTTTAAACTACTGTTGTGTACGTTAATTCTTTTATCCCGATCAGTTTTAGATTTGTGAGCAAGACCGAAAGCTCGAGCCTAGAAACGAAGAACGACGCGACGCTTCGGGGACACTCGATGGAGGTCACAAGTCAGCTTGTAATGTGTCAGGCCAGCATGGTTGTGACTCTTCACTCAGAATAATCACACCAACAAGCATTCCGCTGGTCGAAGCAGTTCCGGCGCTCCGGGCCGGCCTCCTTTCCCCTCCCCCGCAAAACGCGTTGCTACGCACGCTGGCAACAGTGCGGCAAACGCACTGCTCTACAGCCCACAGCCGTCTGATTCCGAAGATCGCTCTCGCGCCCCCTTCCTGGTTCCTTGTCGCACTCATGGGGCCCTGCCGGCCCTGCCATCCCCAACGTAAGACACCGCCCTAGGTGCGACAAGGACGGAGGTGTAAGAGCGATCTTCTGAACCAGACGGTTGAGGTCCTCGGCAGAGCTGCCCCTCCCCCCCCCCCCAACCTCCTCTCCCCTCCTCTCCCCTCCTACTTTATGGCCGTCCTTCGCAGTGCCGGCACCAGCATGGCCATGCAGCAGGGCAGGGCATCATCCTCCACGGACACGGCGCGTTACTGAGAAACAAAACGGCTCAATAGATGGGTGCGGGCGAGCGGGGCGAGCGCTGAACATGTGTGCAGGAAGTGATCGACCGGGGCCGGTGGTGTGGGGCTCTTTCAGCGATGAAGGCATTCGGGGACGTAGAACTGCAGAACGGGTCCGTGAGGATGGAGGAGGGGGCGGGGCGGGGTGGGGTGGGGTGGGGCGGGGTGGGGTGGGGCGGGGTGGGGTGGGGTGGGGCGGGGTGGGGTGGGGTGGGGTGGACTGGAGCAGCGCGGGGCAGTTGCGGGGGAGGGGGCCGTGATGGGGCGGGGCGGCGGGGGGAAAGGGGGGGGCGTAACGAGGGGCTGCAGCTTGTCAGATTGAAGTCGCGGAAAGGAGGTCACTGGGGGTAGGTGCATGTGGGGAGAGGGGAGGGAGAGGGGGAAGGCGGAGCTGGATACAGCATGAAAGTAGAGAAGGGTACCGTTTCCGAAAGATACAGTATCTCCACCAATGTCCGGAGACCGGAGATGTGCCCTCCATGGGGAGAGCATCCCCAGGACCAAGCACCCCCAGCCCAGCACTCACTAGAAAGGGGTCCGGCTACAAAATTTAACACAATTACCCTGCGTCTTACAGTGCACGACGGCTTAGTGTTAGGTTGTGGCATCAGAAGACTAGCGTTTTGACATATGTATCCGGGTCATTTTGACAATCCTAACACTAGCACCTCCAGCTCCCCTAGCACCCCCAGCACCCCCAGCACCCGCAGCACCCGCAGCACCCCCAGCACCCGCAGCACCCGCAGCACCCCTAGCACCCGCAGCACCCCCAGCACCCCCAGCACCCGCAGCACCCCCAGCACCCGCAGCACCCGCAGCACCCCCAGCAGCCGCAGCACCCGCAGCACCCCCAGCACCCGCAGCACCCGCAGCACCCCCAGCACCCCCAGCACCCCCAGCACCCGCAGCACCCGCAGCACCCGCAGCACCCGCAGCACCCGCAGCACCCGCAGCACCCCCAGCACCCCCAGCACCCGCAGCACCCGCAGCACCCCCAGCACCCCCAGCACCCCCAGCACCCCCGCAGCACCCCCAGCAGCCGCAGCACCCCCAGCACCCGCAGCACCCGCAGCACCCCCGCAGCACCCCCAGCAGCCGCAGCACCCCCGCAGCACCCCCAGCAGCCGCAGCACCCCCAGCACCCGCAGCACCCGCAGCACCCGCAGCACCCCCGCAGCACCCGCAGCACCCGCAGCACCCGCAGCACCCCCAGCACCCCCAGCACCCCCAGCACCCGCAGCACCCGCAGCACCCCCAGCACCCCCAGCACCCCCAGCACCCGCAGCACCCGCAGCACCCCCGCAGCACCCGCAGCACCCGCAGCACCCCCGCAGCACCCCCAGCAGCCGCAGCACCCCCAGCACCCGCAGCACCCGCAGCACCCGCAGCACCCCCGCAGCACCCGCAGCACCCGCAGCACCCCCAGCACCCGCAGCACCCGCAGCACCCGCAGCACCCCCGCAGCACCCCCAGCAGCCGCAGCACCCCCAGCACCCGCAGCACCCGCAGCACCCGCAGCACCCGCAGCACCCGCAGCACCCCCAGCACCCGCAGCACCCGCAGCACCCGCAGCACCCCCGCAGCACCCCCAGCAGCCGCAGCACCCCCAGCACCCGCAGCACCCGCAGCACCCGCAGCACCCCCGCAGCACCCGCAGCACCCGCAGCACCCCCAGCAGCCGCAGCACCTCGCGCTCCATCCGCATCGCGATCGTGACCTCCGCTGTGGACGGCCCGCCCCTTCCTTGTCGGTGGAGCTGATAACAAATGGCATGAGGCTGACGTGGTCGGAAGGGATCGTGAGTAGGCCCCAGAGAAAGAGAGAGAGGGAGAGAGAGAGAGAGAGAGAGAGAGAGAGAGAGAGAGAGAGAGAGAGAGAGAGAGAGAGAGAGAGAGAGGCAGAGATAGGGGAAGAGAGAGAGGGAAATATAGGAGGGGGTTCGCGCGGTGGGCGGTGGGGGCACATTGCTGAAAGCCACCTTCATCGCGGGGCAGGGTAGAGCGCCTGGTGGCCTGGTGCGCCTGGTGGGGCAGGGGGAGGCCTGCAGTCCCACGCCCGCTCCCCGCTCACCACTCCGCCCTGGTGACGTCAGGGGCTCGACTGCTACGGAGCCTTGTCACGGTATGAAGGGGAAGGGGCCCGCCTGGGCCCGCGCGTGCCCCGCTGGAATGGTAAGGAAGATCGGAGGGATCGAATGGTATGGAGGGGAAATAGGGGGTGGGGGAGGGGTTGCAGGCAGGGTAACGGTATGGGGTACTGTAGACGCATGAGACACATGGTCTACATGCATTTCATAGTTTAAATTTGCCGCGCACCGTCGCTGGCGCACCGGGAGAGCGTCAGGCTGGCAGCCGCCGATAGAGCGCGCTGCCGGCGCAGGTGGGCGGTCAGCGCCCGGCGAGTGTCCGGCGAAGAGGGCTGCTGCAGCCACTGCTGCAGCAGCAGCAGCAGCTCGCCCTGGCCGCCCCCTATAAATTGCGGGCGCTCCCCGGTATAGGACACACTAGGTGGAGACACGTCTCCAGAGCAGGGCAGGCACTGCACTCCTGTGAGCAAAATACAGAAGGTAATACCAGGACCTTGCGTCTCTCTCCAAAGCTTGCCACGAGTGAACCCAGCCTACACACGCCTCGAACACGGCACCTCAGCAGCGGTCCGCCGCGCTGACGTGGTAGCGGCTCGGCCGCACCCCGCACACCAGCCGCGGCCCGCCGCGCTGGACACACACTCTCGGTAGCGGCTCGCCGCACCGTGCGCCCAGCAGCGGCTAGCCGCGCTGGTTCTCCGAGGGCAGCGGCTCCGCCGCGCCCCCACGCTCAGCAGCGGCCCGCCGCGCTGAAGCTCCACGGGTAGCGGCCCAGCCGTGCCCCACACCCGGCAGCGGCCCGCCGCGCCGAGGCTACACGGGTAGCGGCCCCGCCGTGCCCCACACTCGGCAGCGGCCCGCCGCGCTGAGGCTTCACGGGTAGCGGCCCCGCCGTGCCCCACACTCGGCAGCGGCCCGCCGCGCCGAGGCTACACGGGTAGCGGCCCCGCCGTGCCCCACACTCGGCAGCGGCCCGCCGCGCTGAGGCTTCACGGGTAGCGGCCCCGCCGTGCCCCACACTCGGCAGCGGCCCGCCGCGCTGGGGCATCACGGGTAGCGGCCCCGCCGTGCCCCACACTCGGCAGCGGCCCGCCGCGCCGGGACAGGGGGTAGCGGCCATCGGCCGTGCCCATACCGGAGGCAGCGGCACGCCGCGCCTCGCGAAAAGCTGCGGCCTGCCGCGCTTGAGCGAACAACACCAAAATACAGTCATGACATAACTGGTGTCAGAAGTGAAGCAAGCAAGAGAGAGGCAAATAGGAAGTGTGTATTATAAGTGTGTAGTACAACCCAGCAGCTGCGTCGACGCCGGCAAATAAGTGAGTAGCCCGCTGCAAAGCAGCACATCAGTACCAGTGCAGTGCGTGTGTACCATAACCAAGTTTCTTACGCTCTCTAAATCAGTGCTAAAATGCCGGGAGAAAACGGACTCGGTTCCAACGACCTCCTTCAGAGGGACGATCGTGACGAATATCGCACCAGGGACAGAGGAATGATGAGTTTCTCGGCTGCCCTTGCTCTTATTCCCCAGTTTAATGGAGAAAAATCAGGGATAAAAGTAAAAGATTTCACTAAAGCAGTTCAGTCGGCAGGCAAGTTAGCTCAGTGCGATGACGAACAGCTTGCAGAAGTAGCTAAACTTAAAATCATTGGTCAGGCTAGTGAGTTTTTGGACGCGCTCCCGCAACTGGAAGCGGCACCTTGGTCCACTCTCCGTAAAGAATTGGAATCCAGATTTGATGTAAAATTGTCTCCGGAGGAATGCGGTGCCAAAATGCGTGCTTGCAACAAACAACAATCAGGGGAAAGTGTGAGAGAATATGTCTCGCGCATCCGCCAGTGGGGATACAGATCACTAAAACTCAGGGAAGGTGACGAGGGAGGTAATAAAATCAGAACAGAAATTTTAGAGGAGGAAATGCTGTCTATTTTCAAGAAAGGGTTAAACAAGGAAATAGGACGTTTCGTGACCGCACAGGGTCCAGCCACGCTGGCCGAAGCCATCGAGTTTGCGGAAAAGCAGGAAAATTTCGAGGAGACGGAGGGCACTGTCGCAGTGGTGCGAAAAGTTGAGGCCCCCATACCCGCTCCCAGGTCTAGGCGCGACCAATTTGATGACAGGAGACGATCTCCGCCCCGTGGGGACTACACCAGATACCCGTCAGCGGACAGGTACCCCCCCAGGCGCCCCACTAGTGGTCACTATGACCGCCAGCCCAGGGACGAGCGCTACGATCGCGGACAGAGGGATGCGTCACGCGGACGCTATGATAACTACCAGAGAGACTCGTCAAGGGGACGGTTCAATAATGATAGAAATACTTCAAGGGGACGGTACAATGACAACAGAAGTGCGTCTAGAGGACGCTACAGTCAGGGGCGTAGTGACTCCAGAGGACACTATTCTCAGGACAGGAGCGCGTCGCGAGGACGATACGAGGGTCGCGATGGGTCGCGAAATAGATTCAATGGAAATTTCAATGGAAAACGGGACGGCGAGTATGGCCGCAACCGGTCGCAGTCAAGGGGACGCGAAAATGAGAGAAGTAATACACCTTACAGGAGGGATGGACGATCAGGGTCGCGAGGGCGAGAACGTTTGTGTTATGAATGTTCCTCACCCAATCACATTAAGCGTGACTGTCCGAGGTTGCGAAAGGGGTATGGGAATAACCGTGTGGAAAACTACAGCGGGGAGACCTACCGCCGTCAGTAGACACCTCCCCAAGTAATGTACTAAACTTTTCCAGTAAAGTGCCGAGCGCGCGTCCAGGTCTTAAGGCTATAAGACTGCACGCGCAATTAGACACGAGAGCGGATGGTTTAGTTTGCCGAATGAAAGTAGGCGGTAAAAGTACAGAGATTTTCTGTGACAATGGTGCTTCGATTTCGCTAGTGAAGAAATCCGCGGTGCCTCATGATGCCCTATGGAGAATGGGTAATTATACGGCCGAGGGTATAGGTAAAGCTACAGTAAAACTACATGGTGACGCACTCATTAAACTAGAGTGTGAGGGTTACGAGCTAGAATTTAAATTTTGGGTTTGTGACGACGAGGGAGTATCATTACAGGAGGATATGTTGATTGGCCTTGATTTCTTTATGGCGTATCGAGCGTCAGTCAATTGCAAAGACCTCTCCCTCGACTTCCCAGAATTTAAAACACCTTTGATTCCAGTGCCCACCACCTCTATGGAGGTGCGAGCATTGTTCCCCGCTAGGCCTTTCAGTGCACGGCCGGCTGACCACCCGGCCAGCACCTCGCTCGTACCACGACAAAGGACAGGCGAGGTGTCCGCCGCCGAGCCCACTGCCGGGCGAGGCGGAGTAGACCCTGGCCCCGCCCCGCCGGCCGGCGGGTGGAGCGCAGGCGACGCCGCTCCCATGGGATGTGAGCGGGTCGGTGAAAAAATTATGTTGGATCCTCATAATGAAAGGGAATACAGAATAAGTCTGGGCGAGTACCCAGTGGTATTGACTAATAAGGTTACGTTAGCTCCAAACGCGCGGGTAGCGGTTTGGGTTAGGCCCCATAGGTTGGGTAAAGGTTGTACTGGACTCTTCGTGGTGGAGCCAGGAACGGAAAGCAGGCCAGGCCTGCATGTGGCTTTCTGCCTTGTCTCGGTAGAGAAAGGAGCGCCATTTCAAGTATTTCTTCGTAATCTGACAAATGAACCCTTGTTAGTACCGAAAAATACATTGCTCGGATACCTGATTCGAGCGGCGGTGGACGAAACCCCACCGCCTGGGGCTGCGCCCATAAAAAAGTTTGCGGCGCCTCGCGCCACTAACAATAGGTGCACCCCGGGCCCGGATTTGTTTTCCGGGCCGCGCCAGCAGCGCACGCTGTCCCCGGCAGGTAGACCACCTGGCGGCGACGGCTACGGCACGGGCCCCCGGCCTTCGGGGCAGGGCAGCCCGGCCGTGGGTAATAGTGGTATTAGCCCCTGGCAGGTAGGCCACCGGTTGACAAACACCACGCCCCGCCCGCCGCCTCCTCGAGGGCAGCGCCCGGAGGAGCTCGGCTGCGGCGCGGGCCCCCGCCTTTCGAGACGGGACTGCCCGGCCGCCGGCGTGAGCAGCGGTAGCCCCTTGCAGGTAGGCAAAGGGCACTCGCATGCTTTAACAGCCGAACCGCGCGCCGCAAGCGACTGGCCCGCTGGCCAGCAGCTTGGTAGCACGGAACCGCCGGTCGGGGACGATCCGTACGCGACGCCCCCACCTACAGCAGAAGAACTGCTAGCAAAAGCAAAATTAGATCACTTAGACAGGGACACTCGTAAGGCTATCGAGGAATTAATTATAGAATTCAAAGACTGTTTTGCAATAAGCAATGAAAGAGTTGGGACCTTTCCAATTCTCAAGCACAGAATCCCAACAGAACCAGGACAAATAATTCGCAAAGCGAGTTACAAAATCCCGTACGCACATAGGCAATCGTTCCAAGAGGAGATAGATCGTCTGCTGCGCCTAGGAATAATTGTTCGAAGTGAAAGTCAATGGTCTAACCCCATCCTTTTCTTAGTCAAGGAGTTACCTTCAGGAGAACGTAAAGTAAGGGCATGTTTAGACGCCCGCGCTCTGAATAACATCACACTCCCTTCGGTTAACTACCAGACGAGAACGATGGGCGAAACACTAGACTTTCTATCAGGAAAATTGTACCTCTCCAAGGCCGATGTTGTATCTGCTTTCCACACAATTCCCATAGCAGAAGAGGACGCGGAGAAAACAGCCTTCGTAGGCTTGCACGGTCAAAAATACCACTATGTTAGGGGATGTTTTGGCTTACGTGACCTACCCTTTACTTTTCAAATGGCAATAGATATGGCGTTATCGGGAATACCCGATGCCCTGGCATATTTCGACGACTTGGTATTTGCATCAAAAACATTAGAAGGGCACGTCGCCACACTACGAGATGCATTCACCAAATTACGCACTTCCCGCTTGTTTATTCGTATTGACAAATGCGAATTTTTGCCAAAATCCATGGAACTACTAGGGTTTGTGATTGAGGACGGAACAATTCGTCCTAGTCAGGAAAAACTAAAAGCAGTTGCACAATGTCCCCGCCCCCAAAACAGAAAGGGTGTAAAATCATTCTTGGGTCTAGCATCTTTCTTAAGAAGGCATATTCGAAATTTTGCTGAATACGCACGCCCCCTTAATAAGCTCACGAGCGCTAAAGTGCCTTTCATTTGGACAAAATCCGAAGAAAACGCATTTCAGAGGCTCAAAGAAAAGTTAACCAAGGAGCCAGCCATACTCCACCTTCCCGACCTATCCAAACCTTTCACAGTTATTACAGACTGTAGTGGGTACTGCATGGGGGCAATATTACAACAAAAATTCAAGGGAGAAGACAGGGTCGTAGCATACGCCAGCAAACAGTTAAAAAAGGGAGAGCGGTCGCGTTCCGCTACAGAAAGGGAAATGTCATGTGTTGTATGGGCTCTCTCAATGTGGCGAATGTACTTGCTTGGTGCCAATGGCACGACAGTCTTCACAGACCACAGACCGCTCCTTAACCTCAAAGTCAACCAGGATCATTCCGCACTCCTCACCCGTATGCTAGCAAAAACCATCCCGTACAACATTACTCTTCAATACATGCCTGGAAACAAAATCCCGAGCGATTGTCTGTCGCGAATCCCTCCGGATAATGAGGTGAGCACGGCGCTCGCGGACCCCGACGCACCTGTCAAAAGCGCCGAGCGCTCAGTGGTGCCACAAGGGTCTCTGCCCACAATGCAGACCTTGTCCCCCCCCTCCCCCCCCTCCTCCCCCCGGAAGGGCCAGCACAAAAGACCAGCGCCCGGCCGTCTTCCACCCATCAGGTCTATCCTGCCGCCTACACTCGTTGACCGCAACATGGTCCAGGCCGCCCAGGCCGAGGACACTGAATGCCAGGAGATTATGAAAGCCATAAAACTATACCCGGAGCTGGCTATTGTCAATGGGGTGTTGGTATCACGGGAGCAACCACGGCGACAGGCGCGCACCAGGCGAAACAGACCATACGTCCCAGCCGCCCTACGCCCTATGGTTATTCGCCAATATCACGAGGTGGGTCACCTCTCCACAAGAAAAACTTTGGCTGCAGTGGAGACCAAATGGGCTTTCCCATTCATGCACAGGGCAGTACAAAGAGAGATAAAGGCTTGCCCGCAGTGCGCGGCGCGAAACACATCGTATCATGATGTGAACGCACCGCTGTGTGAAGTACCCATTTGCACACGACCTTGGCAGGGGCTGGAATGTGACCTAGTAGGACCGTTACCCAAATCATCAAAAAACCATGACCATATTTTATCAGTAAAATGTCAATTTTCCAAATATGTAATTTTCATTCCACTCCGAAAAACTGATTCAGAGACAATCTGTCGTAAACTGGAAAAACACGTTTTCAGTCGGTGGGGAACGTGTTCCTACCTGAAAACTGACAATGGCAAAAACCTGTGTTCAGCGGAAATGAGGGCGTATTTGGAAAAATTAGGCATCAAAAAGATAGAAATTCTTCCGTACTCCCCGAACCCAAACTCGGTCGAACGATCGCACAGAACGATGGGTAACATCCTTTCTAAGTTAGTTGCCGATAACAAAAGAACGTGGCACACTAAGCTACCTAGAGTAATGATGAGCATGAACGGATCGATACACGTGTCGCACGGTTTTCAGCCGTTCCAAGTTCTTACTGGGCAGGAGTTTCGCTACCCTTTCCCTGAAATTGTAGACGAAAAACAAAAGGAGATAACACCCAGGTCATACGCGGAAGCACTCAGTAATACAGCCCAGCAACTACATAGCGAGGTACGCCGTCGGCTCCAGGAGTCGTCTGCGGCGAGGCTAGCGGCCAAAAACAAAAACCGTTTTTGGCGCCAATTTCAAAAACATGATCTGGTTTTGTATAAAGACCCTCGCTTGCCAGCAGGAAAATTAGAACACGAGAGATGGCGCGGTCCTTTGGTGGTGACGCACAGGCACACCGAAAACGCGTATCGCATCCAGGACACGACCGCCCCGTACATGTCATTTGATGTTCCCCTGCGTACAATCAAACAATACTATAGGCAGGTTCCTCTCCCAATAGCGCAACCAGCACGGAGTATTTTAAGAAACCCCGCCGCTAACAGGCCAATTGTCAAGAAAAAGGTACAGTGGAATCCTCTCCTCCCCGCAGCCGCGGAGCCGGGAAATGTGACTGAGTCCACGTCACTCACAAAGCCTTCTCCTCCCCCCCCTCCTCCCCCCACCCCCATCCCCCCACCCACACCACAACCCCCTCACGAACAGCCGCTGCACCTATTCTGGCCGGACCTGCCGCTGCCCAGGCGACACAATAGGAACCCCGCCGGAGCCGAGCGACGCAACACGGCTCAAGCAACGACCGGGTCCAGCAGTGCGGAGGCTCGCACAAGGGTAATAAATATGCCAACCCCTCCCCCGCCCCCTTTGGGAGAAGTCGCTCCTGCATCACTTTCCTCGAATCAATTGTCTGATTCGACCGGCGCCGCCCGGCAGCACGCCCAAGCGGGCGCAAGCGAGGGCAAGGAGCCTGATAGGCAACCCGCGCTGCCACCATCGACCCCCCCTTCACCCCTCCCTGGACTCCCACCTCCCCCTCCCACTACCTCTCCTGATCCTCCACCCGCGGGTGCTAGCTCAACACCTGTTCCACAGCCTAGAATAAAGGGGACACAACAAGCAAGGGACGTGACCCCCACAATACCCCCACAAGTCAAATTACCCCCTACCCCTACCACCCGCCGATCAACAGCCCCTCCAGGCAAATCAAACACTGGCGGCGAGCACATCCAGCCGAGCCCGACCAGAGCGGGCGATGAGGCAGCACCCTCTACCGCGCGGCGCGCAGGGACCGCCACGGCGCAGCCGGCCCCGAGCACACGCGACTTGCGGAAGGACGGGCGTGACATCACACTCGCAAAAATACTCCAATCAATTCTACCGTAATTTCTACCCCCCCCCCCCCCCTGGCACACCACGCACTCTGCCTGCCAATACTGTATGTGTGTAATGCTAAAATGCACGGGTTACTTGTAATTTGTCTTGTGTTTACATGTTTTCATTGCAGTAGCCTACAACCACGCAAACATGCGTATGTTGCAGGTCCCATTATGCTGCTATTGATGTGGCTCGCGCTGCTGGGCGCACTTGCAACAGTAGACGCGACGGGCACGCCCCTGACCGTTATCGAGGACAAACACTTGAGCGGCATCAGTTTCGTACGCCAGGAAAATTTTGTCTTGAGCGAACATTATTGGGTTTTAACAGTTGACCATCATTTTGGCGGTTACTCAAATATTTTGGACAAATTAGACTCTGAACTGGATACTCTGTCAGAAACTCTCAACATTGTTCGTTATCAGGCGTTCGATAGGAATGTAGCTTCAGTCAATGAAAATGTTAAAGAATTAATACGGGCAGAATTTGAACACCTTCGCACGGCGATACAAGACACGCGCCAAAATTTAAAGGATGTTAAAATCACTATGACGCCATTGGCCGCCGCAGACGGTAGGCTCAAACGAGAAGCATTATTCGGGGCTGGGTCAACAATACTGAAATTTCTTTTTGGGGTAGCAAGAAATACGGACTTGAGCCGTCTCAGCGCGAAGGTGGAACATTTAGCTCATACTCAGGAGGAAATAGTACATTTTGCCGATTCTAACCTCTCAGTCCTAAACTCATCCGCGCACGCGGCACGCGAAAACTCGAGACAGCTCGAACGCCTGGCTAACGCAACGGGAAACTTAGCTACACGTCTAGACGAACTTACTGTATCATACAGGGAGGATATTGCGGAAGTATCTCGACGCGTTATGACGTCACTAGCAATCTCAACATCAGCGCGAATAATCAGAGAAATTTTAAGTACGGTCCAGTCGCGGGTAGCTAATTTGGAACGCGCCTGGTCGGACACAGCCACGGGCAGGCTGTCCGTGCATTTCCTGCCCCCAGCCGTCCTCAGCAATACCCTGCTAAAAATATCAGAACAACTGCCGGATAATTTCCATTTTCCCGTCAAGGCTACGACGGCCCACCTGTACCAGTTTTATTCATTCATTAACGTAGCAGCAGCCATGGTATCAGATTCAAAAATTAGGCTTTTCATGGAAATTCCACTCTCCGACTCAACTCGCCGTTTCACAGTGTGGCGTGCGGTGAGCGTGCCGGTGAAACACCCCGACACGCATTTATTTGCATTTACCGTGCCGGAAAAATCCCTTTTGGCAGTATCTGACGATCTAAAAAATTTTATCACCTTGGAACCGTCAGATTTGACACAATGTCGTGGCGCGACTTTTAAAATTTGCTCTGTCAATTGGGACCTTAAGTCCTCAAATCACCCCTCGTGCGCCATTGCTGCTTTCACAAACAATTCCGTGGTGGCCAACACCACATGCACCGTGCATCTTTCCGCAGTAATGAGCCCATTTTTTCTAAATGCAGAAAAAACTAACCGTTGGTTATTCAGTCTGCCTAACCCCACACGGGCTACGGTTTCATGCCCAACCACTGACGACCCAAGCCGGGTGGCCGCGTCGGTGTACAACTTGGAGGGCGCGGGCACGCTGTCATTGGACCCTCACTGCGAGGCGTCCATTGACGGACACATACTGACATCGCGAGCGCTAGGACAGACCGCTCTAGACCAACCGACTTGCACACCCATAGTTATACCGAATTTCAGGCCAACGTGGTCTCAACTACAAAATTTGACAATAATACAGGACTTGACTAAAGCCACGGACGACACTGGAGACCAGACAAGGGAAATCGCGGCACAAATGCGGCTTTTGCTCAGTACGCCCGCTGGTGTGCCGGTACAGGCCGTGGAGGCACTCCACAGGCTCCGGAGGGCCACTGATCTCACAGGGCAAGGCCTTTCGTTCTCCAGAACTCTCTCTCGGGCCACCTCGGTTCTCTCTATTTTAGCGATTTTAAGTGCCGCCGGTCTCATCGGAGTTTTCATATACCGGTATAAAATCCTAGTAGCCAAATCAAAACGACAAGCCCCCGACATGGCCATGACGGAACTTCCCCTGACGGCCGGGCTGTCTCCTTAAGACTATAAAGTAAATGTATATTTTAAAATTACAATTATAAGTCTAGCTTTTATGTGTGCCCATAGCGTCAATGTCGATCGCGGAGGTATTGGATTTCGCTTGGGACGGGCTGGCCGTCACAGAGGAAATCCTGGGACTCCTGCTGGAGGCACCAGAACTCGCCGACAGCCCCGGCGGAAGGGTGAAGCTCATGACGGCCTTAGGCTGTATCAGCACGCTGCGGAGGTTCTCCCAGGAGAGGCTGCCGCAGCCGCCGGGGACGTCACTGCCGCCCCCCTGCAGATGTGGGCGCCGCCCCTGGTGCATACCTCCAGCCTCTGCCGCTCCGCCGGTTCGCCAACAACCGCCCCGGCAGCCCAGTGGGAGCCCGCGGCCGGCCGCCATGTTTATGGCACAGCGCGCTAACGCGCAGCCGCAGCCACGGCGCGCCGAGCCGCAGCGCCAGCACCAGCCAGCACGGCGCGTCGAGCCGCAGCGCCAGCACCTGCCAGCAGCCTCACCGCGAGCAAACCAGCGCGCAGCGGGGCGTAGCGCCGGCCCATGGCGCCGAGAAGGGGCACGGTATTTTTAAGTTAGTCATAAGTAGTAATAATAAGACTTAACCAGATCGACGCCAAAACCTCTCAATATAGCGTTCTGTTACTTAGATTCTTTCTCTCCGTTTTGTCTTCTGTGTTTTCTCTAACCCCCCCCCCCCCACTCTCCCCTCCCCCGCCTATTGATGTCTATCCTTCTCTTCATCGGGGGCTGGTCTGTCCACGCTGTGCAAGCTGAAGAGCACAGCGTGGCCAATTGGCTGCGTCATCGGCGAGCAGGGGCCACCCTTTCTCGTCCTCAAAAGACAGCTCCGGACACGTCGCAGGTCAGTCGTGTTGCAGCATCAGCAGTGCACGGGTCTACCAGCGCGTGTCCGTCGTGCGCCTCCGCTCCGGCTGGACTCTCGCTCTCGCTTGCAGTGTCAGTGTTGTGTTTGTGCGTGTGTGTGTGTGTGTGTGTTTTGGGCCAGCGCCATGGACCGGGCGCCTCCGACACCAGGTGAGGGGTCCGTATTCGAAATTAAGGAGGATGGGCGGCCAGAATACATACCCTGTGTGCGCCGCAACTCGCGCACCCGCCCGCCCACTTCGACGCGCGGGCGGGAGAACAGGGCCCCGGCGGCCGCTCAGGAGAACCCCGGCGGGGACGCGCCCTCACAAGAGGTCGTGGCCCGCCCGCCGCCGCAGCGGGGCCTGACCTCGCTGGTCAACGCCCCCTCGCGGTCGCCCCACCAACTCAAGAAACCAAGAATACGGCCCGTGTGCGTCGAACTGGCCCAGGCACGCCGTCCGGTGCTGTGTCCAGCACCGCAGCAGCAGCACCAGGTGTCCGCCGCCGCCTTGCCCGCCCTTCCAGCACCCCGGCCGGCGCCTCCCCCGCTAACGGCGAGCGCCCAGGAGCACAACACCGACGACATCGGCGCGGACGAGCAGTCGCCGAGGCTTGAGGAGCCGCCGAGCGATATGCGGCCTGCGGACCGCATCACCTGGTTTGCGCGGCAGATTCCCCTGCTGTGCAACGGAGTCACGGCGGCGGCCGCGAGCGGGCGCCTGCGCGGCGTCAACGCGCTAGGCGCCCAGATGGTGAGGGCGGCGACAGCCATGGAGGCGACCGGGACTGCGGTGGCGGCGCAGCTGCGCCAATGCGAGATCGACTTCCGGCGGGAGCAAGACGACGCGCGCACGCGCGCCCAGCTCCGCGAACAAGAGTTCCTGGCGCGGGTAGAGGAGTTCCAGGCGCGTGTCCGGCGCGAGGAGGATCGCCTCGCCAAGGAGCAGGCGGACCTCGTCGCGCTCCGGGCCGCGCTAACAGCGGCCGTCACCCGCCCCGCCAACAACAACGTGCCTCACTGCCAGCAGGCCGCCGACGCGGTGCGCGCCGCCAAGGCGGAGGCCGTCGCCAGGGACGGGAAAGTCTCGCGGTCCGAGCGTCGCAAAATACAGCGCGACGCTCGGGCCCTCCGCTTGGCCCTGCAAGGCACCGCAGGGCTTCCTCAACAGGCAGAACTACAAGCGCTGCCTGCGGCTCCCCACCACACTCCGTAAGATACAATACTTTCATACCCCTTCCCCCTCACCCAAGCTCCTTATTGCACTCTGTACGGCAACGCGGCGCCCCAATAAAACAGGAAAAAAAAAAGAACCGTGAGGGGTGCCGCCGCGCCATAATTGCGCGTCTGGTTGAGTTTAGTTTCATTAAGTTCTTCTTTAAAAAATTTTTTCATGTCTTTTCTTATTTAGTCTAGTGGTTTTTTGTCTGTAGCAGTGCCTGCCCCATTTCCGTTTCTTTATTCGACCTTACATATTGATGTACCAACAATCTTTTTTTTTCATTATTTTTTTAATAAGGTCGGAGTAATGTAGACGCATGAGACACATGGTCTACATGCATTTCATAGTTTAAATTTGCCGCGCACCGTCGCTGGCGCACCGGGAGAGCGTCAGGCTGGCAGCCGCCGATAGAGCGCGCTGCCGGCGCAGGTGGGCGGTCAGCGCCCGGCGAGTGTCCGGCGAAGAGGGCTGCTGCAGCCACTGCTGCAGCAGCAGCAGCAGCTCGCCCTGGCCGCCCCCTATAAATTGCGGGCGCTCCCCGGTATAGGACACACTAGGTGGAGACACGTCTCCAGAGCAGGGCAGGCACTGCACTCCTGTGAGCAAAATACAGAAGGTAATACCAGGACCTTGCGTCTCTCTCCAAAGCTTGCCACGAGTGAACCCAGCCTACACACGCCTCGAACACGGCACCTCAGCAGCGGTCCGCCGCGCTGACGTGGTAGCGGCTCGGCCGCACCCCGCACACCAGCCGCGGCCCGCCGCGCTGGACACACACTCTCGGTAGCGGCTCGCCGCACCGTGCGCCCAGCAGCGGCTAGCCGCGCTGGTTCTCCGAGGGCAGCGGCTCCGCCGCGCCCCCACGCTCAGCAGCGGCCCGCCGCGCTGAAGCTCCACGGGTAGCGGCCCAGCCGTGCCCCACACCCGGCAGCGGCCCGCCGCGCCGAGGCTACACGGGTAGCGGCCCCGCCGTGCCCCACACTCGGCAGCGGCCCGCCGCGCTGAGGCTTCACGGGTAGCGGCCCCGCCGTGCCCCACACTCGGCAGCGGCCCGCCGCGCCGAGGCTACACGGGTAGCGGCCCCGCCGTGCCCCACACTCGGCAGCGGCCCGCCGCGCTGAGGCTTCACGGGTAGCGGCCCCGCCGTGCCCCACACTCGGCAGCGGCCCGCCGCGCTGGGGCATCACGGGTAGCGGCCCCGCCGTGCCCCACACTCGGCAGCGGCCCGCCGCGCCGGGACAGGGGGTAGCGGCCATCGGCCGTGCCCATACCGGAGGCAGCGGCACGCCGCGCCTCGCGAAAAGCTGCGGCCTGCCGCGCTTGAGCGAACAACACCAAAATACAGTCATGACAGGTACTGGTAACGTTACGGGCGAGTAATCGCCTCTCTGGGAAACAAAATGAGTCGTCGTCGCTCACTGTCTCGTCTCACTGTCCTCGCCCCGCCGCGGAGAGGCAGGACCGAGAGCCGCGGGAGGTTTGTTAAATATTGCACCTGTCTGTGAGGCGTACCGTGACCGACTCCAGGCTGCTGCCGAGCGTTACCAGCGTTACTCTCGTGGCGATTCGCTTGGAGAGACTGATGGATTTGACAGTTTGACGGGCGTGGGCTGAAGGGTGAAGGGCAGAGAGAGAGATAGAGAGAGAGAGAGAGAGAGAGAGAGAGAGAGAGAGAGAGAGAGAGAGAGAGAGAGAGAGAGAGAGAGAGAGAGAGAGAGAGAAAGGGGGGGGCCTTGCGCGGGCTGATGGTCCGGCCGCACTGATCTTTCTCGTGCCTGCTCGTGCCTCCGTCCTTGTCGCACCCATATAGCGGTGCCCTTTTGTGAGAGGGATGGCAAGGGGCCCTACAAGTGTGACAAGGACGGAGGCGCGAGATTGATTTTCGGAATCAGACGGCTGTTCACAACGTGACGCTCCGTCCTCGGCTTGCCTCGGCTTCCACGCGCAGCTGTGCGTCACCGGACCGGAGCCGGGCCGGAGGCTTTATCGGCGGCCCTCTCCGGAGGAGGGGGGGTATACTGCCGGTGCTGTGGCGCCACGCCCCACCCCACCCCACCCCACCCCACCCCACCCCACCCCACCACACCCCACCCCGCCCCGACATCGTTACTATGCTGGCCGCTGCAGCAAATGGATGGGAAAGGTCATAGGTTCCCCAGATGGCTCCACCCCATCCTCTCGCCTCGTGACTCGCTTTTCTCCCCCGCGGTCCTCCGCCACCACATTCACATGGTCGCGCGCCCGCAGACGCAACGGCCGAGTCCTGACTCGTGAGTCACGAGTCATGAGTCACTCCGCGTGGAGAGGCCGCAGCGGAGCAGAGTGCCCCATCAAATATATATAACGCAGGGGTGGTGTCTGGTGTGAGCGTGTGAAAGGGTACAACAAAAAATTCGCTGGCAGGGGATAAAGTATCCGCACACCCCGGCCCGGGAAAGTAAAAATTCCCTGGCCAAGGATTTTTTACTCCCCTCGGGCCTCTGGCCAGTTGGCTAGGTGGGAGCATATTATCGACATTAACCCCTAGCCAGGGAATTTTTACTCCCCCGGGCCGGGGGAGGGGGAGTACATTCTTCAGCCAGGGAAATTTTACTACTCCTGGCCGGGGGTGAGTACATTAGTCCCAGCCGGGGAATTTTTACTTCCCCGGGTCCGAGGGGAGTACATTTTCTCGCAGCAAGGAAATTCTTACTACTCCGTCCCGGGCGAGGGGGTATTCTCACTTCTGTAATACCGTGTATCGCGAAATACAGTGTAATTACGGAGTACTCTGTACAAGTTTTTTCGAAGTAAATATACCCCTTCGGACCCGGGGGCATGTAAATTATTCCAAGCCAAGGAATTTTTACTTGCCTGTGCAAAAGGGGGGGGGGGGGTTTATTATCATCGTATTACAGTGTATTACACTATATTACGCCGCGCTACGATGTATTTCAGGGTATTACGGTGTATTATACGACCGCTCGTGAATTGTTTTACGTGAGTCATTTCCCCCTCGGAGGGAAGCTCAAGCAGGGGAGTGTTGAGTGTTCCTCATCGCGACGAGAGGATTCTGTGATACACACCCGACCCGTTGAGGCGGGTCACAGAGCAGAGAGTAAAGCAGAGGACGCTCCAACCCAACGGGGAGAGAGAGATAGGTGGTGGGGCAGTGAGAGGGCCGCGGACCATGCCGTGTACCCCGCGGGGTGCGGGTGCGGCAGGGCGGGGCGGAATGGAACGTGACGGGCAGCGGGCAGCGCGCTCAGCTGATGGCATTGATTTTTCACAAACAGGGTGGGGGTGGGGGGGATGGAAGGGGTGGGCCGGCAAGGGGCTGCTGCCGCGTCCAGTAAATGTAAAATCAGAAGGGCACGGCAGAAAAGTTGACATCTCGGCACATTATGACAATTTTGTAGCCGACCGGAAAATTCATTTTTAGGCCCCCGTTAGGGGTGCCTATTGCTCACGCCCGTGAGTTTTTTATTTATTTATTCTTGACGATGGCCCCTTATGGCCGCGACCAATCGTGTCGAGACGATTAGTACAAAATTACAATGAAAAATACTACGAAAAATTAGAAAATTTTTGAGGTATGTCTGATGACAAGCTGTCTGTCAGTTTTTGTATGACACGTGTTTGCATCCCGTGTTTCTATGGCAATTGCGAGCCGAGCACCCTGTGCCGAGCCGGGTCGCTATTGTTGGAGCTCGACGCCTCGGCGCGCCGGGGAAGAGAGGCGTGGCTGGGGAGGGGGGGGGGACCTGTTGATTCAACTAATGCACAGTAGTTCAAAAACTAAAAATTGGAAGAACACGTTGGAGTAAAAATGTCAATTCAGTGTTCGAATGACCATTGCACAATGAGCCTACAGTTCAAAAATCAAGCTGATCGGACATGTCTTAACTAAAAAGCTAATTTCGAAGTTGTTTGATCGACAAGGATGAAATTTGTCATGCGACTTAAACTAATGACACAGATCAAACACTGAGGCTAAACATATTGAGTTACTTAACCAAAAATGTAAAATTTTTGTGGCTCAATATCTACATAGACCATCCGCGAAAGTATTTTATGAAACCCAAACATTAATTGACTCTGAGTTCGGGCATACCAGAATTTCCTAAAATCCTATTTTTTTCATAATTGTTAATTTGTTTCCCAACTTTGGTTTTTATGGTGATTGCTTGTGGCGCAGCAGCTTTGTTGATATCTGGCCCACCAACATTTTGTGTAGCAAAAGTGAGGCAGATAAAATTAACAATTTGGTTTTCAGAGAGCGTTGTTACTGAATATTATTAAAGTCTTTTTAATTCTTAAGTAAGTGTTAAAACCTAGGGGGCCGTTTAACGCGTTAGCGTTAGAATTTTTTTTGTTTGTTTTTGTTTCAAAACAATTGGTATCACCTCTGATGTTGCGTTGATAATGAAAATTCGCGCGCCCCGCTCTGCCGGTGAAAATGGTGGGGTGAGGCAGTCCAGTGTGAGTTAGGCCCCTTGCGCATTTGACCTTCTCCTTCCAGCTCCAGCTCAACACAGTACTGTACAACAGAAAGCCCCCCCTTCCCCCCGCCCCACCCCAGCCGTGAGGCCATGGCCCCTTTCAGTTTCGGGGGTGTAGCAGTAGCAGCGGCCCCGCCACTCTGCTGCCGGCTGCTGCTCTCGGGTTACGAGGCCACTCCACGATGACTTTGTACAGAGCTCTCCTATACCCTGCGCCGTGCCCCCCCCTCCCCCTCCCCCTCCCCCTACCATTTTCATCCCTTGCGCTGAACCCTCTCTCGAGGCGGACTTGAGACGGTGAGCACGCCTGCCGCCCCCGCCTATAACAGGGGAGTGTTCTGGCTCTGGCGCGCCGCCATGCAGCTCCTCGTGCTGCGGAGCAGGGTGGGCTGCCTACCCTCCCGGCGGCAGCCGCCGCGCGCTGCTCGGAGCAGCCGTACTGTTATTCAATCACTGTGACGTCACGTTCTTTTTCATGTGAAAAGTGTCACCTTGTTCAAAATGTAATGTCACATTCTTTTCAATGTGAATCGGCCAGAATGTGCGGGCTAAATTTTATGGTCACATTCAAGAGAATGTGACATTATCGTTATTAAAAGGAATGTGACAGTTTTCACGTGAAAAAGAATGTGACGTCACAGTAATTGAGTAACGGTGCGCCGTGCCCTCTTTGTCCCACCAACTTCAACTTCAACTTGGGTTACAACCGCTGTAAATTTGGCTAAGCCGGACAATCTCCTTGATTATATTCAAGAATGATTAAAATAAAAATACAACTGATGTGCGAACCAAGAAGGAGATGGCACCCGTGACAATCGGTGGACGCTGAGGAAAGTACTACGGATTAGCGGTACACTGCAGGGCCGCCGGGTGAACGTAAACGTGTTCTCTGAGGAATGAGCTCCAGCCGACGGGTTCTTCACTATAAATTCAAGAGTACACCGATGTTTCTCTTTTTTTTTCTGGGTTTTTGTGATATTTGAAATATTATTTTGATTATTTTGCTGATTTTTATCTGATTTTCTGGTCTTTTCTTGATCTTTTCCCCCTATTTTTGATTTTGCACCGATTTCCGCTGTTTTTTTCTTCTTGATCTTGTTGTGGGCTATAAAAATAAAAAATTTAAAATAAAGCAAGAAAAAAATCAGAATCATAAAAATTGTTGAACGCTTGAATATTTATAAGGAAGGACCCTTCGGTACAACCCCATATACCTACCCACCACTGTAAACTGGTTGGCGTCTTTAGACGCCAAAATATTGGCGTCCTCTGAGAACGCCAAATCTTGGCGTTCAAAGACGCCAATATTTGGCGTTCTGAGAAGAAGAACGCCAAATATTGGCGTCTTTCAACGCCAAAATTTGGCGTTCTCAGAGGACGCCAAAATTTTGGCGTCTAAAGACGCCAACCAATTTACAGTGACGGGGCGAGTAATGTATTGAAGCTCTGTGTGAAGTGCGCGCACTTGCGCGCTTGCGTACGACACAACTATACTCGCAGCACAGACAGGCCCGCGGGCCGGAGGGGCCAGGCCACGCATTCCTCACGAGTTCCTCGAGCGGATAACGAGTGTATAGAGCGTCGTGGTTTTTCCCCCGACATTAGCAGAGCGCGCCGCGCTGCCGCGCACCACCAGTGGAAGCTGAGGGCTGAGGGGTGCATGGGTGAATGCAGAGGCCCAGGTGGGGGTGGGGGCGGGCGGGGTGCGGCCGAGAGGGCTGAGCCCCTTTGAATTTCAGGTGTGCATGGTATATGTTCGAATGTATACCATTAAGATATTTGGAATTAACGGTATTCATAACTATTCAAAGAAATCCAATCAGTCCAAAAATATCTTACTCAGCGCCCAGATTTTTAGGAGTCGGATCGAACTGTTTTTTGTGCAGAATACTCTTTTTGGGGCTTTTTTGAAGCCCGGGGAACAACGCATCAAAAGCTGCCAAAGCTTTTTTTTTTTTTTTAAAATCATTTTTTTTTTTCGAGGACCAGTCGTCGAGGTGCACTCCGGTTGGGAGCATTATTTGTTAGATGAAATATTTGGAATATTTTCAATTACATGTCCTATGTGTACATGG
The DNA here is from genome assembly GCA_029379305.1 of Frankliniella fusca. Taxonomy (NCBI): domain Eukaryota; kingdom Metazoa; phylum Arthropoda; class Insecta; order Thysanoptera; family Thripidae; genus Frankliniella; species Frankliniella fusca. The sequence goes on along the minus strand of JAHWGI010000325.1, from coordinate 119,508 downwards.
AAACAGTCAACGTGATCCACCCTTCAGGTGCGGGCGCGGGGTTCCGAGGGGGTATTCACTTCCTTTATACCCTGTACTCCTGACCGGGTATTACGCGGTATTACGCGTCATTTAATACCAAAACTTATAAAAATATACTCTAAAATTACAAAATTCTCTATGTAATACCGGTGTAATACCGCGTAATACAGTGTAATACGGAGTACTCTGTACAAGATGAATATCCCCTCGCGGGGTTTCACCCCCGTGGGCGGGGCGGGGCGGGGCGGGGCGGGGCGGGGCGGGGCGGGGCGGGGCGTTCAGTGTTTGGGGCTGAGCAGGCTGAGCGGCCTCGCGGCTCTCCTGACGTGACACACGGCCCCGCCCTGCCTCGCGTTGAAACACTCTGGGTCGAGCAGTAAAACGCTCTATCCTGGGCCCGCGGGGCAGCGCGGGGCGGGGCGGGGCGGGGCGGGGCGGGGAGAGTGCTCCCGGGGAGCAGTGAGGCATGTACTTCTGTAATCTTAACGCGCGCTTCGCGTCGCGCCGACCATGCTGCTTTAGCTTCCGCGAGGACTTGAACCTCGGCCAACGAGTTCATGAGCGAAGCGGTTTCATGGTGCGTCAGCCTGCGCAGCCTGCGCACTCCCTCAGTGTTGCCTAAAAAGTTAGGCTTAAAAAAAAACACGCAATACACCTGCCTACTAGGCAACCCCCCTGCACTGCTGCCCAGACGTTGCCTAGGAGGCAGGCGGAGAGTCCCTTTACGCTGCAGGTGTATTGCGCGGTTTTTTTTTTTTCATATCTTTCCTGGAAACACTGCACTCCATGCATGTGGCGTTTGCGGGGCTCTGGTCCAACTCGGAGAGTGAGAGAGAGTGAGAGAGAGAGAGAGAGAGAGAGGGAGAGAGAGAGAGAGAGAGAGAGAGAGAGAGAGAGAGAGAGAGAGAGAGAGAGAGAGAGAGAGAGAGAGGGAGAGAGCCGCTATAGTTGCCGCTGGTGTTGATTTGTTTGCACGACCTTATTCCGGCTAGCGCAGGGCTACCCTTTGAACTTTGGGCAGCCTGACGGGGCGGGGCGGGGCGGGATACCGCAGGTCAGCCAGTCGCGCCCGCCCCGCCCGAGTTCGCGGCCGTTTCCCGAAGGGCGTGGCAGCGACAAAGAGCAGCAGGGAGCAGGGACCACTCGATGATAATGAATGAAACCGGAACGGCCGCATAGAGAGCGGAGCGGGACGGAGCGGAGCGCCCACATCGACATCGCGCCGGACAAAACACCATTCCGTAGAGGTGGCCAGCACTGGCCAGCACTGCCTGGCACGCACAATGCGCGTGGTCCCGCCCTGGGGGGTACCCCACGTGGAAAACAGATAGGAGGGGGGGGGGTGGAGGGGCACCAGACCGGACACACAGCGGGGCCCCCGGCCCTGGACCCGCGGGCCCGCCCTACCTCACCCAGCCCGGCGCCGCCGGCTAAACGGGCCTAAGTGTCAATAGCACCTCCTCGCATGGGCCGCCGCCAACCGCCTATGAGCGCTGCCAGAGCCCCCCTCCCCCCCTCTTCTCTCTCTCTCTCTCTCTCTCTCTCTCTCTCTCTCTCTCTCTCTCTCTCTCTCTCTCTCTCTCTCTCTCTCTCTCTCTCTCTCTTTATTAAACTTTGGCAGTGGCGTCCAAGGAAGAAAAGAAGAGAAACAAGAACTTAAAAAATTGCACATCACCTCGCTACTCACACCGGCTGATCTCCCCACCTCCTGATCAGCTGTTGGTCCCCTGCAGGCCTCTGGGTAGGCCGCCCGCCACGGACTGCTGCACCACTGGTTGCCTACGCTCCAACTTTAAAACACACACCTTTCTTCTCCTTTCTCTGCTGCTTTTCTTTCAAAATTTCTTTCATTGTTTCTCTTACACCACACCTTTTAGGACACAAACACCAAAAACCGCATGCATTTCGATATGTCAAAACGTTACTCAGCCCCCCATCGTCCCGATTTGTAGTGTCTTATCCCCCGATAAATCCTGTTATAAACTAAACTCTCCGAGGGGTAAACAACTCTGAATTCGGTGTACAAATTGCGTGAATTTGAATTGAATTTGTCTAAATTGAATTGAATTCGTTTTGAATTAGCTTTGAATTTTTTGAATTTATTGCAAAGTGTTTTTTGAAATTATTGTGATCTTTTTGTGAATTTACTTGAATTCGTTTTAAATTCGGAGATGCCCCAGAAAATACACGCACATCTGATCCAAATTATTCTCTCAATTACATGATTAAATAGGATTTTTAGTAAATTATTGTGAATGATTTCGATTTATTCCAAATTATTGGAAATTAACTTGCAACTGCGCAAAATAATCACAATTATTACAATTATTTTTTAAAACTTTTCAGAAACAAATTTTGCTCTGCAATTGAAAGGGTGGCGTGAAAACATGGAAAATTTTTGCGGCAGTAAACCACCCGAAGGAGGATGCGGTTCCCGCCAGGCACAGGGCTTTTACCCCCTGTGGCAGCCAACTGCTTCGGTGTTCCATGGGAACCGGCGCTTTGCTGACTGCGATCCTATCGCGCAATTCGACAGATTTGATCCCCGTACCACCATTGGCCTACCCCTAGAGGTACGAGCGGTGTCAAGAGCGTTAGACTTCCTGATCCCAGTTTCAGAGGCCTTACCTCAGAGGGGTACGCGGGATTCGAACCCACAACCCCGAGTGCCGACACGTAGCCAGAACAGGAAGCGACCCAACGCCCAGAGCCACCGACCCAACGCCCAGAGCCACCGAGCCAACGGCGGTGAGACGTGTTTAACTTCTATTTGACCTGCCATCCAGCTGCGGCCAAAGGGAATGTCAAGCGCGAAAAACACTTTCCCGAGTGGGAGTCGAACTTCGGACCACTCGGTTCGGTGATGCGCGCTCTACCAACTGAGCCACGACGCCACAATGTCTGTACAGTGCGACGGGTTCGAGTTGTATTTGCCCTGTCCTCCTGGCTGGAGACTGCAGGATACGGCAAATACGACTCGAACCCGTCGCACTGTACAGACATTGTGGCGTCGTGGCTCAGTTGGTAGAGCGCGCAACACTGAACCGAGTGGTCCGAAGTTCGACTCCCACTCAGGAAAGTGTTTTTCGCGCTTGACATTCCCTTTGGCCGCAGCTGGATGGCAGGTCAAATAGAAGTTAAACACGTCTCACCGCCGTTGGCTCGGTGGCTCTGGGCGTTGGGTCGCTTCCTGTTCTGGCTACGTGTCGGCACTCGGGGTTGTGGGTTCGAATCCCGCGTACCCCTCTGAGGTAAGGCCTCTGAAACTGGGTTCTGGAAGTCTAACGCCCTTGACACCGCTCGTACCTCTAGGGGTAGGCCAATGGTGGTACGGGGATCAAATCTGTCGAATTGCGCGATAGGATCGCAGTCAGCAAAGCGCCGGTTCCCATGGAACACCGAAGCAGTTGGCTGCCACAGGGGGTAAAAGCCCTGTGCCTGGCGGGAACCGCAACCTCCTTCGGGAGGTTTACTGCCGCAAAAATTTTCCATGTTTTCACGCCACCCTTTCAATTGCAGAGCAAAATTTGTTTCTGAAAAGTTTTAAAAAATAATTGTAATAATTGTGATTATTTTGCGCAGTTGCAAGTTAATTTCCAATAATTTGGAATAAATCGAAATCATTCACAATAATTTACTAAAAATCCTATTTAATCATGTAATTGAGAGAATAATTTGGATCAGATGTGCGTGTATTTTCTGAGGTCATTCCTTAAATTCGCTTGAATTTGTTTTGAATTCGTTTTGAATTCGTTTTGAATTCGCGTGAATTAGTTTGAATTAGTTTGAATTTTGAATTAGTGGTGTACATCAAAATTCGGAGTTATTTACCCCTCGAAACACACTCTCTCTCTCTCTCTCTCTCTCTCTCTCTCTCTCTCTCTCTCTCTCTCTCTCTCTCTCTCTCTCTCTCTCTCTCTCTCTCTCTCTCTCTCTCTCTCTCTCTCTCTCTCTCTCACTCTCACTCTCTCTCTTCCGGCCCCCATCGGACTCGGACACCGTAGTAGTCCGACTGCTCGCGCGGCAGCAGCACCTTGGGCAGCAGACTATGATCGGCGTACAGGTGTAAATGAGTTACAGTGCCTTGCTACTAAAGGTAGACGTCGGGGTGGACGGAGAGGGGCGGGGCGGGGCGGGGCGGGGCGGGGCGGGGTGGGGCGTGGCGGGGCGGTACGGGGCGGTAGCGGGGCGGCACCAGCGCCGGCGCCTGCCTGACGAGACGGCATGGTCGATTTCGTCATAGTTTTAAGGACTGAAAGAAAAAGTCACGCCCTCAACCGTTCGTATCAATTTCAGGCGAGGAACCTGAGCAAATTGACACTGTCTTGACAAAACTCTCCCCATTTACGTTAAGTATGAAAGTATCAGAGCACAGTGAGGGATATGTTAGTTCAAAATGACCACCGAATCTTGTTCTGACGGCATTTGCGTCTGGTGCTTCCCCGGCACTCGAGTCGATGTGGCGTGGGGTCGCCGTCGCCGTCGACCCGGACTGCGAGTAGGCTGCCCGGCTGCCCGGCCCGGCAGCCCCTCGTGGCCCGCCCTCGGCGCGCGAGACGCCGCCGCGGTGGTCGACGGTGCGCCGTCGGGCTCGGCAGCCACCGGGCGCCGGGGCCCTGTGTCGGGTCTGGGGCTGAGGCCCGGCCGGCTGCGGCAGCGTGGTGGGGCTTGGGCGGCGGGGTGGGGCGGGCCGGGGTAGGGCGGGGTAGGGCGGGGTAGGGCGGGGGGCCGCGGCCGGCAGCGACAGCCGGCTTGGCGTACCCGCACAAGGTGCCAGCCAGTACCGCGTGCGCACTCGTCCTGCCCGGCCCAGCCCGCCACGGCGTCCCTCAGGTCGCCGCCGAGGAGCCGTCCTGCCTGCCCACGTGTGCTCCTCGCAAGCTCGCCGCCGCCCAACACGTGCGCGCCCCTGTTGCGTCCTGCTGAGTCCTGCAGGGGTCCTGCCTGCTGTTCGCGCCTGTCGCTCGGGCGTTCGCGCGCTCGCGCTCGACCCGTGTGCTCGCCCCCAACCCGCCCCGCCCCGCCCCGCCCCGCCCCGCCCCAGTAGCAGAACCGGCCGCTGCCGATACGACCACGGCCCCGACAGGCTGAGCCCGCGCCGGGCAGCACTAGCCAGCAGCACCGCAGTGCAGCCGAGGCGGTCGAGCTGACGAGTCGAGTCAAGCCGAGTCGAGTCAAGTTGCCGGGCAGTACCGAGCCGAGCCGGCACGCCGACGACGACACGCACCGGATGACGACGACACGGCGGCGCCACCGTCAGTGTTGATCCAGCCGGCCACGCGTTCGGACCAGGCGACCCGAGACGTGTTTTTCATCCCGTCGGCGGCGGCCCCCCTGAGTGACCTGCTGTGCTCGGCCCGCACCCGCAGTGTGACCGATCCTAACCAACCTCAAGACTGACGTGTTTACCGTTGTGGTGCCGGCTCGGGCCGGGAGAGCGAGAGCGCTGCCCTTGCCGTACCCGTACCCCGCGTTGTTTCTGCCAGCGTCGTGGGACCTTCCCCGTTCGTCAGCTCAAGTTGTGAGTACTCAAGCTCGGCCTCGGCGGTGTGCAGCAGGTCGGTAGGCACTGCAGGCCGAGGGGAGGGGTCCTTCACTCTAAAAGCTCAGTGCACACCCTTTAAAAAATCAAAAATCAATTAATAAATAAGGGGGAAAACTCAGAAAAATATCAGAAAAGAATAAGAAAAAATCTGACAAAAATCAAGGGAAACCACGAAACACCAGGAAAGTCAGAAAAATCGATGTACGCTTGAACTTTTAGTGAAGGGTCCCTCGCCACAGGCAAGTGCAGCGCTACTGTGTCAGGTGACATGACGGGTCCGCAGGTGCATCAATTGTGTGGTCGGAGGGGAAACAAGCCTGAATTTTGAAGTGAATGTATCGAGAAAGTTTTGAATTTTTATTTATTTATTTATTTATTTATTTATTTATTTATTTATTTATTTTTTGAATTACTTTTAAAATTCGTGAGTTTTGCAGATTTTTTCTGATTTTTTTTCCTTGTCAAATTCATTTTTCCATGATTTTTTAAAATTTTATTTTTTAAAATCACGATTTGTGCGAAAATTTCAGATTTGTTTCTCCCTTGGTATTGTCTGGTCATCATAGGCGGGTGGGGTGGGGTGGGGTGGCGCCGGTGGCGCCGCCGGGCGGGGCGGTCAGCTGTTGCTGGCTGCGTGCGAGTATAATGGTGCCGTACTGAGCCGGCTGTCTCCGCGATGGTAACGGCAGGAAGGGGTTCAAAGTCGAGAAGTGCGAGAGCGAGGAGAGGCTAGGCGTACGACTGACCTGCGCCTGAATTCTGCTTCACCTCTTTTTGTTCGAACGATAAACGTCGTCTCGCCCGCACTGGGCATTGCGACGCGTCGCCTCGGCCCCCCAGCAGAGGAGGTCTAACGTGGTCATTAGTGTGCGTAAACTCGTTTCGAGACCTCAAAAGCTCTTTGGCTCACAAAGAAAAATCTCGACCGAAGCACTCCAAACTCTCGCCAGTAAAACTGACGAGGCTCGAATCGACTGCCCCGACCCGACCGACCTCCCCCGTGCCGCTCACACTTTGTCCTGCTGCTTGTGCTGTGTATTGGGGAAATTGAGTTCTCTCTTGGTTTTGGTGTTTGGTTGGGGGTGGGGGGCGGGCAGGGAGGGGCGGCCTGTGCTGGTCAATCCAACAGCCAGGCAGTCAGCTTGCCTCTCGCCGGCCAAACCCCTCCCTTCCCCTCCCCTCCTACCCCTCTCCCAACAGTATCGTCACTTTGGTAAAATTGGCAAATCGATATTGAGGTATTGCAGAAACGAGAAACACACCCGTAGCTCAGCTGTTTGTTCTCTGCTATGAGATGGCGGGCTGGGCGGTGCTGCGGGCCCGCGGGCCGCCGCCAACACAGTGTCACATTCGAGTCGAGTCGCTGCTGATAAGAGCCTCGCTGACGACACACGCACGCGGTAGCCGCCCCGCCCCGCCCCGCCCCACACCCTAGCATCGCGACCGGCCGCCAAGCCAGCCCATACCTATCGATCATCTTTGACAGTCGCTTCTCTACAATTTTATATCGAACCTGATTTGCGAAGCTGCGCGCGAACCGATTTCGTCGCGGGCGCCTTCCTTCTCCTTGGGGGAAGGTGCAGCAGTCGACCTTCGACCTGGGCGTGCAAGCGCGACTCGAAATGCCCCTCGGAATTGCAAGTTATGCCCCACAAGACTGCGGGGCGGGGCGGGGCGGGGCCGGGCGGGGCGGGGCGGGGCGGGGCGGGGCCGGGCCGGGCGGGGCGGGGCGGGGCGGGGCCGGGCGGGGCCGGGCGGGGCGGGGCCGGGCGGGGCGCGGCGGGGCGGGGCGGGGCAGGGCAGGGCAGGGCGGCGCGCGGCGGGGCGGGGCCGGGTTCCGATGCGCTGAGCGGTGCGCGCCGTGCCGCGGGGCGTGAGAGGCCTGAGGCCGCCGAGGCCGCTGCGGCTCGCGTCCACCATACACTATACAGTACACACATATGGTCTTATCGCATGCCACCCGCTACCGCCCCGCCCCGCCCCGCCCCGCCCCGCGCCATGGCAGGGCAGAGGGGCAGCCGCGGGCGGCGGCACGGGAGCGGGTTGACGAGTCAGAGGAGGCCATCGACACTGCCAGTAACAACGATTTAACCCATTGCGTTCATTACCGTGAGCGGCCAGTTGGGATTTCTCGAGGGCGAATAGCTCTAAAGCTTGGTGCACAAATTTTGTGCATTTTTCTGAATTTTTGTTGAAATTTTATTTTTTCCTAATTTAGCGATTTTTTCTGAATTTTTCTAACTTTTTCTAAGTTTTTCTATTTTTTTCAGAATTTTTCGAAATTTTCTTATATTTTTCTCAATTTTCTTGAATGTTTATGAATTTTTATGAATGTTTTACTATTTTTCTGCATTTCTCTGTATTTTTCGGGATTACGAGATTCTCAAAAGTTTTACCCCACGAACTCCTTGCTCATTAAACGTCTCCCTCGGTCCCGACCTCCTCAAGCCCGTCTGCAGGTGCGTGCTGCTGGGCGCCTGCCTCGCGATGACATATCTGCCGCTCGACGGTCAGCACCGAGGCAGCAGCAGCGCTCCGCCGATGATGACCCCGCGATATTTCTCCTTGCGAAAGAGCAGCCGCAGCGGCAGGCAAAAGCGAGAACGCCGAGTTGCCGTACGTGAGGGGGAGCAGGACGGAGGAGGAGATGATCTCGTGTTCGAGAAGCTCTTGGCAAGAGAAGCGCCGTGTTACATGGCCATTGTCCACCACCACACTCGCGCTGCCCTGCCCCCTGCTGTGCGGAATAATGCCCTCAAAGTTTATCATTATTTATTTGTTCTCGACTATTGCAAGTCGGTCGGTCGTCGGCAACACACGAGATTCGTCGGGGGACCGGCCGAATGTAATAGCAGGGAACAATAATACATGTGGTAAAGTCCAGGCCAGAAGGCAGGCAGTTGTAAGCTGACTGCTGGTGCCCGCCCCGCCCCGCCCCGCCCCAGCCGGAACGCCGCTTATACCGTCCCGAGCGAAAGGCGCGCGTTGAATAATGAATGCAGCTCGCCTCGGACATGGCGGGCAGGCAGGGTAGGGGTAGGGCCGCTAAGCGCCTTGACCAGCCTTAACACACAGTGCGCGGCTGCGCGGCACGCCACGAGACGCCACGAGCCGGAGCACGTCTCTCCCTGCTCATACCTTTGGGGACGGGGGAGAGACTCCCCGGGGACTAGCACGGGCGCCCCACCCCCCCCCCCACCCCACCCCCTTTCACCTTCACCACCCCCTTTCACCTTCACCACCCCCTTTCACCTTCACCACCCCCTTTCACCTTCACCACCCCCTTTCACCTTCACCACCCCCTTTCACCTTCACCACCCCCTCGGCCTGCTCCGGGGAGCGGCAGCAGCAGTGGTGGTGGCGGCTCTTGGCGGCATCCCTGCCGACTTTTGGAAGGGCGCTCTCCTCTCCTCGCCCTCTCTCTTACCTACACGGCGAAGTCCATCAGTGCGAGAGAGACAGGGCGAGGAAAGCGCTCTTCGGAATAAGTCGTCTGAGCTAGGCCAGGTAGTGGTGGAGGAGGAGGCTAGAGGGGCCTCCTGGAGTTCATAGGGCGGCACGTGCAGGCTGGGCCCGGGCCCGTGTGTGTCCTGCTTTACCTCGTCGTCGTCCACGTTGATAAACAATTTTGATTGCAGTCATCAAATCTGTAAAGCTCAAGATCAAACTGGGATTCGATCTGTCGGAGTAGTTATGGACATTGAAAAATTCAGTCGCCATGTCATAACTGAAAGTTCCATTCACTTAACTAAAAAATCGATGCGGTTCGATGCCCATGACTACTTCGACGGATCAAACTACAGTTTGATCGCTGCAACCAAAAAATTTTCTCGGTGCACGTTCCTTCGAATCCATTTCGATCAAAACCCACACTCAATGGGGACAAAAGGGAGGGGAATCAGAAAGTTGTGTTACCAAACTTTTAATTACGGGTTGGCCTCCGGGTCGCTTCGGGCCCGGCTGGCCAGTTGTTGGATTGACACGTGGTGGTGGTAGAGGTGTTTGCAACTTATCTTGGCCAGCGCTGGCCGAGCTCGAGAGCCTCCAGAACAAAAGAAATACAGTCCGCTCAAGAACCACTGGCGGGTCTCCGAGCGGGGAGGGCGGGGGTGGGTCGGGGGAGGGCATCTATTGAGAAGCTCGGGCGAGGAGCCGAGACTAATGACCCGCAATAAAAGGCCCCCTCGATTTGCTGAATCTCTGTAAATGCTATTTCTGCAATTTTTTTGAACGCGTTGCAAGAACCAATCGATAACAGACCAAAAATTAAGGCATGAGCTATTTTGAATCGTTTTGATCGGATTTTCCGTTCTCAAGTTACAAGCCCGTACAGAAGTGGTTAATAAAACGGACATTCATCAATAGCTCTTGTGCCGGTCGTAAGAAACACCGACTTTGCTGCTATTTATGTCTTGAACGGATAGATATAGAGCAACTATAAATAGAATATTAAATATTGTTTGTAAAATTTGGAACAAATTTTATCCAAGCAAAACTTGTGTAAGAGGGACCGTCTTCGTAGTAAACCGTTCCAAACTTCGACTTTTCGCCTGAAGGAAGACCTCGAAAATCCACAAGAGCGTAAAAATTAAGATATCTATTCGAATTGGGTATCATTTTTTTTGTTTCGACACGGACGATCCGACCGTCGCGTTCAAATTCTCCGCTAAGCCCTCGTTCAAACGTTAAAGCGGCTACTGAGCTAAGGCGGGTGAATGTTCTGAATTGGTGCGACCCGAGCCGGAGCCGGCCGGAGTGCACAATAGGCCGCCCCCGCCTCCTGGGCTGCCATCCCGAGCCACATGGTGCGCTACCGGGCTGCAGCATCGCTCAGGCTCGGCAGCACTTCTGGAGTGGCCTGTATGCCGCTGGCCAAGATAAGTTGCAAACACCTCTAGTCCCCCTCCCCCTCCTCCACACGCCCTCCTACTACTCCCTGCCAGACCGGACCTGAGTCCAGACGGGTGTCGATGGAAGCTCACCAATAACCAACACTCAGCAGCGGAGGAAAAAAAAATTGTTTTTTGGGAAACATAAATATTAGTATCGGATCTTCCGGGCCGTGCCGGCCGTGCCGGGGCGTGAGAGTGGCGGAGGAGCGTCCTGTTTGGAGGCACCTTTCCTCGTTATCGCCGCGCCATCACTATATTTGTGTGCTGCGGCCTGTTTGTATTTGCGCGCGCCTCCATCAGGGCGGTGAGGCCTCCGCGATAAGACCAGCGCCGCGCCAGGCTAGTTTCCATTTAGTCGCAAAAGCCTTATTGTGGGAGCGGCGGAGACGGAGAGGGGAGGAAGCGAGGGGGAAACAACTCTGAAAGTTTTGTACACCTCGTCATTCAGAAAACCTCAGAGAAATTCGGGGGGAAAAAAATCAAGACATTTACCTAAAATTTGCGCACCAAATAGATTCTGAGTTGTCCCCCCCTCCCCCCCCCTCTTCGGGAGGAAGGAAAGAGCGGCGCGCCGGAGGAGAGGAGGACCGGGGTTTATCTCATGCGGGGCGGCGGGTTCGACCGGCGGACTGTGCGTGTATTTATCTTTCCATCGGCCACAGTCTGGAGGCAAAGAGAGTGACTCCGAAGTGGGTCACGCCATCACTCCCTACCCTACGGCAGAAAAATACAAGTTGATGAGGACATTTTGAGCATTAGGTATGAGGTGTGATGAGCTAGCTGAACAGGAGCAGCGGTTCGGGCCGCGCCACGCGCCCTCCTCCCTCCTCGCCCTCGTGTTACACTATTATACTTCGGCACTTGAGATGAGACTGCAATCTTGGCCCGCAAACAGCGGGGATTAACGAGCGGCGCAGTGCCGCGCTCCGCGACTTTGTAGTTCGGCCCCACGGGGCAGGACCAGGACAGGTACGTGCCGCCCGCCATACGCCCCGCCATACGCCCCGCCATACGCCCCGCCATACGCCCCGCCATACCCCCCGCCATACGCCCCGCCATACGCCCCGCCATACGCCCCGTCATACGCCCCGCCATACGCCCCGCCATACGCCCCGCCATACGCCCTACCACGCGTCGCCGTACGCTTCGCCATACGCCCCGCCGCACCCTCGGTTGGCAGGGTAGGCAGTCAGATTTCTGCCCGTATCACTGCAGCGGGGGCGGTTCTCTTTGGTGCTGATAAATGTCTTTTTTTTTTTGCGGTATATGAGGGCAGTAAAAGTAAACCCGTCGAGCCTACCCTACAGCCTGCGTGCTTATTTAGATGACTGTCATTTCTTCCTCTGTTTCTGAAAAGTCTCCTCCGGTGCTCTTTTTCTATTCCTGAAACTTTTTGGGAAACATTGTGAGCTTATTTCCAGAGAGAAGAATAGCAATAACACCAGGGGAAAATCACAAAAAATAATCAAAAACCTAGAAAAAATAGAAAAATTGGTGTGCGCTTGAATTTATATAGTGAAGGACCCCTCGGCGCAGATCGTCCACGTTGCCGGGAGGGCCCACCTCACTCACGGTAATCTTGGTCCGGCACGGCCCGGCTCTTCACCGAAAAAATATGTTGGTCGACTTACAGCGCCAGGCAGGCAGGCAGGGCCGGCCCTGAGATAAGATAGGAGGGATCGGCAGGAGGAGGAGCATGGCAGGGCCTTGGGCAGGGCTGGAGCAGAGGGGCCCGGCCGCGAGGCGCCGCGACGCCCACCACGCCAAGGCGTCGGCCTCGGCGTCCCCTTGACTAGAACCGCTCGAACTTACAAGGTGAGATCGGCTGGATGGATATCTCCTCGGGTCGCGAGTAGAGCGAGCGGACGAGCTGCGGGCTTACTGCTTATCTGACCGCGCCGCGCCTGGCGCCGAAGAGTATGGGGATTAACCGACAGGTATAATACCGATGACGAGCCAGAAGCACTGCTGCTGCAACATCTTAACGAGAGTGGTGAATTAAGTTTAAATGAAAACTGATACTCAAGTTTCTTTTTTTATCCCTTCTTTTTTTTCGCTTTTTTGCGCAGTGGCGGCGGCGGCACCAGGGTTGCAGAGGGATATTTTACCCGAAAATAACCGCGCGCTTTGCGCGCTCGCTCGCTCTCTTTTCGGCTGCTTGCTGCTGCCGCCTCATGTGATCGCGTGCCGACGAGACTTGCTCTCAATTTATCACTTCCCCGCCATCCCCGCCCCGCCCCGGGGAGGAGCAGGGCAGCAGCAGCACTTCCGGTGCGCCAGGGCGGGCGCCTTGAGGGCGGCGCGGGGCGGCGGGACACACCACGAATAGGGCAACGGCCACGAGGAGAGAACACGACGTGGTCTGGTGCAGAGGAAGTGCTAAGCGGCGCTATGTGCCCCCCGCACCGCCTCGTGTTGTTGTTAGGTTGCTTTTCTAGAGGAAGTCCTTGCAGGACAGCGCGAGGGACAGCGCGGGGCATTCTACCGGGGCATTCTATCTATCTGCTGCACTCTCAGACCGTTATTGGAATTTTGTTTATGTATTATTAACTTAGATGTGCTTGTATAATATGGACTGACTCGTTTACACATACACGTACTATTTTCTGAATAACCTTATTGATATATTTAGAAAGGGTCTTAGTTATAAAAGAAAGAAAAACTTCACACATGCAAAAAGAAATAGTCTATAATCATACTAGTAAGTCAATAAGGAAGTGCTTATGGAGAAAAGTAACTTTCTGAGACTCCCGAGACTCATTGTTCCGACTGTCTACCACACCTGGAGGATATCCAGAACGCTGAAAAGCGGAGGCGCGAGGCGAAAGCGGAGGCACGAGGTGAAAGCGGAGGCACGAGGTGAAAGCGGAGGCGCGGAAAAGCGGATAAAGAGCGAAGAAGCGAAATTCTGACTAACTGGTTCCCCTGCAAGGACTTACCAGTACATTCGCGTTACGCCAGGCCTTAAACGTCTGTCGTCTGTCTAAGCCGTTTAAATCTGCAGGGGAACCACTTTATGTCAGAATTTTGCTTCTTCGCTTTTTTTGCTTTTCGGCGTCTCGGCGTCTTGGCGTCTCCGCTCCTTCGCCTCGCGCCAGCGTACTGGATATCCTCCAAGGCGAGCGGGTTTGCCTATCCCCGTGTCCGCGGGCGCTCCCTCCCTCCTGCCAACCAGCTGGTCCTCCGGTGGGGCGGGGCGGGGCAGGGCGGGGCAGGGCGGGGCGCGGCGGTCACGTGGTTGGTACCGGTCACGTGCCGCTATCCTCCCCACCCCACCGCGCCGAAAAGCGCGCGCGAGCGGCAAGGAGAGCAAAGTCAAGGTTTCTAGTAATGTGCTGCGTGGGCACGGGGGACAGGGGTTTCGGGGGGGGGGTAAACCGAGGTAAACCGACAAACCAACTCGACTGGCTCGGCTCGACGCGAGCGAAGTGCGTGAGCCGCCTTTGTTCTCGGCGCGGCGGCAGCACGGCGGCGCGGGCGGCGCCTGCGCAGAGCGCGGCAGCGCGGCTCACTCGCGCATCGCCGATGTCAGATGAATACGCGAGGCGAGGCAGGCGAGGCGGGCGGCCATTGTCCCACGCTCCTGTCCGCGCCCCGCCCCGCCCCGCCCCGCCCCACCCCGCCCCGCCCTGCCCGCGACACTGCTGCTTGTGTTGCCATTTGAGCGGCGCTGAAGAGGCCTCGGGTAACTGAACTGCGGCCTGCGGTCTGCCTCATGCCTTTGTGTACGTGTGTGTGTGTGTGTGTGTGTGCGCGCGCGCGCGTGCGCGCGTGTGTGCGCATGCGAGCCGCGGGACTGTCAGGACGCCGCGCCGGGAGCTCTTCGAGGCCGTGTTGGAAACAAGTCGCCGCTCGCGCCTGCTACGCCCCCCTCCCGCCCCCGCCCGACTATGTTTGCACGTTGCACGCGCCAGCCGCCGGCCGCGGGCCCGCGTGGGCCTGCCCCCCTCCCCGCGCCTCCGTCCTTGTCGCACTCATGGGGGTCTCCATATCCTCATCATAGGGCACCGCCATAGGTGCGACAAGGAGGGAGGTTCGCAAGCTGTAGTAGGGTGGTTCCGAGTGCAATGGTTTCGAGTCTCACTATGCGTCCTTGTCACTCTCATGCGGGGCACGACCTTAGCGAGTGAGCGAGAGGAGGCTACTAAACGCTGTTCGGAACCACCCCGCAGCTAGGTGAGAAGTGCCCGGCCCGCCTGCGCTCGTGTCAGCCTGCCTGCCTGCCTGCAGTAGCACCGCGCCGTCACCTCGCTGCGCCCGGCCGCGCCCTGGTTCCCTGGCCTGGCTGGCGCTCGGCCAGCGGGGCGGAGTGGGGCGGGGCGGCCAATTTATAGATATGCCTGGAGGGATGAGGTCTGCTGCAGCCACCCCGCCAGCACAAGCGTTTTCCACGGTGTGTGAAAAGGATTACGACGGGCCGAGCCGGGCCGGGCGCCTCCCCGGCCCCGCGCTGTAGACTGATATTCCGCACAGCGCGCAAGGGGGTTGTCCCATGAGCGCGACAAGGACGGAGCTATACAGAAAGTATAGCAGAACGATGTGCGGAATCCGGCGGAATCCGTCGGCTGTCCGGCCGGCGACTGCGAAATCGGAATCGCGCGCGCCGCGCTGCTGCCGAATGGAAACGTCGGAATTTGCACACGTGTGCTGTGCTGGTAGGTGGGAGGGGGGAGGCCTCAGCCTCGCACGAAAACCTTTCAAAACTGCAGGTTACAGCCCCGCGCGCTGCACGCTAACTCTTCACCTTCGCGTTGTCCGAAGCAATGTGGACGGATCGGGACTCCCCGCCGTCCCTCAAGTACAAGGCACTAAGGCACTGGCACTCGAAAGAGTTGGGCGACCTGAGCTGCCCGCCGTTGTAGTAGGAATTGGAGTGGTATGACCGTGGGGTGGGGCGGGGGCGGGGCGGGGCGGGGTGGGGCGAGGGGAGGGGGTGAGTTCAGGGTAGGACGCAGTCTCGTTTGTCTCCTCCCCGCCCCGCCACGCCCCGCCGCCCGAGGTCCGCCGCAGATACACTGATTGATAGGGGCTTGTTATCTACTGGGCCTGCCTGGGAGGAGGTGGCTGTCAGCGCCGCGAGGCTTAAGTAGGACGGCGCTTTCATTAACGTCCGCGTTGTTGAGAGAATCAGTTTCAAAAGCAGAAGCGACCGCGGCGGGGCGGGGCGGGGCGGGGCGGGGCGGGGCGGGGCGGGGCGGGGCGGGGCGGGGTGAGCAGGACGGCGCGTCGAGTCATCCCGGCCTTTTCCCCGCAGCGCTGCTCGCACTGCCCGCGGCCGGTGCCCACCGAGGGGTTCTTCACTCATAAATATCAGTGTACACCTTAAAGCAAAAACAATTAAAAAAAATCAGAAAAAATGCAGTACGAAATCAATGAAAATATCATAGTCAATAAATCAGTTTAAATATCAGTAAAAAGTCATTGAACATCAATGAAAACTCAGTATAATCTTTTTCAAAAAATCTACAAAAAATAAAAAAAAATATTTATCTAAAAAAAATAGAGAGAGAGAGAGAGAGAGAGAGAAAAGCAGAAAAGGAAGACAGAAAATATTAGGAAAAATCAATGAAAATCTGTAAGATTCAAGAAAAATCAAGTAAAATCAGAAAATTTAGAAATATAGGTGTACGCTTGAATCGGGTACCTCTGCCTTCCACCCGTGCGGGTCTGCCCTTGCTCGCACCCAGTAAGTTACTTTAGGGCTTTCGGGGTCCACTGTCGGGGCAAACAAACTTTTGATAAGTTCACTGTCGGGGGTTCATGGGTGTCGTCACCCACGGTCATTTTTCTCACCTCGTCTTCCCAGCAGCTGCAGATTTGCCAGCCAGCCGGAGGCGGGAAACGGGGTACGTAGTGAGGCGAAGGCGCGAGTCCCAAGAAGCTGTTTGGGGTGTTTCTAATTTTATTCGCGCGGCAAACTGTAAACCGCGCGCTACCCGCTTGCCACCTCACCTCACCACCACGCCTCGCTCCGCCGCCACACCGCGCCGCGCTCCCGGTGACGTTTGAGAGAGAGAGAGAGAGAGAGAGAGAGAGAGAGAGAGAGAGAGAGAGAGAGAGAGAGAGAGAGAGAGAGAGAGAGAGAGAGAGAGAGAGAGAGAGAGAGAGAGAAGCCCGCGCTTTTTCGCCCCAGCGTGGCGAGAGACAATAAAAGGAAGCCTGCCTGCGGCCTGCGGCCTGCGTGGTGACGATGGCCAAGGTACTTCTCGCTCTCCGCAACAAATGAAGGTCGATTCCCGCGCGAATGGCATGGGAAGGGAGCCAAGGCGCGGGGCGGAAGTGAGCGCGGCGCGGAGCGGAGAGGCGGGACTGAAGCGGAGAGTTCAAGGGCCGACGCGACACCGGACCGGCGCGGACCACGTTCGGACAGCCTTTAGTTCACGAATAATGAGTCAGCCGTGTTGACTGTTATTTTTAAAACGTTTCGGGACTGTCAGACCGTGTCAGACTCAAGGGGCGCCCAGAGGACTGCTCTTCATATTTACCTGAAGGAGATTGGTCACTGGTCACATTTTGCGTTGGACTAGACATGGGGTCTACCGGGTAGCGAGGGGGTCAGTTCACGGGGGCGAACCACAAGAGCTAAAAGTCACAAGCGCTAACGCCACAAGCGCTACGATTCACAAGCGCTACACGTCACAGGCGCTACGAATCGCAAGAGCTAAAAGCCACAAGCGCTACGATTCACAAGCGCTATACGTCACAAGCGCTAAGGTTCACAAGCGCTAAAAGCCACAAGCGCTACGATTCACAAGCGCTAAAAGTCACAAGCGCTACGATTCACAAGCGCTAAAAGTCACAAGAGCTACAAGCAAATCAACGGTCACCGGAAACGGACTATACTCTACGATACCGGCGAGAACGAGATCGAGGTTCGAGACATGGGTCACCGAGGTGTAGTCTTCCCAGCCAAAGAATGAGGTAGTGCGAGGAGAGCAATGAAAGCCATCCGGCTCCCGATTGCTCCCGAAGACCCCCCACTCAGTGCCTTCGGCTTCGAGATCTCGCGGCGTCTTGCGCGGCGTGGACCGCGAGACCGCGAGTCCGCGCAAACCCTTCAGGACAACCGCGAAAGGGATGCGCGATCGCGAGGATGTTCGCGGAACCGCGGGGGAGGACTCGCGGACCGCTGGCCGCGAGCCGCGGCCGCGGGTCGCGAGTTGAGGTGCTTGGTGCGGTCGCGGATCGCGTGTCCTGCGGGTCTCCTTCGCGGTTGCGCTTCCTGTCGCGGGTTCGCGGGGGTGATACGCGAAGTTCGCGCATCCCTTTCGCGGTTGTCCTGAAGGGTTGCGCTGACTCGCGGTCTCGCGGTCCACGCCGCGCAAGACGCCGCGAGATCTCGAAGCCGAAGGCACTGAGTGGGGGGTCTTCGGGAGCAATCGGGAGCCGGATGGCTTTCATTGCTCTCCTCGCACTACCTCATTCTTTGGCTGGGAAGACTACACCTCGGTGACCCATGTCTCGAACCTCGATCTCGTTCTCGCCGGTATCGTAGAGTATAGTCCGTTTCCGGTGACCGTTGATTTGCTTGTAGCTCTTGTGACTTTTAGCGCTTGTGAATCGTAGCGCTTGTGACTTTTAGCGCTTGTGAATCGTAGCGCTTGTGGCTTTTAGCGCTTGTGAACCTTAGCGCTTGTGACGTATAGCGCTTGTGAATCGTAGCGCTTGTGGCTTTTAGCTCTTGCGATTCGTAGCGCCTGTGACGTGTAGCGCTTGTGAATCGTAGCGCTTGTGGCGTTAGCGCTTGTGACTTTTAGCTCTTGTGAAGGCCGTCGTCAGTTCACCCAGGGACACCATTCCTAGTGCCTGCCTGTGTAACCTCCTTTCTACGACCCTGTAAGAGGCGCTCCCTAACGCCGCCCCTAGCGCCACCAACACCACCACCTCATTCAGCGAAATAATAAGAAGGAGGCGAGTCCACGCACCACGTAGCTTCGCCGTTATTTATTCCTCCCGGTGTTTTTCTCTACGACTTTTTTTCTCAATTTTTTTAAATTTTATTTTCATCGTGATGTATTTTTTTAAGAGGCGTATTTCAAACCCTTCTCCCCCCCCCCTCCCTTTTCCTCCCCAAGTTGGACGCCCTGCGCGACAACGCCAGCCCGCCAGCCGTGCATTTCTGTCGTCGCGAAGCGACGCGTTGACGGGCCGCAAGCATCTCCTCTCCTCAGCAGACAGATTCAGAAGAGTGCGCTCTCGTCACTCCGTCCCTCTCGCACCTATGCGGCGCAAACCATAAGAGCGAGAGAGAGCGAGGGGCGAGGCTCTTCTGAATCATTTCGACAATACGGCGCGGCACAGCCCCACACAGCCCCCACGAGAGCCAACCGTATTACGGAAATTAGGAGAGGAAAAAAAAAAAGTACGCGAACCAAGCGAAATCCCATCACACTGCAACACACATTACAGAGTGACACATTAGCAGTGCAATAAGATCTCCTATCTCAAACGGGCCGTCGCGGGCGAGCCATAACCGACTGAACAGCTTTACTCGATAAGATTTACGACAGTTTGTTGCAAAGGAGACGAAGAGCACGCCAAGACACGCTACGCCCCGCCACGCCCAAGCTCCCGCGCGGCGCACCTACGATGGATTTAGATTCAATATACACCAGAGAACAGGACGCTGGTGGCGTAAGGCTGCAGGTGCACGCTCTGTGAAAAATATGTTCGTAGATTCACGATTTATTTTGTAAATTACGACTTACGAAATATGTTGTAAATTTACAACAGCACATTCTTGCTTGTAATTGAATTTCAAGGCGATAGGTACTGCTTTTTACGATAAGTGATCGTAATTTTACAACTTCACCTCGCGGAAAATTTTCCCGTAAACGACAATTTTTCACAGTGACGTGTGTGCGCGAGTCAGTGCGATAGGCGAGGCTTAAAGCCGTCTGATTCCGAAGACCGCCCCTTGTCGCACCCATATTGCGGTGCCCCATGTTGTGGGAGGCAGAGGGCCCATGCGTGCGACAAGGACGGAAGCACGAGAGCGATCTTATTCATTCGGAATCAGACGGCCGGCGCACGAGCGTACGTCGCGTGGCCGTCGCGCACACTCTTTCATCGCGGAGCTTCAACAAAAGTTGAAATTTTGGAAAGTGGGCACACACCTACAGCTGTGTGAGATTCGCACATTTGGGCGAGGGCGACTGACAGGAAGGCCGCGGCCGCCCTGAGAGCAGCGCGCAAAGTTGTTGTTGGGAGGACCTTCGCTGCCTCCCCATGGCATGGCCCCCGGCAGCAAGTAGTGCAGAGCGGAGGCAGCCACGTGCTGGGAGAGCAGAGGAGAGGGAGAGAGAGGAATAGAAATTGAAAATTAAAACTTTGCGGAGCGCGGCTCCCGGCTCCCGAGCCTCGCGGCCCGGTGACGACGCCACGCCACTCCCCAAGGTCACGGAGAAAGGAGCTAAAACGAGACAGGCTTGTTGTTGGGGGTGAAAAAAAAGAAGAAGAAAAGTCATTGCAGCTGCCTTCTAGCAGCTCCAGAGGGTCGCTATTGCGAGAAAATGAAATGCACCTAAGTCTTGTATTTCTATGTTCTCACTCTTTTCGTACTTCTTGGGTTTCTCATGTATTTTTCGGTATTTTTCTCGTAATCTTGATTTGTATTTTGATGAATTACCTAGTATTCTCATGCATCTCCTTGTATTTATCGTGTATTTCTTGTATTTTCTACGAAATACACTTGCATTTCTGTGTCCACGATTTTTTCGAGTTGGCCTTTAGAGGCCGGAATTTGATATCCCCGACCAGGACCAGAAAGTTCTCGTGGGTTGACAATGGGAATCCAAATGATAATGTCGAGGAAAATTTCTAATCCCCCGGGAGGACACTAGGTGTCCCCAATACCATCAATGAGAGGGAGGGGGGGGGGCACCCCATTTTCCCCAGGGGACACGTTCCCTAAGGGCAGGTGCCGGTAGGTGTCCTCGATACCGTTGGGTACACGTGTTGGGGACATACATGTCCTGGGTCATGTGTCCCCATGGCCAGGGTCCGTGTCCGCACACTCGGGAGACACCTGTCCTGTCCGGTGCGGTGCGGTCAGGACTGCGACTGGTCAGCGAGCCTCTCTAGCTTATTCGCCATGCCCGCCAAGGCCACGCGCGACTCTCTTTTTCTCTCATTTCATTTCATTTCCTTTTCTCTTCTTGTTTGCTTTTCCCGCTTGTGTTTCTTCTTCTGCGTGACGCCGCTATAATTTCCCGCCCCACTTGCGCCTCGCCACCACGACGGCGGCGCTTTGCAGCTGTGCGCGCACGTTTCGGCCTTACATCATATCGCCACACGAGTCGTCGCGACATGCCGCTAGTGCTACCGTGAACGACAAGAAACAAAACAAAAACAAGGAAATGAAAAACTTCCGCCAGAAATGATATCATCGATTTAATCATAAAATGCACCACAGGGGCAAAAGAAGAATTCCTCCTGCTAATTTTAGCATTGCGGAGGTGTAAAATGCAGTGAACAGCCAGCAGTGCTGGTTTGTCGGGGCGAGAGCGCGGTGGTTGTCGTGGAGTTCCGCTGGTTGGTAGCACTGGCGCCACGTGCTGCCAATATGTTTGTGTTGTGACGCGCGACGAGTGGGTCGTGAAATTACACTATGACACATGGTCTGTCGTGGGGGGAGTCGAGACTGACGTTTTTCTTTATTTTATTCATCCACTCTATCTTTTAATATTTGCTCGAGAAAAGTTAATATATTAATTTTTGCATCTTTATGTTTTCCTCTCCAGGCGGTGGAGGGCTAGCGGGCGGACATGACGCACGCTCCCGTGAAGAAGCGCTCGGAGGACGACGATGGCGACTCCGACACGGACAGCACCATCCCCCCTCCGGACGGCGGCTGGGGGTGGGCCGTGGTGTTCGCCTCCTTCATGATCCACATCGTCAGTGAGTATCTCCAAGGGTGGAAACTTTTGCAGACAATTTTTGATGGTGTCATCTCCAAAAATAAACGCCGTACTATAGTGGTGTTTTTTTTTTTTTTCATATTTATTTAGTGGTGAGATTTTTTTTTGCTATTGAGAAAAGAGCACCGGCGCACACTCAAACTTACTCACATGAACACTTATTCTCTTATTGCTCTTTTTTCATCATCATCATCATCATCATCATCATCATCATCATCATCATCATCATCATCATTATTATTATTATTATTAATATGTTACTTAGCTTGAGCCGCTCGGCTCCGCCTGCGGAGCGTCAACTGCAGCGACCAGACCAGCTCCCCCGGGAGTGGGGAGGGGGGGGGGGGCACTTGGCCCGCCAAGGATCGGGATCAGGGAGTTCCAAAGGGCAATGTGAGACGAGGTCGAAAATTAGCGGAGGGAAAAAGAAAATGACCCGTCCCGTCTCGAGTTGTAATCCGCATGCTCAAAATAATATAAGTAGCGCAGAGGGTGGGTGGCGGGTGGGGGTCTAGGGGGCATTGAACTGCATCGAATGGTTTATTAATCGAGACTGACGTGGGGCAAGAGGCGCGTCCAGTTTTGATGACTCATGAAAAGAAGGGTCCGTCCCGCGCGCCGCCTTCCTCGCACAGGCAGACTAATGGGCCGCCCCGACCCGATATCCCCTTCTTCAACTCTCAGTATAATTCCTGTACTTTTGTTCTAAACTACTCAATCATTAAATCGTAATTATTTGCTGACGTGTGACAAAAAATACTTCCAAACCAACGGTACATTAATTATTTTTTTTAAATAATTAACAAAACGACTGCCTAAAAAGCACTGATTAGCTGAGTGATTTCTCGTCTAGGAGGAGGACTTGAGGGGAGGGGGGAGGGAACGCATTCAGTTGCAGCGGGTCTGTTGTCTAGACGGCGGTGGCGTCATACTGTTTTGATCGGTTGAACTGCACTAAATGGGCGACTGAGTGAAAGGCGATTAAGGGCGGGGGGCAGCGGACCGGGGACACGCACAAGTGGCTTTGTCTCCGTCGCTCTCGAAAATTAGTCCCCGCTCCGTTCACGCGGGGAATCTCCGTTCCCCCTCCTCCTTCCCTGCCGGCCCCGCATACATGAGCGATTAATTCTGATTATTCGCCCGTCCCCCATACCCCTCGGTCCCTGATTTCACGGACGGGGCCTATAATGCACGCAAGGGCCGGGCCGGGCCGGGCGGGTGTTGTTCCGTTGTTATCGACGGGCCGCTCGCCGCTCGCGCTCTGCAGGACTGATTTCGAAACGCGCTCTGCTGCTCGCTCTGTCCCTCTAGCGCTGATGGGGTGCGACGTGTAGGTGCGAGAGAGACAGAGCGAGGAGAGCGCTCTTCTTCGGAATCAGTCTGCTGCGGCACTGCACTCGCACTGCTGCGGCTGTGGTGCGCTGCGAGGGGCGCCCGGGAGGTAGGCAATGCCCAGCTCGCTGCGCATGCCTCGCGCGTCGATTGCCTACCCGCCGAGCGCTCGCCGTTTCCTCGTCGCACTCATGGAGCACTGCCGTGGCCAGGATAGGGCACCGCTGTAGGTGCAACAAGGACGGAGAGATGAGAGCGATCTTCTGAATCATTCGGCAGAGGTGGGTGGCGGCTGTGCTGTGGGAGTGGGGAGTTGGTGTGGGTGTGGGTGAGGTTAGGGTTGGCGGCGGGGCGGGGTGGGGCGGGGCGGGGCGGGGTGGGGCGGGGTGGGGCGGGGCGGGGTTGGGCGGAGCGCCTCTCCCCCTCTCCCTGCCGTTGCACCTGGCACGCCCCGGCCGCGTGCCTGACTGCCGCGTGGGGCCGATGTCCCGGCTTGGCTCTTTCCCGCCCTCTCTCTCGCACTTGCTCAGCGCTACGGCTGCGCCGCACCGTGCGAGAGAGACGGAGCGCTTGGCGCCGGTCCAGCGATCAGCTGCTGCGTGCGCTGAGGGGAGGGGAGGGGAAGGGACGAGAGCGGACGGACCCTTTGCTCGATGATTGTCTTGTTTAATCAACTCAATTAGAATCAAAGATGCGCAAGCCGCGATTTTCTTTCTCGTGGTCGTCCGAACTGTTGGAGTATTTTCACTGGAATCAAATGTCTTAAACGCAGTACTGAACTTTTTTAGGTGCTTGGTCAAAAATCCGACGAGTTTCAAATGAGGCATCAACTGTTCGACCGATACGTCTGCCATCAGGATGTGTCCAAACTCAAGTGTAGAAAAATTTCGTACCCAATTAATAATCGAGGTGTAAATAACTCTGAATTTTGGTGTACAAATTTTGTGAATTTTCATAGAATTTTTAAAGAATTTTTATTTGATATTCTGAATTTTTACTTGAATTTTTTGGGAACTCTTGTGAATTTTCCTGATAGATCCCTTAATTTTTCAGAATTAGGAGGTGTGCAAAAAATTCAGAGTTGTTTCCCCCTTGATTGAAAAATACATGGCTTTTTTCAACTCATAATCGAAAAGTGTTCAACACATGAAAGTGTGTCAGTTGAACACTTCTAATGTCAGTGGTCCTGCGTCAGCAGCTATGAGACTGCTGTTGCAGATTTCACTGTTACTTGATGTCTGCAACTAAAACACGTACGGTGTCGGGCGCGGGCGGCAACTCTATCCGAGGCGGGAATCACTTTAAAATATCATTCTACAGCCCCAAAAATTCATTTTAAAATTTAAAAAATCGAGAAAAATAATCCAAAAGCCAAAATAAAATTGGTGAAAATTCAGAAATAGGGGTAAAACGTCAAAATTTATCAAAAAGTGACAAAAATTGACCTTAAAAAATCATGAGGTTAAAAAAAGAAATTTAAGTAAAAAAAAATATTGTACACATTTTGTATGAGTGATCAGCCCCTCGACTCTGTCTGCACTGTCGTCAGCGCAGGTGTGCATCCACGGGGCGTGGGTCCGTGGCCGTGCAGCCCTCAGACGCACGCCGACGACGCCGTGAGGCCGATAAGCGCAGCCCGACGCGGGGCGGGGCGGGGCGGGGCGGGGCCCGGACGGGGCCGCATGTGCTCTGTTCTGAGCTGTCATCGGACAGCAGAGTGGCTGTGACTGGGTGCATTACGACCGGGATAGCGAGCTCTGCTCTACTGGAGGGGTGGATGCGAGGAGTACCTCACCTTCTCCAATCAGTGTACACCCTGAGCTCCAATCATTTTCCAATCACTATGCAGTCACATAGTTTTTCGACAAAAATATTTTTTTAAGCACCTTAAAATTGCAAAATATCGAATTGGTGCCAAAAAAAAAAAAAATTGATTTCTTTTAAGTTTGGTCAAATTTCCCTTCCAACCACAGTAGAACGCTCCACTCAATGTACACCCATTTAAAGAGTGAGGTACCCCTCGGGTGGATGCCGTCTGATTCCGAAGATCGCTGTCGCGTCGCGTCACCAACACAGGACGCCGCCATAAGTGCGACAAGGACAGAGAGGTAGGAAGAGCGATGTTCTGAATCAGACGGCTGCGTGGCGGGACGGGGACGGGAACGGGGCGCGCGGGCTTGACTTACAGGAGCGTCGGCCAGGCCCTTCAGGATGGGGCGACAAGGCGGGCCGGTTGTGCTGTACGGCGCGTCGATGTAAATTTAGCCGGGCCGGTTGCACGCGGCCAGGACGCGACGGGATGCGTTCCTCCGAGGACGCCCGGCCCCGCCCCGCCCCACCCCACCCCACCCCACCCTACCCCACCCCACCCCACCCCACCCCGCCGCACACCCTGACGGTGGGGCACGCGCCGCGCACGTGCGCGTGGGGTCGGCGCCACGGCGGTGGTCAGGCCAGAGAGAGAGAGAGAGAGAGAGAGAGAGAGAGAGAGAGAGACAGACAGAGAGTCGGCCGCGAAAAGCAGTGGGATGCTCTGGCGCGTGCGGCCAACTCGCGCGCGGGATTCAAATAAATATTTATTTATGTAGGGATATAGACTCCGCATGCTCAGCCGTATAGTGTAGTCAGGCCGAGTCAGGCCTGGCCGGCTGGCCGCGTGATGGCCAGCCCGCGGTGGCCCCCGATAGCGGAGCGGTAGCGCCAGCCTAGGGGCGCAGGCGCCCGGCCCCGCCTCGCCCCGCCTCGCCCCGCCTCGCCCCGCCCCGCCCCGCCCCCCGCCCCCCGCTCTCCCCGGCCCAGCCCCGCCCGCCAAGGACAGTTGCCTGTCCCTGCCCGGCCCGGCGGCGCGGCCGCTAAGCAGGTGGGCCAAACGCCCCGCTCCCGCGGCCTTGGGCCTTGTCAGAGCCGGTCCCTGCGGCGCCCGGCCCGGCCTGGCCCGGCACACGGCGCCGTGCCATTTTTGGTACTCCGCGAAAATCTATTCTGCAAAGCAGTATTGCGTGACTTTGGTAGTTTTTTGGTGCCTTTCGTATTTCAGTCTTTTTACTGTAGGATGCGATGGGTTTTGCCCCTATTTTTTACTTAAGAACCATAGGTCTCACACTTTTTGCTGTGGTTCTGCGTGAAACTTGAGTTTGCGCCTTTGCCGGAAGTGGGTCTGGAAATCAGAGAATGACTATGAAAAATATTTTCGTTGACACAATTTCTTTCGTAATTTTTTTACGCTTTGCAATTATGATTGCAAATTTACGACAGACTATTCTTGCTCGTCATTGAATTTCAAGTTCACGCGTGCTTCTTTTTATTTGACAATTTTGAATCGTAAATTTTCAACATGCTTTATGGAAACTCTTTAACTACTTTCCATAGTGAAAATTCTCAAGAAAACCCCTTTGCGACAGCCGTCCCGTCCGCCTCCTCATGTCATGTCGACTAACTTGGTCCCTTTCTCTGTTTTGCCTCTTGCAGCCGATGGCGTCACGTACTCGTTCGGCGTGGTCCAGCGGAAGCTGGTCGAGTACTTCGGGGCTGGCGAGGCCGCCACCTCCCTCGTGTCTTCCCTCCTGTTCGGCATCACCCTCTGCTCCGGTGGGTAATCTCACCGCGCCTTTTTACGCTGGTGGAACAAATGTATAGCTCTAAACATCACCTGATGTTTAACTGCTAATGTGTAATATTTAAACACTATATCATGCATAGTTCATCCAAGGGTCTACCACCTCCATGACCCTCGTACACCCCTCTAGATGATTATTGATAGTCACATAATCATATAATCATCTGCAATTTCAAAATATTGACAAATTTTGAGAAATTATGACAAATTTTATCAAATTTTACCAAAAGTTGCGTGATTACTGGTGAATAATCAGTAAAGAAGTTCAAGATAATCTTAAATAATCATTGATAATCACTATAATCGTGACTGATCATAATCCTCGTACGCAAACTTTCAAAGTGGTTGACTCTTGAGTTCATCATTAGCAGATGTATATTTTCTAAACACTTTTCAATGTTCAGTTGGCTATATACTTGGCACGGCGTGGTATCCCTATGCTTTTCCATCTGAAGCCTCGTCCAAGTGTATAACTTACTTCTGTGCGTCACAAAATGTTTAACACCTATACATTTACGAAGTGTATAGGTGTTAAACATCTTGTTATGTTTAGTTCCTGCTATACATCATGTCATGTATAAAATTGCCAACTATACACCATATGACGTATAGAAACTAAATACAGTTTCAAATGTAGGAAATTTTTTTTCCTAGGCAAACCCTGCCTACTCGGCAACTTTCGGACACCACTGTGTGGCAGGTTTGCCTAGTAGGTAGGGTTTGTCTAGGAAAAATTTCCTACATTTGAAACCCTAAAACTAAACATTTGTCTTACCAGTGTAGTTGATATATTACTGACATGGAGCTTTACAAAGCTAATAATCTCCCTGTGCGGCTGTGCGGCGCAGGACCCATCGCCTCGGCCTTCGTCAACAAGTGGGGATGCCGGCCCGTTACCATTGCCGGTGCCATCCTCTCGGGGGCGTGCCTCGCGCTCAGCTTCTTCGCCACTAACGTGGCCACGCTCTACCTGACCATCGGTATCGGCACGGGTCAGTACGCACTTCGGGCTATTCGCCGCACAGTTTAATTATTTCAAATTATTGTTCGTTTCTGCCAAGAGGGGAAACAACTCTGACATATTGGCACACCTCGTAATTCTGAAAAATCCAGAAAAATGTCAGGAAAATTCAAAATTCAGAGAAATTTACAAAAATTCTTAATATTTGGTAAAATTCGAGTAAGGATTCACAAAAATATTACGAAAATTTAAAAAAAAAAATCGCGAAAATTTACGAAAATTCAATACATTTGTACGACAAAATTCAGAGTTGTTTCCTCCTCGCGGTTTCTGTGCTAACCTGCCTCTCCTCCACAGGCTTCGGCTTCGGCCTCATCTACCTGCCGGCCATCGTCTCGGTGACGTGCTACTTCGAGCGCTACCGGTCGCTGGCCACCGGCATAGCGGTGGCGGGCTCGGGCCTGGGCACCTTCATCTTCGCCCCGTTCATCAACTACCTGATGAAGGAGTACGCCTGCTGGCAGGGCACGCTGCTCATCCTGGCGGGCCTGGCGCTCAACACGGCCATCATGGGCGCGCTCATGCGGCCGCTGGAGAAGCCGGCGCGCAAGCGGCCGCCCAGCACCGAGCTCAAGGAGCTGCAGCACCTCTCCGGCGAGAAGTCGGAGCTCAAGATGCTGCTCAACGGCGACCTCTCCAAGGAGGAGCAGGCCGCCCAGCTGCTAGCCGCCCAGCAGCCGCCGCCCGCGCAGCCCGCGCCGACCCAGACCATGGTGCGCTCGGCGCACAACATCCCCACCGCCGTGCAGGACGACCAGGCGGACCACAGCACCATGCCGCGCAACCTCAAGGTCAAGAGCCTCCACCTCAGCGAGCCGCCGCACCCGGTAGGGTCTCGTCCAGGGCCGCGTGCTGGCCAAGGGCTGGTCCAAGGGGGGAAAACAACTTCGAAATTTTTGGACACCTCGTATTTCAGAGAAAAAATCGTAAAGAATAAGAAATTTAGAAAACAAAATCGGAAAATTCGGAAAAGTGCAGGAAGATTCTCCCCATCCCCTTCCCCACAAAACGAAGAAAAAAAAACGGAAAAAAACGACAAATTCTTGAAAATTCACAAAACGCGCAAAGTCAGTACAGCAAAAGTCATAGTTTTGTTTTCCCCTCCAGCTGGTCACGGGTGGCAGGTGGAGCCGCGAGCCACGAGGCGCGCGTGCGATCACACTGACACTTTATTTTTTTCTGTTTCCCCGCGACAGATCCTGTCCTCGGGCCACCACAACCACCACCATCACCACAACCACCACAGCAACTACCACCAGCACCACAACCACCACCACCACCAGCACTCCTGGCGCCACAAAGGGGACCGGGACATTGCGCGCTGGGCGCTCTCGCAGCCCACCCTGCAGACCACGACGGGCTCCGTCCAGCACCTGGCCGGCTCCGGCGTCATGTACCGCAAGGACATCTTCTACCGCGGCTCCCTCGTCAACATCCCGCACTACAGGTGAGGAAGGGCGGAGCAGTGCAGGGCAGCGCAGTGCCACGACTTCACCGATGTCAACGAAATTCATCTTGGTTCTTCTTCAGAGCTGAAAACATCGCTCCCGTCGTGGGTCCGGACAGGAAACACCAGCTTAATTTCCTTTCAGACTCGAGGACTGGCTGCGTGTCGCGCACATGACGCGCTCTCCTATTCTCTGTCCTGTGAGCGGTCCTGTTGTTGTCGTGTTGTTCTCGAGGGGCCCTTCTCTATAAATTCAAACGCCTACCGATAATTCTTTTTATTTTCCTTGATTTTTACTGATTTTTTTTTCTTATTCATTTCTATTTTTTTTCTTTTTTTTTCTGATTTCTGTCCTGATTTTTTTTCTGATTGTGTTTTTGGGGTGTAAACCGATATTTTTTTGAGTGAAGGACCCCTCTCCTCGGTTGTGCTTTACTCCTGTTTTGCCGCCCCCGCAGCCACAGCGGTGCCAGCCCCTCGGCCTCCTCGGCCTCCACAGTGCGCGCGTCCTCCGTGCGCGAGCGCGGCAGCAGGTGTGGGGCTGGGGCCGGGGCCGGGGCAGGGGCAGGGGCTGGGGCCCCCGGTGTCGACGGGGACAGCCTCAGCCCTCTGCGGGGCCCCTTGAGCGCGCCGCAGTCCCCGCGCTGGCTGCGCTCCCGGCCGCAGAGCGAGGCGGCTCTCATCGGCAACACGATGGCCTTTGCGGAGGTGGACGCCTTCCTGGCGGCCAGGCTCGCCGAGCGTGGCTGCGTGCCGCCGCCGCCCGCGGTGAGCGGGGTGCTCGACGGGGAGTGTGACGGGCTTGACGAGTCCACGACGTGAGTCTGAGTCCCGGGTGCGGTGCGGGTGGGCTCGGTGCGGCACTGGTTGGGCAGGGCGGTGGTGTCTGTTGTATTGTGTGTTTGGACGTATGGGCCTGGCCGGATCATATGGAAGGATCATCGCCCGACGTAGAGCCACTATATCACCGCACAGTTCGCCTCTTTTCATGTTTCGCAGCCGACTGTATTACTGTTTAGTCTCCATGAGTAGTGACTTCTAGGTTCCGGTTCCGGTGGCTGCTGGGCTGATGCTGTGGGGCGGGGGAAGTCCTCCTGCGCGCTCATCATGGGTAGCGGCGAGACTCGTATTGAGATCATTCGCCATGCTGCGCCATAAGCATAGAAACCTCCTAGTCGCTGACAGCCAAGTGTCTCCTCCATATCATTGTGTTAACTTTTCTGTTCTACATGGGGCTTCTGCCTCGCACCTACTAACAGAGTGTAGGGTCATCGGATACGACTTAAGTATGGCGCCTGAAGTCCATTAAGGAGAAGCATGTCTTTAGTATTTTGCATCCTCTTTCCTCCCAGCGCTAGCTGTGGTCGATGTCGTCTAGGAATCCGTCATGGGGAAGGACAACCTTAGAGACTTACTAACACGGATACTTGTTATTAATGTCATGACTTTTCACACACTGTCTAGTTTCATACTGATTCATCCAAGTAGGAAATTTTATGGTGCATGGGTTGGGTTCTATGTGTAAAACATTAGTAGCCGGTGATTCCCATTTTGCTGTTGAATTTGTTCCCACCACACAAATTGCCAGTTTCTCAATTGTTTTTCTTCTATTTTATGCAGATCTGCGAGTAAGCTCTCACGACACACGAGTGTGGAGGGCATTGGTGGCATGAAGGGATCGTCTCTGGAAGTGGAGAGCCCCGACTCCGATGCCCAGCTCACGGTGTGCGGCTGCATTCCTTGCTCTCCCGAAACCAAAGATACTCTGGCTGAGATGTTGGACATGTCGCTCTTCAAAGACGTCATTTTTATCCTATTTGCTATCAGCAACTTTCTTACATCAATAGGCTTCTACATGCCTTACTCATATTTGCAGGTAAACCACCATGATTAATTTAACTCGTAAGAAAATTATTATCTATTCCCTTTACATTATTGTCCCAATTTTTATAAATAGGCCTATGCTCAATCAATCGGCATTGAAGAGGAATGGGCTAGTGGTCTAATCTCCATTGTTGGTATTGCCAATCTTGTTGGACGACTTGTTCTGGGATACGCTGCTGATAAACCTTGGGTCAACAGGCTACTAGTGTACAATGTCTCACTTTCTGTGTCTGGCTTTGGTAGGTACTTTTTTTTTCGTTTATTAATATAGATATTTATTTATTTATTTTTCTTCCAAATACAATGTTTTTTTATGATTTAGTAAAGCTTGCACATTTATCCACATAAGCTCATTTTCTCATCTTCTTCCAGCCACAATCTTGGTGGTTGTGTGCCAGGATTACTATTCACTTGCAGTGTATGCCGCTGTTTATGGATTCACCATCGGTGCTTATGTTGGGCTTACGTCAGTCATTTTAGTAGACCTGCTCGGTCTTGACAAACTGACAAATGCATTTGGTCTGCTATTGCTGTTCCAAGGTGTTGCCTCGTTTATGGGGCCACCAATAGGAGGTAAATGAAATTGAAAGTATCCAGTCCCCCACTCGTGACGTGTGCTGAACAGTGTCAATGTCTTTTTTTGAATTTTTGTTACAGGGTGGCTGTTTGACATAACTAAATCTTTTAAACCAAGCTTTTGGCTGGCTGGAGTCACACTTGCTCTGAGCGGGTTGATGCTGTTTGTAGTACCTCCAATTCAGAAACGACAAGAGGCCAAGAGACGACAAAATGGCAATGTGGTGTCATTACCAGCCACATCCAATGGAAGTGCTAAACCACAACCAGTTTGACAGCCATTATTTACAGCTAATTGAACTTTTTAATCAAATTTTTGTCTACTTCTATTGTGATTGACATGAATTAAGTCTACTTTGGGTTTTGAACCCACAGCTGTATGACTAGACAATTGAACTTTCATGAACTTTTGTGGCATGATAATTGCTTTCAGTATCACATTTGATAAATATGGGATGCAGCACAATATTTTCAAAATGTTTCAAATGTCCATATTGTCCTGGATCAAACTGGATATTTTAATTTAATCATTGGTTAATCATGTATCTTGCTAAACAATACCCGAAAAAGTGCGCCTGAAAGCACGGTGTGCTATGTTCCTACCTCATTCATGGTAGAATATTGTGATCCTTAGGTTTATCAGGGTAAACATTTCTACCACAAGCTGTAAGAATTAGATTAGATTAGTGCCATTCAGCGGAAGCTCCTTGTAGATGTAAGTCAATATGTGTGCCTGCTAAGAAAAGCTGAGGATGTTGTAGACAGGTACAGCTGAAATTGTTTCATTGAAAGGGCTATCTAGTCACCTGCAATTTTACACAAGATGACTTAGAGATGCATTTTAATTTATTATATTTTATCTTCCTGGACATAGCTGTTTTTTAGAAAGCTTACCTTTCTCCATGAGTGATATGTGATGCTGCATTTCTTCTGTTAAGTGCATTATGTGGTATAGATAGTGGATTGTTGAATGACTGTAATTAACTAACGCTGAGGAATATTCTCTCTGTGATAAGTATACTACATTCTTCTATACTCTTTTGATATCTTTTTCTTAATAAATGTGTGTTTCACCTGTCTTAAAATTTTATTAGATGCACTGATTTGCAAGCCCTTTATGTTCATGCATCTGAGAACAATCCTAAATGTATCACCATTCATGCCCATATTTTTTAAAATGTGGAGATAAGTTGGGGTATGAGTAACTCTTGTAACATTTTAGAGGGCTGCAAGAAAGCGGTCACAATTTATGGCATGACATATTTTGCGGCATACTTATTAAAAGAAAGCCCAACTGGCAAAACTCTTATTCAGAAATCTTCCTACAAAGTAGAAGTGATTTTCTCTTCGGTACTATAATTACTGATGTATTGTTTACCTGCAAATTAATTTATTTTTATATAAAAGGTGTGAATGGTTTGAGCGGTATTGTGCGATCTAATTGCACACAAGTACTGTGCCATAGGTTCCAAACTACAAGAAGTGCCCTCAACATGTTAATGTTAAAGTGGGTAATATGTCATAACACTTTGCTTGCTACACAAGACCTGTAAGTATTCGAACACTATGTGATCGTATTGTGGTAGCTATAAATAGGTAGGTAGAAACCTTACTGTAAAGTCTATCATATGATGGTTCTGTAAATACTTAAGCTTCAGGGCATTCCCACTGTGTGGGATTGCAGTGAAGTGAACTGTTTGACCAATATAAATATGTATATAAAATTTGAAATCAAAAGAAAATTGCAGAATGTGATTTTAAGTTCCTTTATTACTATCAGAGTACAGAGGAATTTTAAGTCCCTAAATCTATACCTTCGTCACTCACATTAAATGCTGGTTTCTTAATATTATACACTCACATTGAAATTCAACGAAGTATAGTCACAGTGATGCCAATAAAGCTCTATTGCCTACACCCACATTTCCTTAGAATTGCAATAAAATACGACAAACTGTGCTGTATGCTATATCATACATTTCAACATTGTAAATTCATTGGCAAAGACATCCCTACAGAGGATATGTTTTTAAAAATATTGAATGAAATTCCAAAACGTGTTAATACTGCTCACTTTGAAAGTGTTATTTTTATGACACATGGCACCGGACCAATCTCTTCAATCAAATGTAAAAAGGAACACAAGCATTGAATTCAAGTGAAAACATACAAACATGTGCTAAAATAAGGAGAAAAAAAAAGACAAAAGAAATTTGATAGACATTAAAGAGCCCTATACTTGTTCCAGTACAGAGTAAATTAGGAAAACTATGCATAGACTACAATTCTTCTATATGGAAGCAACTCCTTACTTCAACTTAAAATTAAAATAGTGAAAAACAGGTAACCTCATTGCCAAGTCTTGGTGGCAGACTTTCTATCCTTGAGTTCTTTGGACGCCTTCACCTTGCTGAAGAACTTGTCCATGTCTTCTACTTCCTCCGGGTTGTCCTCCGACTCCTTCTCCTTGTCAGCCCACTTGCCTTCAGCCTTCCAGTGGTTGCCCCGGAAGTTCTCGTCGGGAGAGGCTCCCTGCCGACTCTGGTAGTCGTCATCGTCGCGCTCCTCCCCTTCGCTCAGTGGCTCGCTTCTCCTGGGGGTCTTGCTCCTATCTTGCTCCTCCTTGCTCCCGCTCTCCTCGATGTACTTGTTGATCCTGTCTTTCTCAGCGTTCACCTTCCGCATGGGGTCGTCCTCGTAGCTGCTGGCACGGTCGGCGCTATCCCTATCGCGAGAGGACCGCCTCCTGTCGTAGCTCCGGTAGTTGTCCCGATTGTTGTAGCCGGGCTTGAAGTTGTTGAACCTGCCCCTGCCGCGCCCCCTGGGGATGAAGCCTCGGCCCCTGTAGTTCTGGAACCTGGGGTTGTAGCCGCGGCCGCGGCCCCTCTGGAAGTTGCCTCGCGGGTTCTTGTAGTTCTGGAACCTGGGCTTGTAGTAGGTGCCGCGCTGCCTGGGGAAGCGGCCCTGGTACTTGCCGTGGTAGTCGCGGCGGCGGTCGGGCGAGCGGCTGCGGCGGTAGTCCCGGGAGCGAGAGCGCCGGCTGTCGTACGACCGGCTGCGCGAGTAGTACGAGCGCCTGTCGTGCGAGCGGCTGCGCGAGCGCGACCCCGAGCTGCGGTAGTCCTTGTAAGAGCGCGACCGCGAGCGGTAGCGCTCCCTGTCGGGCGAGCCGGGCTTCTTGCCGGCCGGCGAGCCCTTCTTGTAGGAGGCGGGCGAGCGCGAGCTCGAGGCGCTCGAGCCTCGGCTGTACTTGCGGCCCCGCGGCGACCTGCTGCGCGACCTGCTCGTCGACGAGCGCGACCGGGACCGCATCTTGTCCTTCTTCTTCATGGGGGGCTTGCCCGAGTCGGAGGAGCGACTGCGGCTCCGGCTGCGCGAGTGGCGCCTCAGGCTGCGGCGCCCGCGGTCCGCGCCGGCCTCCTTGGACGGCGCGTCGGGCGAGTCGTCGCGGCCCTTGTCGTCCATCTTGCCGCGCTTGTCCATGCCGAACGAGCGACGCTTCTTGCCGAACTCCTCGTCTCCCTTCCCGTCGTTCTTGTACTGAGGCTCCTCGCCGTCGTCCCAGTGCTCCTTGCTCGTGTCCATCTTGGTTTCCTTCTTCTTCAGCCTGGTGGGAGGAATGCACAAGCGTTACGGGCGGCCTGAATTATGGACATCTACTCAATGGGACATCGATACTAGAGCTCTGCAAAACGCCTGCAATGACCAATGACCGCCCCCGCGCGCGCGCACGCCCGGCCGAGGCAGGCGAGAGGTGAGGAGAGGGGACAGCCACGGAACTCGCTCGGTGCCGACCGAGCCGCCGCCCGGCGCGGTCAGTCGGTCGGTACACGCACTTTGCAGAGCTCTGGTCGATACAACGAGTGTACTTACGATGAGCCCACTGACGGTATCTGCATCTTCCACCCAGACATCATGGGCCTCTGTGGAGAAGGTGACCTATCTCGTAGATGCAGGTCGTCGTCATCATCGTCCATTTTGTCATCAAGCCCTCTGCTAGCTTTCGGTGATTTAGTTTTGTCTTTGGATTTCTCGGCTGATTTGGACCCAGTGCTATGTCTAGGACAGAAGAGAGATTATGTAACATTGCTGGTTTTTTTAAGTGAGAGAACTTGAAGAAATTACGAAAATGTGGTTACCTTTTAGATAAACCTGTGGTTTCAACCTTAGCATAGTATGCAGTCAGCTTAGATTCTAGGTCATCAAGTCCTTTGAGGCCGTCAAGATTCAGCAACCTGCAAGAAAAAGAAAAGCAGCAAGGTCATGAAGGAGTTACGCAAGCATTAAAGGAAATGACATTAAAATCACCAAAGAATACCTCAACGGGTTCTTTTCTGCTGATCCTGGTTCTCGGGAAACAGGTTCTTTAGCTGGTCCTCCATATAAGAATTCTTCTTCAGCTTCAACTCTTCTAAGAAGCATTGCGTCCACATCGCGCCTTCTGGAGTCAACTTCTGTATCACTGAATTTGTCACCTTCCTTGTCACCAGAGCGACTCTTTCTATGCTTCTTGTCTTTCTTCTTTTTCTTGCCTACAAATAAAGTTTAAGGATTAGACATAATATTGAACAAGAGGTAAAAAGAGGAATGCAAACAGCAACTTACTCTTTTCCTTGTCATGAGATTTCTTTTCTTTCTTCTTCTTTTTCTTGGAAGCCTTGTCTTCAGAAGCCTTCTTTTCCTTTTTCCTAAAATGAGTAAAATACAGCATGAGACCATGTTTGTAACATTACTACTGATCTATTCACTCATAGCACAATTCTCACCATCTAGCAGTTTCCTCCAAAAATTTGCGGACCTTGTCTTCATAGTCACCATCACCCTTGGTCTGTTCAATGAAAGAGCGCACCTTCTGTTCGTATTCAGATTCTTTCTGCTGGGCTGGAAAATTTCAAAAATTTTAATGCTAAATTAACCAAATACTAGCGAAATGCATGTGTGACAAAATCAACGAATAGAGTATATCACTGGCAGTTTAGTTTTCAATTCCTAGCCCTTCCAGTCTAATTCTAATCAGGCGCCAGCTTGGCTTTTGAATCATGCACAACTGAATAACTCTCCAAAACAGGAGTTAAGAAAGAATGCTGGGCCCAAACCCAAAAACTAACAATATTATGTCACCGTCCTGCTATCATGCAACTAGCAACTCTAGACTGACTGACCATGTGAACATTATAAGAGGTTAACCTGCCCCCACAAAATGAAGGGAAAGAGAAAATAGAAGATGCTTATACAATAATTTGGGAGGCACAAAAGCCAAGAAATGGATCAAGTCCTGAATGCCAGAAAAAAATGCACCCTATGCAACTCACCAGTAGGGTAATTGTATGGATATGCTGATAGTTGTGGTGCATTATACTCAGGCATCTTCTGGCTCATAGCACCTGTGTTTAGCAACAAAAAAAGCCAAAGGTGTTAAAAATGAAATAGCCACACTAAATATTAACTAGGATAGGATTAAAAAAACATAAAAACATATTTAAAAACAAAACAAAAAAAAAAAACGCAACATTTTAATTTCTGGTATACACTCTAGCC
The DNA here is from genome assembly GCA_029379305.1 of Frankliniella fusca. Lineage (NCBI taxonomy): Eukaryota > Metazoa > Arthropoda > Insecta > Thysanoptera > Thripidae > Frankliniella > Frankliniella fusca. Next base: position 82,717 of record JAHWGI010000325.1, on the reverse strand, counting down.
ACATTTTAATTTCTGGTATACACTCTAGCCACCAGGGAACAAATGATAAAGCCCCGTGAGAATGATCACACAATTTCCATACTCAAAAGGTAAGGCACAAGGTTGCAGGTAAAATGAACAAAAGGCAAGTTACATGTAGTAAAGACTACCTCACAAAGTAAGCGGTAGCATGCCTGCAAGACTCAGAATATGATTGGAATTTAACTCAGAAATAACCAAACTATGCCATGCAAATGAATTGTAATGAATGATGTACAACCTCAACTTGTCAGTAAACCAAACTACAGTAACATGCTTAGAAAACTAAAACAGCCAGCCATATAGTTTTGATTGCCAACCTACTCAAGGGGAGACCAAAATTACTAAAACTGACTAAGATATGTAAAGAGAATACAAACTTACCATCTGCTTCAGGGTTGTCCATCATAGCCATACGCTTGCTGAATGGAGATAAAGACTTATCTCTACCATCCTTGCTTTTGCTCTTGCTGCAGTTCCAAGAAAAATGTATTATTAGAGCAGTACATTTATGAGATCAAAAATTCTACCTTGTATTATCACTAATGTGCACATACCTCTTCCTCCTCTTCTTGCGGTCTTTCCGGGAATGTGAACGTGAACGAGATGATCCAGAGTGGGAAGATCCAGAACTAGAGCTCGAGGAAGATGAAGAAGAAGAAGAGCTTCTTGAACTGTCACTAGACGATGAACTACTGCTCGAGCTTGAACGATGACGACGCTTACGAGATCTGTAAAATAATTTGGAGTTAGTGGCAAAGTTAACTCTCAAAGTGGCACATTAATTGTAGAAGAAAACTGTACTTACTTGCGGTCCTTCTTTTTCTTTGACTTGCGTTTGTGTTTGTCTTTATCTTCCTCCTCTTCTTGATCAACCTTCAGCAGTTGTTTCAGAGTCTCTTTCATTTCAAGAGACTTGGTGGGAGTGATGCCAGGGAGTCCAGACACATCAGTCATCTTCTTCTTGATGAACTGGATGGAGTTTGTGGCTTCTTCATGGTAAGGAACAATAGAAAGGCATTTCTCATAGGATTTCATGGCCTCATCCAACTTGTTGTCATCTTCATAGCTAGGAGAAAATTGAATAAGATTACACACTGATTATGTTATACAAAGGACGTATCAAGTGACTGCTGAAGCAGAACACCTACCTTCTCCCAAGAGCCACCAATGTTTCTCCCATGTACTTGCGCGCATTCTGGTGGTTTGGGTTCAATTTCAGCGAGGCCTCAAAATCTTCAATAGCCTTGCTGAAGCTGCCACTGTTAGCATACCTACATAGAATGATACAAAACCAAATTAACACATTATTAAAAATAAAACCAAAAGAGCAGAAAATAATGAAATAAGAATATCTTACAATGCACCACGCGCAACCAGGCCCTCTATGTTGCGAGGATCGATGTTGAGAGCCTTGTTGAGACACTGGAAGGCTTCGGTGTGCCTCCCAGCTTTGAAGTGCTCGATACCGTCAGCAACACTGCGGAAAGCCCACTTTCCTGCTTGAACTTGCCGAAGTTCAGAAGCATATTCCTGCTCTGGGAAACGAGCCCTAAAAGATACACTAGTTAGAACTGAAATTCGCAACAGAAAAAGTGGGGACGGGAAAAATTGCATAAATCATACCTGAGGCCACCAATGTGAGAGTAATTCTTGTTTTGAAGACCCATTGAAGTAGCCAAATATGTAGTGCTACCAGGATTGTTGAAAGCGACATTACTTTTCAACAGCGCATCGTACGACTCATTGTGGTGATCATGAATCTGCCTGGATAATCAAATCGCCCAAAAAACAATATTAGGGACCCGACACTGGAGTTTCAAAGCAGACCCCACGGAGGGAATCTGAAATTTAATTCTAGGGAACATTGACACTTCTTTCTTAGGGGCCTACATTTAAAAGCTTAATGACATGCTGCCATCAGAAGAGTTATGTCCCTGATAAAGTAAAGGCATCAGATGATGCAATCTTCTTGCTATACTGAACACGGCATGTCTTTAAAATAATACATGCAAATAATTATTTCAATAGTAGCTAAATCCTTGAATAGAACTTGATATTGCTAATCATAATAAAAGTACTCAAATATGAGCAAATTAATGGTTCTTTCAACTGAGTAGTAACAAGGCTTAGACACATAAGTATGAATTGCAGTACAGAGATATATAGCAAAATAATATGATTAACATTAATAAGAACCAGATCAGGGCAGAAAACAAGAGGCAATTTTGGTGTCTTAAAACTTGTAAGAAATTGTTAAGCTCTAAACTAAACATGTACACTGTAACTGCACAAATATTGTGCAACTTCACTGACATAACCCTGGAATGCAAAACTGAAAACACATTACACTGTGGGGTGTGATAGGTGTTAGTACACAACTGAGATAAAAACTAATCTCAAAAAGATTGTCACATACAATTAACTAAATAAATCAGGGATTATAAAAAGTTCCCATTCAGTAGAATTACCTTGCAATATGGACATCATGTCCTGACAATCAAGTGACATCGCTTCAATGACTGTTCAAGAAATCAAGACAATGTGCAACCTGAATACATACCTTCCGGTCTACCAACAGTTATAAAATAACGCCATCAGATATATTGTTCCAGATTTATCAACACATGTCTGGACATCTGCCTCCATAAAAATAACAACAATCCAAAGAAGACATCAAAAATAAATGTGTAGGACTGTAACGTCTTTCTGAATAACCCGTCTTTGTTTTATTGAGCCATGCAGTTGCAGAGAAGTCTAGTTTCAATGGAGAGAGTTTTAGCATTATGGCACACATCAACTCCATGCCACTAGACGGAACTGCTTCATAATTGGCAAAAATGTCATTTAGGCTAGGGCCTCTATCAACCACTCAAATATATATTGGACGCACTGTGGGAAAAGCATCCAAGCATTAGTAAAAAGAAGTGATAATACATCAACACCACTCAGTGAAGAGGCATCAAGTGCTGTTTTCTGAAAACAATGCAGATACAAAGAAAAGGGGGAGACGATGATGCCATCTGTAAGACATAGCCATCAGTGTAGTTGCATCCAGCTCCAGAAGAACAGTTTGTTCTATGATAAATATCTTCCTTTCTATGGTTCACAATATTCTTGCATTGTAAGGAGCAAATAGATGGCAAAATAATGCTGTTGCTTGAGATTATTCTCTTCAAAATGTTGGACCAATCAATAATAGGGAAACATTTAGCCTAGTTACAAAAATCATACCATTGACATCCATAAAAGAAAAAAAAGAACTCATGAACCTATGCACACACTAGCAAAGAACTTTTTGAGAAGAATCAAAAGATCTCTATTCCATACAATATCAATGTATAGCAAAGTTTACTTAAAGAGAATAGAAGCACCTCATATCATTAGGTCTGCTAGCATCAGCTAAATGAAGTGTAAGAAAAAGGTTTGACAATGTTTCACAAAAGTAAAAGAAAACAGCACCCAGAATTTACATACAGATGAAAAGGAAGTTAACTTAACATATTAATGAGCATTTGTTCCATTTCAAGAAAAACAAACACCTCATTTCAACTAATCCTAACAGCCGAGAGAGAAAACTCAGGTACTTAAAAAATGTTAACTTAGAGAAATTAAGAAGAAAAAAGAAAAAAAAAGAACATCTACCAATGTGTGACATTTTTTGGACAATGCACTTAAACAAATACTTTATGTAACATAAGTTGCCTTACCTTTAATCAGAATCTTTTATATATTTTGGGGTCTAACATTCCATTTTCACTGTAAATGTGCTTTAAGTAGAATTGGTAATTGGGCTTGATGCACTGTGGTTGGTGCATGCACAAGCAATAGGTTTCATATCAGCCATGGATGATGGTGTCCCTTGTAATAACATGACTGGATTTTGAATGCCCTCTCACAATGGAGTATATCAAGCAACAGCTTTAGTATTAAGGCTTCATTGCATTGTGTGCTCATCTATCTCTTACAGAGATTATATTGTTCACACTACACCAATATGGTAGGAAAATGTTGGTATTTAGGTTTTCATACTTGCTGTAAAACAACATTGTAATTCTAACAAAATTCAAACACTTAGTTTTTTTGATATCAAACCTTAAGAAAATTTAGGTCACTAATAAAAATTGACTGAAGCAAAAAAAAAAACTTTTTTTTTTAAAGATGTTGCGCATTAGAGACTGAATACCAAATGTAAGAAAGTTAGAATCAGCTAAGTTTACAGTAATACTGGGAGCCACCCTGAAAAGAGATACATGACCTAGCAAAGTTGACAGTCTACTGTCAAATGTGAAATTGGGACACGAACAAGTAATCCTATTTACGCAACGGCCTCTGTGGATGAACTTACCTAAATACATCAGGGAAATCTTCAGAGAAGATAAGACCAAGTCTTGAGTGCTGATCTGAACCAGGAGGCAGCATTGTCCCCTTCATGCCAAGGACAAGCTTGTCTGCCTCAGGCACCACTTCAATAACTTCACAGCAAACAGCGTCATTCAGCAAGTATGTGCGGGAAACTTTTTTCTTGTCAACTGCCGGGATGAGGTTAATAACTGGACAAAACGCCTGAAATGAGGGAGAAAATTATGAGTAGAAAATGGAATATAATCTAAATCAAGTACATGCAGTAGAAATAACCACACAATGACACCAACCTTAATTTGAAGATCACCTACAAATCGAATCCTATCTCCATCTTCAATACTGAGTACTTTGACCATGAGGCCATTAGCAGTTTTGGATAAAATTGTACCAATAACAATGTTGCCTAATTTGCAGTTCTGAAATACAGAGAAAAAGTACATAAATGTGTGAATGTGAAGGAGAAACAACAGTGAAGTACGAGATTCAAGGCAGGACTGAAGACAGCTCTGTAGCATTCTACTCCCTCACCTGGAAAAAGTGGCGTACCCTACTTGTCCGGTCGAGGGAAAGGAAAGTTTCAAAAGGTGGAAGGGCAGCATAGCAATCTAAACAAATTGCAAAATTAATGAGTTAGGGATGTGCAAAATTAGCCCTTGATGTAATAAGAGAAAAGAGCAAGTGTACCTTCTTCTCCAGGCAATTTACGTGCTTCAGAGTGACCTTCAGTAAATGATAAGTCAAACAAAGAATTAGCATTTCTAACAATGAACTGCTGAACTTTCAGACGTTTGCCTCTATCCTGGAAGCTAGAAAGAAAAACCAGAGAAGGCACAGTTAGAAAGGGAGCAGCAAAAGAAATATCAACAAATCATACAGCCACTAAAGACTTACTTTAAAGTTTTCTGACGCTGCTGGAAAGAATTGAAGTCAGACTTTATAGCCATATTTTGAAGGTCAACTTCTCCACGTTCCCCCTCCCATATCTTCTGCAGTTGAGGTCCATGGAAGTTGATGGTTTGACCCACCAACTCCGAGCTGAGCGGGGCATCAATCATTGTGTTGACCCAGTGGGTCATTTACCTAAACAATAAAAGTAAAAATAGATAAGAAAATGGAGCCAAAGCATTAGATAAGTGCATTTTCCTCCATTACACAGAAACTAAAGTTTTTGATGTGGAACATGATTCTCCTAGGTATCATCATATCCAAATCTGCAATGTAGCAACAGGCTTTTGTACCAAAAAAATGATATTCCGCAAAAGCACAAGCCACTTCGGTAAATAGGGAGCGTCATGCCCTACCCAAGCAGGCGTTGCCCCCGGTAATGAACAATGACCATTCGGCCATTCGGCCTTGAGCGGCTTGAGAGGTTAAAGTTACCACACCGCAGCAAAACTGAACAGTCACTGTACAATGGTCCTCCAAAGCTCCAAATAACCAACATGAGCAAACAGCTCTGTCGAAGAAAGTTAACACACGGATGACGTTCGTCGGTCAAGATAAGCAAATACCGAAAATGGCCACCGCTAGCCTAGACGGGAAGTGAAGCGTGCGTCACGCAGAGGCGCTTTTCCGACTCCGAAATTCAGTCACAAGAGGGAGTAGACGAGAACAATTTTATCACTAAAAAGACACGCGATATAACCGAGTCCATAAAATTTGGCACTTACCCCAATTTCTCGAAAACAGTCCGGTGAAATTGGAATGACGAAACAGGCACGCCAAGAAAGAGACGACAGTGAACAATGTCCGCTGGCCGTCGGGTCGTCGAGAACGTGAGCCGAAGCGGGCAAGAAGCGGCAGCGACGCAGCGACGGCGAGGCGTTTGCCTTTTGCAGTGTTGTCGCTTTGCCCATCTGCTGGATCAAGTGCGTGACACGGCCGACAGGGGGCACCACAAACCAGCGCAGCTCTGACTGCGCTGTTGCCGAATGTCCGTGTGTTGTGGAGTGGAGCTTTTTACATTCTGCTGGGGGATAGGGGATAGGGGTTGCTTTCCTTTTTCTGTTCAAATTTGAGCAGTTGTTGGACGTGATTTAGTTTTAGACATGCTCTAATATCGCGGCTCGTTTCGTGTCATGGCTTTTCAACCACCGAATTCCCGTCAAGGTATGATTCGTGTGTGTTGAATCCTTTAACCTAAAAATCGGCCTGCACATTTGCGGGTTGTGATCCACTGTCACCAGCCAAAATAAATACATTTTATTTATTTTGTGTTTTTTGATTAATAGATGAATTATTTTGTACATAGAAAATATTTGCGTCTGAAAAAAATGATCCTGCATGCTATGCAATACTACTTTCAAGTCATTTTTTTCAATTAAAAAAAATAATTTCTTTCAGACGTTCAAAATCGCAAGATTCTTGAAGATCTCTTACTGAAGAAGCAGATGCTTTTAAAGCAAGGTGTTGTCCCTACTCTTAGTCCCTCAGCTCTTAATGCTCCTGTGATGCCAGTAAATATATTTGATTTCTTAACAGTTTAACAAATCACTTTGACCTGTGCATACAAGTATTGTAAAAATAACTTGTTACTTTGTTCTTTCAGCAACCCCCTTCTATGACTCCAGAGCAGCAGCAAATGAGTCTTATGCAAAGGACTGCGCAAAACCTTGTAGCAACTTCGAACACTTTTTATATCACTACTGATTCCACTTTTGGAAACCATATCTTACCTGTTATCCCTCGCTTAGAGAACACTCACCCTAAGTGAGGCATTTTTCTCAAGGCATTTTTCTTGTTGTGAGCAAACTGATATTCAAATTTTGGCCTTTTAACTTAATATTCTTAATATTTTAATTTATTGTTCCTAAATATGGCTTGTATGAAGCGAAAACATTTGGAAGAGTTTTTGGAGGATATTGAGGTTTTTGAGAATCCCAAAGTGGAGCTGGAGCAGTATCCTACCAAACCTCATATAGCTTCCCACATGTTATACACCATGCAAGCGACATATAGAGATGTGGAAGGTAAATTGATTGCCGATTTGGGGTGTGGTTGTGGCGCTCTCTCCCTTGGTGCCGCAATGCTTGGTGCTGGCACTGTTGTAGGATATGATGTGGACCCTGATGCACTGGAAATTTGGAGTGCTAATTGTGGTGAAATGGAGGTTAGTCAAATTAATTTAAAACAAATTGTGACTTTATTTATGATATTAAACATTGAAAATTCAAACATTATTTTCCAGATAACTACTTGTGAGGCTGTTCTGTGTGATTTGACACAGGGGTTTCCATCCTATTCATTTCCCAAACAGTTTGACACTGTACTAATGAATCCTCCATTTGGAACAAAAAGGAAAGGAATTGATATGGAATTTCTTCAGATGGCTCTGCATATGGCAAGTACAGCTGTCTATTCCCTGCATAAAACGTCTACTCGAGATCATGTCCTGTCTAAAGCAGAAAAGTGGGGTGCCAAGGGAGAAGTTCTGGCTGAACTTCGATATGATCTACCAGCCTCCTATAGATTCCATAAAAAGCAGTCAGTTGACATAGAGGTGGACTTCATTAGGTTTTCCTTCCCAAAACCTATTAGTCAGAAAGTGAAAAGTTGAATTTGTTCCATAACTGTAAATCATACATGGTGTTATTTGTTTAGTAATTTAAGTGACTTTATAATAAGCGAAAAGAATGCATTTGCAATGTTTTCAACAACTTTTTATTTATGTGTTCCCAGAACCACTGAATCCCCCTCAGCAGCATGGGATAAACTCTATTTTTTTATTCAATAAATGTCTCAACATTTTCCCCTGCCTGCTGTTTTTCTGCTTTCAACCCGCTGTAGCTTTCCTCAGACCCTGGTTGAGGTAACATGACAAATTTGTTACTTATCTTGGCAAACTATGGTTCACAAGAGAGCTTAGGTGTACCTTAATTCCATTACCCAAGTCATCAAATGTCAAAATAATTTTCGTTTGTTTGGTAAGGTCACTAGGACCAATTTGATAACTTTGAGTCACAGGTAACAAAATTAAAGTGCAATCTAGGCTCTCTTATAATCTGTCGCTTGTCATGGCACCTTGTACCATTCGTTAGATTATCGATGAAGTGCAGAAAAAGACCCAAACCATTTCCGTCTGCGTTACGACGCCGCCGCGCGCTGTGACTCGCCCCGTGCCCAGTGCCGTCCTCGCTACTCAGAGGTAGAATGGGTTGCCTATGCTGCGGGCCGCAGGCGCTGACATTGCATCCTTTTTACCTTTAAAAAAATATAAAAAAAGAAATTGCGGGGACTGGGCCGTACCGGTCCGGTCCCTAGGAGGAGTATTACAGAGAGGTCCTAGGAAACGTTCTTCATTCAGTTTAGCCACGCACTGGAGAGCGCGAGAGCGTTTGAGGGTGAGGGGTAGGGTGGGACAGCGCGAGAGCGTCACGCCTTCCACCCTCTGTATAAGGCGCTTCGGAAAGCTCCGTGATACCCTTCCAGCCGTCCGACTCCGAAGACGATCGCTCTCGCGCCCCGGTCCTTGTCGCACTCATCGAGCCGTGCCATCCCCATCAAAGGGCGCTGCCCTAGGTGCGTCAAGGACAGAGGTACGCGAGCGGCGGCCCTTGGACGGACGCTTCCTACCGCGCCTGAAGGCTGATTCCGCAAAACGGTCAATGGGAGGTGGGAGGTAGACGCGGTCTTCTCTCTCCCACCCAATGGCAGTGCCTCATGAGTGCGACAAGGACAGAGGTATGAAAGTTCCATGTGGAATCAGTCTACTGGTCCGGTCCGGTCCGGGATGAGTCGAGGACGCGCGGCGACGTCACGCTGCGGAGGAGTGCCGGCGCCCCCTCCCCCTCCCCCTCCCCGCACCCTGTACCCCCGTGAAGGGTGATTCCGAACAGCGTTTGGTCGTTTGTCCTCTCTCTCTCTCTTTCTCGCTCCTTACGCACGTGCCCTGAGAGAGCGACAAGGACGGAGAGACGAAACCAACCACACGTCAGTGGTCCCCGGCGGGTCCCGCAAGGCCGCGCAAGGCCGACCACTGACATTTGTGACACCGCATGGCATGGGCGGCGGGCGCGGGCCGGGGGGGCCGGGGTCGGGCCGGGAGCAGCACAGCACCCCGCCGCAGCAGGGAGCAGGGCCCCGGCCCCGCCCCGCGTAGCCCCGCGGGGTATTCCCTGTTTGGCCCTTTTTAGCAGATGATACGAAGGTATCAGCCTGCTTGTACTGTCATACAGCGAGCAGTATGCAGAGAGCAGCACAGCCAGCAGAGAGCAACCGGCAGAGCGAGCAGCCAGTGTGGCATAATATTATACAGGGGGGAAAATTTCGCGTTGCGCGCGGCGCGCGCCCCGCCACTCCACGCCACCTCTCAGGACGCTGGGCCGCCGGGCGGCCGGGCCGGTGCCCCTTCCCGCCCCGCGCCCCGTGCCTTCCCCCTCCTAGCCCAGCCGAGCGATTCCGAAGATCGCTTTCATAACTCTGTCCTCGTTGCACTCATGAAACACAACCATGGCCAACATAGGGCACCGCTGTAGGAGTAGCAAGGACGGAGGGATGAAAGCGATCTTCTGAATCAGTCGGCAGCGCGACAGCGCCGCGCTGATCACGGCGAAGGGAAAACAAATTCTGAAATTTTTGTACACCTTGTAATTCAGAAATATTCGAAAAAAAAATCACAGAAATCTATGAAAAATCGAAGAAATTGAGAAAATTTAGAAATTTACGAAAATTTTGGAAAAATTCGAGCAAAAATTGGAAAACAAAAATCACTACAGAGTTTAGAAAAAATTCACAACTCGGTAAATCAAAATTCAGAATGGTTTCCCCCTCGGACCTAGCAAGGATAACACCGGACAGACACCCCCATTGGCAGTTCAACTTCAGCTCGCGCATCGTAAACAGAAGTTCGTGGGACAAGCACCGCACGTGTCTGACGCAGACAAACTTTGATTAGTTCCCTCCAATAACGGATTTCGGGAAGGAGGGAGTAGTAAAACAATCACGGAAGTCGTTCTGATGGCCCGCGCTGCTGTCTCGTCTCCATTAAACCCGCGACCCGCATCAAAGCGCATCCCCGCTCCGTTTGCGATAAACCGACGGCGTGGGCTGACCGGACCGGCCCGTGGACCGGCCACATTTAGCCGGATGACGATTCGGCAGCCGCTGAATAAAACATGACCAGTGCGACCTGGGATAGAGCGATAATTCTATGGGATGGTCCACGCCGACGTGTCTAGGATCCTAGGCCGACCCGACCCGACCCGGACCAAAACGTCGAGGAGATTCCCGCACCTCAAGGCCGCACATGACGCCGCGCCGCTGCGAGTTCCTGCTCTTGTTCATTTTGGCGACCAGGAGTCGTTCTCTTATACGCGGATAAACATAAGGTGTTTGTGTCATCTGCCTCTTTAGGACGACACAGCCTTGTGCCATAGGCGCCATGAGTGGTCAGTGGCTGGCCCGCTGCCCAATGCCCTGCCACGTCGCTGCCGCACCGCCAGGACTTTATTGAGCGGCCACCTCAGTCTTTTCTATCTTTCTCGAAACGGGTTGTTATGATGGCTCTGCGACTCCCATCTATTTGCTCTTGTTTCCTAGTTTTGTTAGGTACGCGGACACAAATCCACGCTGTCCTTTTACTTTATAAAAAATTTCAAATGAGGCGAAAGAGCTGTTTTACGACGAGACTTGCGTCAAATGGCCACAACACCCGCTCTCAAACGTGAGGGACCAAACGCCAGTGATTTTCCGTTGAGTGGTCTCCTTGCTACCCTTTGCCCTTATGGATGTAGCGCGGCTGCTCCTGTGACAGCGTGGCCTAATAGTTGGGCGGGCAACCGTGATCATTAAAATGTTCTTGATGACAAAATGGGACTTTTGTGCTGGATAAATAAGGAAAATCACGAGTTATCATTGAAAATATATTTATTCCAAGATATAAGAATACAGAATAGACAGGGCATGAAGGTCCTTATGATATAACAGTTCTAGTGTGGGTTACCCACGGTAAATTTGACACCCTGTTCAGCTGGTCAGCATGCGGACCGTAATAGAACGGATGTTTCTGGTAAATAAGTCAATTTCCATAGGAAACATAAAGACATCACAAGTCAGTCAGCATTCAGTCGACAGTCGACAGGAATACAAACATCAATAAAGGGTAACTACTGTATGACTGGGGCCCTCAAAAGAGGCCGAAGGTCCATGTAACGTCCGTACAAAAACTTATCTTTTCCATGAAAAGAGACAATTGAAACGTCGACAAAAAAATTAAATCACACGAAAAAAAAACTTAACATAAGTTAATACATCAGGTGCGTTGTGCGTCCGCTTTTCGGAACGCTCTTCGTTAGTCGTCACTCGTCACACGCGTTCTATTGCAGGTCATGTAGATCTGTCCCTCGGCGCGTTCTTCTCGTCGTCGTCGTCGTCGTCGTCGTCGTCGTCGTCGTCGTCGTCGTCGTCGTCCTGAGAGCGTCCGTCGTGGTGAGGCCGGGTGAAGGCGCGTCGCGTGCGTCGGGAAGTTGAAGTTGATCACGTTCTCGTCTCTACTGGTCGAGGAGGTCCTTGCTGGAGCGCCGGGCCTTGAGCCTCGCGCCGAAGTCCTTGCTGCTGTCTGCCTCGACGACCTGCTCGTCCTCGGCCGGCTGCACGGCCTGCAGCTGCGCTGGCTCGGCCTGCTGCACCACCTGCTTCACCACCTTGACGCGGCGGGAGGCCTTGCCGGGGATCAGCACCACGTCCTCGCTGGAGGACTGGCTGCTGCTGCTGCTGGAGCTGGAGCTGCTGAACTCGGTCACGGTGCTCTGGGGCGTCGTCGAGATGATCTGCGTGGAGATGACCCTCCTCGAGTTGGTCTTGGGCTTGACGGCGTACTTGGTCTCGATGACCTGTTCGTGCGGCACCAGGACCTGCTCCTCGATGACGCGCTGCTTGGTGAGCGGGAGCAGCACGATCTTGGTCTGCTTCTCCGTCTTGTACTGCTCGGCATCCGACTCGTCGATCACTTGCTGGCCGAAGAGCCCGCTCGCCTGCTGGCTGGTCGTCGTCTTCTGGAAGAAGGCGCCCGACTGCTGGGAGGCGCCGGACTGCGAGTCCAGGAGGCCGTTGCCGTTACCGCCCTGCTGGGTGAAGGTCTCGGTGACGCGCACGCTGCCGCCGCGACGGCTCCCGCCCTGGAGATTGCCACCGTTCTGGATGATGAGCAGGCCGTTGCCGCCCTGCTGGTTGCCGCCCTGCTGGGTGTAGGTCTCGGTGACGCGCACGTTGCCGCCCTGCTGGTTGAGCTGGTTGCCGCCCTGCTGGTTGATCAGGTTGCCGCCCTGCTGGGAGTAGGTCTCGGTGACGAGCACGTTGCCGCCCTGCTGGTTGAGCTGGTTGCCGCCCTGCTGGGCAAAGGCCTCGTAGACGCGCACGTTGCCGCCCTGCTGGTTGATCAGGTTGCCGCCCTGCTGGGAGTAGGTCTCGGTGACGAGCACGTTGCCGCCCTGCTGGTTGAGCTGGTTGCCGCCCTGCTGGGCAAAGGCCTCGTTGACGCGCACGTTGCCGCCCTGCTGGTTGATCAGGTTGCCGCCCTGCTGGGAGTAGGTCTCGGTGACACGCACTTTACCGCCCTGCTGGCTGCCTTGCTGGGCAAAGCCTCCGCTGACGCGCACGTTGCCGCCCTGCTGGTTGATCAGGTTGCCGCCCTGCTGGGTGAAGGTCTCGGTGACGCGCACTTTACCGCCCTGCTGGCTGCCCTGCTGGGCAAATGCTCCGCTGACGCGCACGTTGCCGCCCTGCTGGTTGATCAGGTTGCCACCCTGCTGGGTGAAGGTCTCGGTGACGCGCACGTTGCCGCCGTACTGGTTGCCGGCCTCGGCCTTCTTGGCGAAGATGCTGACCTTGGTGAGGTCGATGCCCTGCTGCTGCTCCTGGTCGCGGCGGATGTCGATGCCGCCCGCACCCTTACGGCTGCCGCCGGCGCTCTCCAGCAGGGTGAACTCTTTCTGGAACTGCACGCGGCTCACGTCCAGCTTGGGGTTGTCCGCCGTGGGCATGGGCACGTTGATGGTCTTGCCGATGAGCGTGTTCATGAAGAAGCTCTTCTCCGAGTTGGGGCAGTCGACGTTGCGCCACCAGTCGCAGGTGAAGCGCTCCTGGTTGAAGAGCGAGCCGTTGTTGCAGAGGAAGGAGGTCTTGGGCGCGAGCGAGGAGCACACGTGGAACACCTGGCATCCTGTCTGCACGTCGGCGTAGTAACCTGAAACACAGAGTTCCACGCGTTGAAGCCTTTTCGAAGACACAGATTCGGGGACCCAAGAAATAAAGGTGACGACTGCCTTCAGAAGCGGACAACTCCCGCGAGACTTACCGTCAGCGCGGCCCTCGCAGCTGAAGTCCGTGACGGGGATCTCCCGCAGCGTGGGGTAGTCCTTGCCGGGCTCGCCGGGGATCGAGTCCCGCAGGTTCCACTTGGTGGGGTCGTCGTTGGGGTCGTTGTACTGGCCGTCATCGTAGTCCTCGACCTTGGGCTTGGGCTTTGGCTTCTCCGGGTTGAGGAACTCGGGCAGCAGCTCCAGGCCCTCGCTGTTGGGTGGCAAGTAGTCCCTGCTGGGTTTGGGGGTCGTGGTGGTCGTGGTCGTGGTGGTGAAGACTGGCGCCACGCGCCTCGTTGACACCTCTGGGAGGTTGTACACAAACTGGAAGTTGTTGTACTTGTCGACCTAGGACACGAGGGAAAGAGAGGTGAGCAGTGAGCAGAGAACACTATTAGGACTAAGAAGTGGAGCAGGGGCCCAGGCGAGGGGGAAAGAACTCTTAAATTTTTGTACTCCTCGTAATTCAGGAAAATGCAGAAAATTTGAAAAAAAAAATCAGAGAAATTCAGAATAAATCTGAGAATTTTCAAAAATTCAGAAAAATTCAGGGAATTTAAAGAAAATAGAAATTTACAGCAATTTTCGAATTTTTCGATAAAATTCAGGCAAACATTTGCAAAACAAAATATACAAAAATTAAGAACAATTTAGAAAAATTTAAAAACTCGGCACACCAAAATTCAGAGTTATTTTCCCCTCGAGCCCAGGCCAGGTTTCTTTCTTACCTTCTTCAGGTTGATTTCGACGGGCGGAAGGTACTCGGGTGCGGGCGTCGTGGTTCTCTGAGTTACCGGGGGAAGGTACGTCGAGGGAGGTGGGGGAGGGCGACGTGTAGTCGGGGGTGGGGGAGGAGGGGGTGGGCGACGGGTGGTTACAGGGGGTAGGTAAGTGGACGGAGGAGGAGGGGGAGGCCTACGGGTAACCACGGGTGGTGGTGGTGGTGGAGGAGGAGGAGGAGGGGGCGGGCGGCGGGTCGTCACAGGGGGAAGGTAAGTGGCCGGAGGTGGTGGCGGTGGTGGCGGAGGTGGTGGTGGTGGTGGTGGTGGTGGCGGCGGCGGTGGTGGCGGCGGCGGCGGGGGAGGAGGAGGAGGGGCAGTTCTAGGGGGTAGATAAGTCGGGGGTGGCGGCGGAGGGGGTAGCCTGACGACGGGCTTTGGTGGTGGCGGAGGTGGCGGAGGAGGCGGAGGAGGCCGGGTTACGGGTGGCAGATAGGTCGCGGGTGGCGGTGGCGGCGGCGGAGGAGGAGGAGGAGGAGGAGGAGGCAGCCTGACGACGGGCCTTGGTGGAGGCGGCGGCGGCGGAGGAGGAGGACGCGTTACGGGAGGCAGGTATGTCGGGGGTGGTGGGGGTGGGGGTGGCGGCGGTGGTGGTGGAGGAGGAGGGGGAGGAGGTGGGGGAGGGGCACGAGTAGTCACAGGGGGTAAGTATTCGAGAACTGGCTTTGGCTTGGGTTCGAATCTAACCTCAGGTTTAGGGTAGCTGTAGCCGATAGTAGGTTTAGGGTAGAAGTAACCCTGGGTAGGTTTTGGCGGTGGTGGTGGTGGTGGCGGGGGTGGGGGTGGTGGCGGTGGGGGTGGCGGAGGAGGAGGTGGTGGTGGCCGTGAAGTCGGCTTTGGGTAGTAGTAACCCTGAGTGGGCTTAGGTGGTGGTGGCGGAGGGGGTGGTGGAGGTGGTGGTGGTGGTGGCTTGACCTTCGGGAGCTCGAATCTAACCTCAGGTTTAGGGTAGCTGTAGCCGATAGTAGGTTTAGGGTAGAAGTAACCCTGGGTAGGTTTTGGCGGAGGCGGTGGTGGTGGTGGGGGTGGGGGTGGCGGCGGGGGTGGCGGCGGAGGAGGAGGAGGTGGTGGCCGATAAGTGGGCTTAGGGTAGTAGTAACCCTGAGTGGGCTTAGGTGGTGGGGGTGGCGGTGGGGGTGGTGGGGGTGGTGGAGGGGGTGGAGGAGGGGGTGGAGGAGGGGGTGGAGGGGGTGCACGAGTTGTCACAGGAGGCAGGTATTCTACTGGAGGCTTAGTCGCAGGTAGCTCTAACCTGACAACTGGCTTAGGATAGCTGTAGCCAACGGTGGGTTTAGGGTAAAAGTATCCCTCGACCTTTGGGGTTACTGGCGGCGGTGGCGGTGGTGGCAGTGGCTTTCTTACCACGACTACCGGAGGTCGTGGTGGCGGAGGTGGTGGTGGTGGTGGAGGTGGAGGCGGGGGCGGGGGAGGAGGTGGGGGTGGGGGCGGGGGAGGAGCCCGGGTTGTTGTCACGGGAGGCAAATATTCTACTGGAGGCTTTGGCTTAGGAAGCTCCAACCTGACTACAGGCTCGGGGTAAGTGTAGCCCTGGGGCTCAGGCTTGTTGTAGAAGTAGCCCTGGTCCACCCTCTGAACGACAGGTGGCCGGGGAGGGGGCGGGGGTGGAGGTGGGGGTGGAGGTGGGGGTGGAGGTGGGGGTGGAGGTGGGGGTGGAGGTGGGGGTGGAGGTGGTGGTGGAGGTGGGGGAGGCGGCGGCGCGCGGGTCGTAGTCACCGGAGGCAGGTACTCGACCGGCGGCTGGGGCTTGGGGTAGGTGTAGCCCTGGGGCTCAGGCTTGTTGTAGAAGTAGCCCTCGAGCTTGGGGGTCACCGGCGGCGGTGGGGGCGGCGGCAGCGGCCTCCTCGCCACCACGACCGGAGGCGGCGGCGGCGGCGGCAGCTTGACGGGCTGCACTCTGGCGCCATCCTCGAAGGAGATGGACGGCTTGGGGTAGTCGTAACCCTCATCCGGCTTGGGGTAGTCGTAACCCTGTTGCTGGGCTACGGCCAGCGCCAGTGCGCCGATCAGAAGACCTGTAGACAGACACGCACGGCAATTAGTAGCCTGCACTCAGTGGCTCGGGCCGGGCGGTCCCGGGCGGCGGCACCCGCGACCCTGACCGGCTCCTCCTCGCGAAGGTGAAGGCCGCGGCGGCGGCGCGCGACCACTTCCGCGTACCCGTCCCGATCATCGCACGCACCGCTCTCTCCCTCCCCGCTCCGCCGCGCCGGGCCACGCCCGGCCACGCCACGCGCCGCCGCGCCTCGCGTTTTGCATACAGAGAGGGGAAAATGGTCCAACACCTGCTGGGCTGTGTCGCGCCACGCCACACCACGCCACGCCACCGCTGTGGGTTCTCCACGATGAGGAGGACGCCGCCAAGGCCGGCGCGGCGCAGTGCAGCGCTGTGCGACACTGCTCCAGAAGGGGGCGCGGCGGGGCGCGGCCGGGGGAGGGGGGGGGGGGGTGCACCCACGCACAGCTGGGAAGAGCAATCCATAGTCAGGCACAGGCGGTCCCCTCCCCGCCCTGCACCGCCACGCTGCGCCGGCCTGAGCGCGGTTTAAACAAGCAACCATACGTGCGTGCGTGTGTCGAACACTCGGCGCGCCCGCCCCCGCGCTCCGCTCCGCTCGGAGGAAGAGATGAGGGCCTCGACCATAGCGGTGCGGTGGGCAGCGCACATGGCGAGTGCGACAATCCCTGCACCGGCACGTCCCTCCCCTCCCACGCCCGGCCCCGACACACACTCACGCACACGTGTTGGAAAGGAGGCAGCGCGGCGGTGTGCGCGGCCACCGTAACCCTGTTACTCTCTCTCTCTCTCTCTCTCTCTCTCCCCCCCCCTCTCCCTCCCTCTCTCTCTCTCTCTCTCTCTCTCTCTCTCTCTCTCTCTCTCTCTCTCTCTCTCTCTCTCTCTCTCTGTCGCACCTCCTGTCTCTGTCTTCGTCTTCCGCTTACTCATCACCGTAGGCTGCCTGGCCCGGCCCGACCCCTCATCACAATACGTCGTTATCGGTTCGGCTGTTTTGCAACGCATCCACTCTGCGGCCAGACCCGGCCCCACCGGGCCCGCACCGGGCGCACGCGCGCGCGCTGTTTGGCAACGAGCGACTCTCCTCCAGACACCTCTGCTGGACACTCTCCTCCAGACACCTCTGCTGGACACTCTCCTCTATTCTCTACCTGGACTGGACACACTCCTCCAGACACCTCTGCTGGACACTCTCCTCCAGACACCTCTGCTGGACACTCTCCTCCAGACACCTCTGCTGGACACTCTCCTCTATTCTCCACCTGGACTGGTCACTCTCCTCCAGACACCTCTGCTGGACACTCTCCTCCAGACACCTCTGCTGGACACACTCCTCCAGACACCTCTGCTGGACACTCTCCTCCAGACACCTCTGCTGGACACTCTCCTCCAGACACCTCTGCTGGACACTCTCCTCTATTCTCCACCTGGACTGGTCACTCTTCTCCAGACGCCTCTGCTGGGGGACACTCTCCTCTATACTTAAGCTGGACTGGACACACTCCTCCAGACTGATGCTGGATTAGACTCGCTCCTCCAGAGACACCTCTGCTGGACACTTTTCCATCCAGAAAACAGACAACTACGCCCCTGTGACTCGCCCAGAGGTCCGGCTGCAGACACACTCGACCTGCTGAGGATATTCTCCGCCCGGCGCGGGTTTCTTGCTGCCGAGGGGGAAGCAACTCTAAATATTTGTACACCTCGTAGTTCAGAAAATTTAGAAAAAATCGGGAAAATCCCCCAATTTCACACAAATCAAAAAAAATAATTCTAGCAAAAATTCACAAAAAATCGTAAAAATTCACGAAAATCTGACAAAAAAAATGTTCACCAAAATTCAGAGTTGAGTCCCCCTCGCTTGCTGCCCAGGTCAGCCAGAGCCCCGGCGTCCCGTCCCACGGCCAGCGAGCACAATGGATGATGGGTCAAAATCGATCCAAATTTACAGGGCCAAACATCGACCATTGACGATTTTCGTTTTTTTTTGCCCAAATGATGCTCAAGATAAGTTGAGATCCCTGTAAAAATCGCAGGCCTGTGCGACCAATAGTTTCGGAGATATGGCCGATTGAAGTTTTTTTGCATTTTCGTTCGTACCATTTTTTTGCTTTTACCTAAAATCCTTCAAACGGGTCTAGAAACCATACCAGTGGTCCTAAAGGGTTGATACTTATATGGTTCTCTTCGGAAAGATGCCAGGAATCAGATTCTGTCCTCGGATTTGCGATACGACGTCAGGAAAGGGCGCAAAGTGGCAAAAACGAGAAAAACGTAACATTTGTTACTGTATTTTAGAAAAGGTTGAGCGCAGTCCAAATCGATTGTTTTTATGTAATAGGCTGACGTTTTCGACCCCGCTGATCACGATTTTTGAGGTCCCGATAGTGGACACCCCCCTCGTTTAGGCGCTAGAGGAGGTAGAAAGCTAAAAAGCATAAATTTCCACTTATGCCTAAAGGGGCATCCAGCCCATTTTAGCGGGTCCCGAAGGTGACCCTTGACGATTTCGCCTAAATTTTGGTAAAATGTTGTCTATCAATAGTAGAAGTTACCCACAAAATTTCAGCCCTCTGGGTCAATTATTTCCGGAGATATGGATTTTTAAAGTTTTCAGCGTTGTTTTTTGGTTTTTTATTACTCATTTCTAAAAATAGGTAGAAAACGCTCTTAAATACCGTCGATTGGGCCTGTACTATGGTGCCCGAAGGAAACGGTGGTGCTGAATCCGAATCCGCGATCGACAGCTACCTCAAGACCTTCCATCATGGAGATTTTGGTCAATTTCGGTTTTTGCAGGCTTTACGGACTTTGCAAATCATTCGTACGCCCGGGTCCAAACTTGAATGTCCCACATCGAAAAACTATTCTCCAGACATAGAACAAGAAGTTAGGAGCGGCAGAGGTCGGTAGTATGGGTCTCGTTTAGGAGCTACAGCGTTAGGGAAATAACCATAGTAGCCAATGTGGTTAGAACTGACCCGGGGAGGGGAGGGGAGGGGAGGGGAGGGGAGGGGAGGGGAGGGGAGGGGAGGGGAGGAGGCGGTACTGGCTAACACGGGGGCCAGGGGCCTTCAAAGGGACACAGACTTAGACGGCGGAATCAATCTGAGCGCCTGCTTAACGGCAACCCACACTCACGGGCGTACGCCTGGTTGCCTAAGAGTAAATTTATTTAAGAAAAGCAGTCCGTTAGGGTCGACCTCTCCGATTTGGACGAAAATTGGTGGAAAGCTTCCTCACATGAATAGCAAAAAAGAACACGAAGGATTTGGGCGAAAACAATTTTTTCTTGTAACTGTGGCCAAATTAGTGTTTTTTTTGCAGTTTATTTATGGTCTATTTGTCCGGTGGCTAGAGTTTTCGTCTGACTTGGACGCCATTAACGATTCTGACATAAAATTGTCTAAGGAACACGATGGTGCCCTCGGAATCGCTCTACGACCCTTAGTTTTGATGACACTGCCAAAAATATGTCAAAAAGTACCCCAAAAAAGAAAATTCTTGGGCAAACAGTGAAAAAAACTGTTTTGGGACCATATCATCGATGTTTCTGGTAGAAAATCATCCGCTGAACCTCATGAGCTTGGTCCCAGATATTTAGCTCAAACTCTTTAGAAGCTATGAGTCAAAGAAGATTTATAATTTCGTATAGTTTCTAAAAAAAATCACGATTTTTAGCAAACTATGCCATTTTTTGCCCTTAGGATGAGTTAAGGAGGTTACTCCCGTCAAGGAACCCATATTCGATGTCGTCGTGTACATCCGCAACATCATCCTGGTGTCATCGACGACCCCTGGAGGTCGTCCACGCAATATCACGTACAGGGTTTGTTTGGTAGCTGTTTCCATTTCGGGCGACTATTTCCATCGTCTGGGGATGTCATCGGTGACCAGAAACATCGATGATATGTAGGGATGAAAATGCCCGGAAAGTTTCCGGAAAAATTGGAAAAAAACACTGTTTTTTTTCGGTTTTTTTCTGTAGCCTCGGAAAAATTGGAAAGATTCATCCTGCAAAATAGGCAAAAAGCACGACTTTTCGCCTGGAAATAGGCAAAAAGCATACCCTCATCACTATGTGAAGACGCTTCTCAGTGCACTCATCCTATTTATACCCTTTTACATTTCCTTCTCGTGCGTTTTTTGTGATTCCTGTTGGTCATCTAGAGCTGCCAGTGGAATTAAAGACCTAATGAAATACGAAAGTAGTCGGTTTTATGTCCATATCCCACTACAGGACTTGAAAACCAATTTTTCCAATTTTTCCGGTATTTTTCGGTTTTTTTCCTATTTTTCCGGTTTTTTTCGGACACTTTGAAAGTTTCCGGAAAATTTCCATCTCTAATGATATGGTCCCGAAAAAGTTTTTTTCACTGTTTCCATAGGAATTTTCTTTTTGGGGTACTGACTTCATCGAGGACCTCCAGGAGTCAGCGATGACACCCCCAGGATGATGTTGGATGTCCACGACGACATCGAATATGGGTTCCTTGACGAGAGTAACCTCCTTAACTCATCCTAAGGGCAAAAAATGGCATAGTTTGCTAAAAATCGTGATTTTTTTTAGAAACTATACGAAATTATAAATCTTCTTTGACTCATAGCTTCTAAAGAGTTTGAGCTAAAAATCTGGGACCAAGCTCATGAGGTTCAGCGGATGATTTTCTACCAGAAACATCGATGATATGGTCCCAAAACAGTTTTTTTCACTGTTTGCCCAAGAATTTTCTTTTTTGGGGTACTTTTTGACATATTTTTGGCAGTGTCATCAAAACTAAGGGTCGTAGAGCGATTCCGAGGGCACCATCGTGTTCCTTAGACAATTTTATGTCAGAATCGTTAATGGCGTCCAAGTCAGACGAAAACTCTAGCCACCGGACAAATAGACCAAATAAACTGCAAAAAAACACTAATTTGGCCACAGTTACAAGAAAAAATTGTTTTCGCCCAAATCCTTCGTGTTCTTTTTTGCTATTCATGTGAGGAAGCTTTCCACCAATTTTCGTCCAAATCGGAGAGGTCGACCCTAACGGACTGCTTTTCTTAAATAAATTTACTCTTAGGCAACCAGGCGTACGCCCGTGAGTGTGGGTTGCCGTTAAGCAGGCGCTCAGATTGATTCCGCCGTCTAAGTCTGTGTCCCTTTGAAGGCCCCTGGCCCCCGTGTTAGCCAGTACCGCCTCCTCCCCTCCCCTCCCCTCCCCTCCCCTCCCCGGGTCAGTTCTAACCACATTGGCTACTATGGTTATTTCCCTAACGCTGTAGCTCCTAAACGAGACCCATACTACCGACCTCTACCGCTGCTAACTTCTTGTTCTATGTCTGGAGAATAGTTTTTCGATGTGGGACATTCAAGTTTGGACCCGGGCGTACGAATGATTTGCAAAGTCCGTAAAGCCTGCAAAAACCGAAATTGACCAAAATCTCCATGATGGAAGGTCTTGAGGTAGCTGTCGATCGCGGATTCGGATTCAGCACCACCGTTTCCTTCGGGCACCATAGTACAGGCCCAATCGACGGTATTTAAGAGCGTTTTCTACCTATTTTTAGAAATGAGTAATAAAAAACCAAAAAACAACGCTGAAAACTTTAAAAATCCATATCTCCGGAAATAATTGACCCAGAGGGCTGAAATTTTGTGGGTAACTTCTACTATTGATAGACAACATTTGACCAAAATTTAGGCGAAATCGTCAAGGGTCACCTTCGGGACCCGCTAAAATGGGCTGGAATGCCCCTTTAGGCATAAGTGGAAATTTATGCTTTTTAGCTTTCTACCTCCTCTAGCGCCTAAACGAAGGGGGTGTCCACTATCGGGACCTCAAAAATCGTGATCAGCAGGGTCGAAAACGTCAGCCTATTACATAAAAACAATCGATTTGGACTGCGCTCAACCTTTTCTAAAATACAGTAACAAATGTTACGTTTTTCTCGTTTTTGCCACTTTGCGCCGGTTCCTGACGTCGTATCGCAAATCCGAGGACAGAATCTGATTCCTGGCATATTTCCGAAGAGAACCATATAAGTATCAACCCTTTAGGACCACTGGTATGGTTTCTAGACCCGTTTGAAGGATTTTAGGTAAAAGCAAAAAAATGGTACGAACGAAAATGCAAAAAAACTTCAATCGGCCATATCTCCGAAACTATTGGTCGCACAGGCCTGCGATTTTTACAGGGATCTCAACTTATCTTGAGCATCATTTGGGCAAAAAAAAACGAAAATCGTCAATGGTCGATGTTTGGCCCTGTAAATTTGGATCGATTTTGACCCTGATGCACCTTTATCCGGAGGGCTCATCGCACGCGGAGGTGTCCGGGGCCGGGCCGGGTCGGGCCGGGTCGGGCCGGCCGGACAGAAAATAAAGAGAGAGGGAGATCGGAAGAGAGAGAGAGAAACAGAGAGAGAGAGAAAGAGAGATAGAGAGAGAGAGAGAGAGATAGAGAGAGAGAGAGAGAGAGAGAGAGAGAGATAGAGAGAGAGAGAGAGAGAGAGAGAGAGAGAGAGAGAGAGAGAGAGAGAGAGAGAGAGAGAGAGAGAGAATTACACGTGAGGTGACGAGCAGCGGAGCGCCACGCCCTGCCGCGCCTCGTCCGTCCAATTCGTTCATTAGGCGCAATTTGGCCAGGCAATTAACAGCATGGCGGTCGTTCGCTGCTCCGAGCGATCGGTGCCCCGCCTCGCCCTGTCTCGCCCCGCCTCGCCCCGCCTCGCCCTGCCTCGCCCCGCCTCGCCCCGCCTCGCCCCGCCTCGCCCCGCCTCGCCCCGCCTCGCCCCGCCTCGCCCCGCCCCGCCCCGCCTCGCCCCGCCCCGCCTCGCCCCGCCGCGCCTCACCCTGCCTTAGAACACGCCCGCGGCTCCGGGCCGGCGAGAAATGAAAACGAAAGTGTCAAGCGTAGATGAAAAAGGAAGCGACCCTGACCCCTGACCAAGGGGAAAACAACTCTGACTTTTCGTGAACAAATTTTGTAAATTTTTGTAAATTTTTGTGATTTTTTTGTGAATTATTGTTAATGTTTTATGAAACTTTTGTGAATACTTAGTTGCTTGCTAAATTTTTGTGAACTCTCCTAAATTTCCCTCAATTGTTCTGAATTTTACAAAATTTTCCCGAATATCTCTGAATTTTCCCGAATTTCTCTGAATTTCGAGGTGTCCAAAATTTCAGAGCTGTTTCCCCCTCGACCCTGACCGGCACGGCACGGGTCGCAGGAGGAAGGTAGACCGCCCACTGCGCGCGCCTGTCCGACCCGGCTGCCTATCCCGCACTATGCAGGGGCCCCGTGCCCGTGCCCGCTCCCGCTGCAGCGAGCGCGCTGCGCTCCGCTCCGCCATCCGCCAGACGGTGTAGTCCCGAGTCCGAGCCGAGCAGAGGCGAGAGTCGGGGTGTGGGGGACCGAGAGAGGCCTGAGCTGCGGCCCGGGTAGGTGGTTTGGAGCGAATGAAAAACAGCTTTCTGTTAGTTTGGCTGCTGGAGCGGGGAGATCCCTTTGGTGCGAAAGCTCGCGGCTGGTTTGGGGCCCCCAGGCTTACGCTTCGCTGCGCTACTACGCCAAATAAATCCCTCGCGTTCGCGTGTCGCTGCTGTGTAACGGTCCCGGCCTGGGTGAATGGGAAATCAGGACCAGGTGAGCAAATTACACTCACGCCCTCGCCTGAAGCGACGCGCCGCGCGCCCTGTCCACCGACAGAACAATGACTTTTGCCGGAAAGGACTTTTATGTATTTATACGCCATGAGCGATGGTGAAAAACTTTGAGACGGTCGAATGTTATTGCTTTTTTTGTCGGTTGTGTTGGTGTGGAGTGGGCCCTGTCCCTGTCCCTGTCCTGTCCTCGAGGGGAAAACAACTCTGAAATTTTTTACACCTCGTAATCTATAAGAATTCAGAAAAATGCAGGAAAAATCGGAAAAAATTCAGAAAAAAATTTAAAACTTTGGAGAAATTTAGAAAAAAAATGGAAAATTCAAGAAAACTCTCAAAAATTTAAACACACACACAAAAAAAAAAACGGGAAAAATCAAGCAAAAATTTACACAAAAAATTCCACAAAAATCAAGAAAAACTCACAAAATCTGTATACACTAAAATTCCGAGTTGTTTCCCCTTCACCTGTCCTGCCCTGTCCTCCTACCCCATAGACACCTGCTCGACCTCTCCGCTGCTGCGCACACTGCATGCCGGCCGAGGATTCCGCTCGGGCCGGGGCGGGCCGGCTCCCTTTGAGGCGGCAGCGGCGTACACTGGAATGTGTGACGTGACCCTTGAGAGGATGAGTGGAGGAGAGGCAGCTATTGGTGCGACGGAGACAGTAAAGGTGCCCATAATGTTCTCTCGCACTCTTCCGCACAAAATTCGGGCGTCTCTGTCTGAAAGCCGACAGCCGAGGCGGAGTGCGTCGGAGACCTAAACGCAGAAACCGAACGAGAGTTCCGCGAAAACTCCTGCACTCTCAGACCTCAACTGATTTTATTCTCAGTAAATACCTACGTTTTTACACAGCAGGATTAATGATGAATTCTTCAGTTATTCTGTATAGTTTTGTCAGTAATCTACTAATTAAAGATGAAATTGTCCGCAGTAACGTAAAAAGGAATTCTTTCGTACTACTGACAAAAAAAGTTGTCAGTAGCTTATATAGGTTTTTAAGCAGCAGGAATACTGTCAAAGGGGTCTGAAAAGTCAGTAACGGGCTGAGAGTGTGCCGCCGGCCCGCCGCGCCCAGGCGGGGAGTACTGTATGGTGACGTTCGAAAAGAAACGCAAGCCATACTCTGGATTTTTTTTTAAAAAAAAAAAGCTATACTTTTTATATATATTTAAGAAAGAGCAGTATCGAACCACAATTTAAAAGAAATAAAAATCATAATAAAACCTAAAACGATAAAACCTACCGCGTCGTGGCATGCCAACGGTTTTCTATGGTTGTCATCCCGACGTGTCGTAAGCGCGGTGGACTTTGCGTCACGCGGCGGCGGTAACTGCTGCGGCCCGCGCCCAGGCCGCCGGCGGGGCGGGGCGGGGCGGGGCGGGGCGGGGCGGGGCGGGGCGGGGCGGGGCGGGGCGGGGCGGGGCGGGGCGGGACCGCCGAATACTATCACAGCCACTCGCATAAATCAGACTCGGGCAGCATGCACGCTGGACGCAAGGCCGCCCCGACTGAGTTCCCCGGGTGTCGCGCGCGCCACAGCCCCGTGCCTGCTGGAAGGGCGTCCCGTCTGCACCCGTCTGATTCCGAAGATCGCCCTCGCGCCTCCTTCCTTTTCTCACTCATGCACTGTCAAAAATTACAACGGGAATTTTGACGGGATGGCCCGGAAATTTGTTAGCCGGTTTTTAACCGTTTTAAAATTTACGGGACGACCGTACCAGAAAAATACGGACCTTCCCGTACTTTGAAATTACGGACCTTCCCGTACACCAAAATCCCTTATTTTGTGTTTAAGGACCCCCGGAGACCTTTGACCCTTTGCATTTAAGTAAAGGTACGGAAATGCCCGTAACTTTCCACTTCGGATTTCTCCCGTATTTAAGAAATACAGGCGGCCGTAAAAAAAATCACGGTGCGTCCCGTAGCACATCTGTAGTATGTTACGGGATTTTTAACAGTGTGGAGACCTGCAATCCCCAAAATAGGGCACCGGCGGCACCGCCATAGGTGCGACACGGACGGAGGCACTGGAGCGACCTTCGGAATCAGACGGCTGCTAGATAGACGGTAGCAGGGTGACAGAGATTCACCATGGTTATAAAGACCGTCGCGAGGCTGAGCCGTGTTCGACTGAACGGGTGTCGAGAGCGCTGTACGGAGGGGCGGGGCGAGGCGGGGCGGAGCTGTGACACGCAGGAGGAGGAGGAGAAGGAGGAGAAGGAGGAGGAGGAGAAGGAGGAGGAGGAGGAGGAGGAGGAGGAGGAGGAGGAGAAGGAGGAGGAGGAGGACGGTCTCCTCCTCGACGTGGGCCGGTTGAGGAGGTCAGAGTTCGGTCCGCTGGAGGGAGCGAGAGAGACATGGAACGCGCGGGGCAGTGAGACAGAGAGAGAAAGAGGGTCCTGGAACCAGGCTTGGCGGCACCGGCTCCTTGCTCGATATTCAGGGTCAGGACCCTCGCCGTGCCCGCTCCGCCCCGCCCCGCCCCGCCCCGCCCCGCCCCGCCCCGCCCCACCCCGCTCCGCCCCGCCACACCACGCCACGCTCACGGGTGGAACGAAACAAAAGCGCGGCCGATGGGCCGAGTTACGAGAGGTTATTATGATTCGGGTCATCAATGTGGATCATCTGAGATGACGTGCGCCGCTGCGCGTGTGTGCATAACGCGGACAGACTCGTCACGCACGTAACCCGCGCGGTGAACTGAACTGAACTGCCAGTCACGTGAAAGTGGATCTAGCAGCTCTTTAACAAAACAGACGCGCACCGGCCGGCCTATGGCTGCTGTGATCATCGTCATTACCGCGAAGGTAAACTACGCCAGGCCAAATGAATTGAAGGGGGGAAAAAAAGTGACATAGAGAGAGACGCGAGGATTCTATGGCGAGCAGGAGGGTATATTGCCTTGGGATGGACAGGCATAACTAGTCCGTCCGGTAGCGGCTGAAGGAGGACCCCGAGATAGGAACGCGCCGACCCGAGAGGCAGAGGAGAAAAAAAGGAATTGAAACCGTTTCCAATTTGTACTCGCAGAGGATGCGAGGCGAGCGAGGATGGAGGGGAGCTGGTGTTTGTTTGGCCTCGAAATGGAAAGCCCATGGACATCGCGTTCGCAGGTGGGGCGGGTCACAGGACCAGACCAGGAGACCAGGCTCCCGGCGGGACCCGACCCGACCCGGGACCCGACCCGGGACCCCTGGCGGCGGTGTCAGAGCCATAACCGTGGCATAAGTTAGTCTGGCCGCCCCGCCTCGCCCCGCCCCGCCCCGCCGCCCCGCCCCGCCCCACCCGCCCACCTCAGTCCCCGCCTGAAGGGGTTTATCTGGACCAGGCTGCGGGGCGGGGTGGGGCGGGGCGGCAGAAGGGAGGTGGGCAGGGTGCCGCATGTCCGGGGGGAGCGACTCATCCGCTGCGACCCTGAACTCCACGCACGTATGTACCGGGCGATCTTGCGCAAGCACCAGAACCGCACCCCGCCCCACCCCGCCCTGCTGACCTGTTCTGTTAAGCCCTTTTCGCTGCGGACAACGCGTGAGCCCGCCGGACAATGGTTTAAGGCAGGGCGACCCGATCCTGGAAGGGGCCAGCTCTAACGAGTAGTTAGGTAGGGCCAGGCTGGGGCGGAGCGGGACCGCGCCGGCAGCGATTGTCACCCAGTTAAGTTGTAAATCAATAAAGGATGCATCTTCCACTGGCCGCCCCGCCCCGCCCCGCCCCGCCCCGCCCCGCCCCGAACAACCTTGGCACAGAAGAAACGGGGTACGCGCTGCTGTCCAGAACGGAAGGACGCGCTGGAAGTTTTTTTTACTCTTATTGTTTTACGATGCAAAACTCGTCGGATGAGCTCGGAATTAAAAAGGGACAAGTTCCCAAATGCTTATTGGCTGTGGTGGGGTGCGACCACAGACAACTGATTGCACAATTGGAGAATGCACTTTTCACAATCAGCGGAGTTTCTTAAGTTAAAATGTCTCAGAAAAGCGCACTTTTCCAATCATGAGGAGGAGAAGTCCTCTTTTGTTACAGAAACTAATTGAGGCGAGAAATTACTTTGATTACTACAACTTCCAATGTCTCACAAAAGGAAAGAAAAGAAAGAAAAAAAACATAATAAAAGTTATGAATTTACATTGATAAATATAATTTTTCAAGAATGATATTCAGAATTGTGGGAGCGCTATAGAAAACTTCACAAGAAACAAAATCAAGGTAGAACTTAATGCCTTTCTAGGGGCGTGAAATTTTAATGCCTGTGCAAAGGCACGGAATTGTCCAAAGGCATTAAAATTTAACACCTTTGGGCAGTTTTAATGCCTTTGCACTCGCCTTTGCGGGGGTGCTAATTTTTAATGCATTTGTAAAGGCATTAAAACCCTTCGAGTCCTACCTATGCGTTTCCATTGTTCCATTGTTCTATTACAAATCGCAATCTTCAACTCAAAATGAAAAAGTCAATGACATTTCATTCGTTCAGCCCCTCGGCTCCCGACACTCTACACGACACTCGATCACTCACCGGCACACAGGGTAATCCTCATGGCTGACGGGCGGCCGCTGGCAGCGGCTGGTCGCCCCGGGGCGGATCACAGACACCAGGGGAGGTCAGGTCCTCTCCGGACCAGGCACGGGTTGCGAATGCCAGGACGGGCCCGGCACAGCCTCCCAGCTACACTCACTGATCACTAACACCACTGCAACATGTCACACACACACACGCACACGCACGCACGCTCGCGCTACACGCACAGCCGCACTACACACGAGTCACCGCTCCGGTCCGCCGGTGTGGATCTTATATCGAGGCGGTGGACCCCGCCCACAGCCCCAGAGGGGGCTCCGCGACCGTGTCCTTGACGCACCGAGCCCCCCCCATTGGCCCGCGCCAGCCGGCCGGCCGGCCGCCGGAGGGATGCTGCGAGGGCACCTCCTCCCCCCTGATTACACTTGTTCCGATGCAAATGTGCTCGGAGAGACGAAAGGTAAACGTCGCGCGTCGCTTCCTTCTCCTTCTGTGATTGTTGTGTGCCTTTCTTCTTTTTCTACTGCCGGTCGGAAGCAAATTTTTAGGTGTCAGCAGGGGTATGGGAGAGTGGGCTGAGGAGAGGAGATCACTCATACAAAATGTGTACAATGCTTTTTTTTATATATATTTTTCTTTGGATTTCTCAATAGAATAAATGAAAATTTTCTGTCACATTTTGATAAATTTTGATTTTTTGCCTCTCGTTATTTCTGACTTTCTGATTTGTTTTCAGTTTCTTTGCGCATTTTTACTCGATATTTGTTTTTTTTTTCTGAAACTTTCTTTTTGCTTTTATACTTTGCCTTTAGAAAAGAAATTGTTTTCGTTTTTTATAATAATTTACTTGGGGGGCAGTTCAATGGTTTCTCGAAGTGGTTGTTTCTCGGGGTTGGGGAGGGGGGGGGGGGCAGTGACTGTTGCCGCGACACGTCACTTTGGCCTCTTCGTCACTCCACCCCGGGCGCCCCGGAGGTCATTCCCGACGAGACAGGCCAACAGGCAAAAGTGATTTTCCCGGAATATCCCCGTACCGGGCCGAGGCGAGCCACGCGAGGAGACAGCTCACTCGAGGGGAGTTGCAGCACCGGCCGGCAATAGGAGACGGAAATAACCGCATTGCCATCGAGCCGCACACAGGGGGACATCGCGATGGGGCTCGCGAGGGATCCCTCACTAAAAAAAAATCAGTGTACACCCTAAAAAACTAACACTAAAAAAATCAGGGAGGAAAAAAAAAAAAAAAACAGAAAAATCAGAAAAAAAAATAATCGAAACGCCGACGCTTTAGTTATCAGAAACAAATTTTTGTCACCCGAACTACGAGGTCGTTTTGTTGTTGCTTGTAACGTTTCAGATACAAGAATGAGACCAACAACAAAAACACTTTTTAACTGTTTACATCCTTGTAACCAACACGCAAATTTCAGCGACCCAATTACGTTTTGGCAACAAAAAAAATGGTTCTAACCACTAAGGCGTCATCAACGGCATTTGGAACGAAACAAAATGTTATCTTAAAATTAACTAA
This sequence comes from Frankliniella fusca, assembly GCA_029379305.1. NCBI lineage: Eukaryota > Metazoa > Arthropoda > Insecta > Thysanoptera > Thripidae > Frankliniella > Frankliniella fusca. The sequence goes on along the minus strand of JAHWGI010000325.1, from coordinate 52,523 downwards.
AATTTTAGTCAGGGGAACTCATTTTTTTCTCTCCATGTACTACAAGAAGCCCCCAAGTGTCTTGCACCCGCTTGCACCCGTACATTTGCACCCATCACAGCGACTAATGACGCGCGTGTGGACGAGAGACAATGTTGGCGCCGATAGCTGAACGTGTCCGTAGCTTTTCTCCTGTGCATGAGAGTAATAAGAAACTGTCACGCCGCCGTTGCGCAAAAGTGCGAGTGGGGAAAAAAACCTGGACGTTCCGACCGATTTCAAGCTCATTTGACCCCCGTAGAGAGATGATGAGGTGGGGGGGGGGGAGAGGCTGGCGCCTCCTCGAGTCCAGCGCAGAGGCAGCAGTCGTCGCTGTCGCCGCGCCGTGTCCACCAGCGGGGCGGGGCGGGGCGGGGCGGGGCGGGGCGGGGTGGGGTGGGGCAGGCCCTGCCTGTTGCGAGAGGCCGCCGCCCAAGCGCCCCGGGAGTGTGTCAAATGGGCTGCCGTTTTGTTTCTCGTGTTTGCGCTGGAAGGCCGGTGCGCGGCCCCGCGGCCCGGCCCGGCCGGGGCACAACATATTGTTGAAGCGACAGACACAACGGTCGCCGTCCGGTCCGGGCCGGGCCGCAGGCCGGTGCAAGAGGGCACCGCTGAGCACCACTCCGGGCGCGGGGCTGCCGGGGGCCCCGGAGCACAACTTGGGGGGCCCACCCGCGTCTGGGCTGGATCGCCAGGCTGGAGCTGCACCGCGACTTTAGTAGTGTCCCTCCCTCTCTCTCTCTCTCTCTCTCTCTCTCTCTCTCTCTCTCTCTCTCTCTCTCTCTCTCCCTCTCCCTCTCTCTCTCTCTCTCTCTCTCTTGTATGATGTACAAAATAAGACTTATAGTCTTAAGTACTTTTTTTCTAATAAAATATCAAATATCAAATCTCTCTCTCTCTCTCTCTCTCTCTCTCTCTCTCTCTCTCTCTCTCTCTCTCTCTCTCTCTCTCTCTCTCTCTCTTGCTTCCTGTGGCCTGGCCAGGCCTCACGGGTGCGTCAAGGACAGATGCGCAAAGCTCTCTGCACGTGGAATCACTCTGACTTATTATTGGCGGGCGGTCCGGGCAGCCACCCGCCGCAATACTGCAACGGCCTCTCCACTCCTCGTCAGTAAAGCAGCTCCGCCCGTCAATGACCGACACGACCCGACCGACCCGCCGCCGACGTGAGTGACGAGTGACTCGCCGGGCCGACCTGACCCTCCAGCCCGCGCCACGCCACGCCACGCCACGCCACGCCCCCGCGAGCCAGACCACCAAACCTGCACGGCCACGCGGAGCGGAGCAAAGCTGCAAGCTGACTTATCGTATCTCCATGTGGATGTGGAGCCGTGGAGCCAGAGCCACCGGTATCTGGAGGTGAGTTGCGTTCGCCTTTACTTAAAGCTGACCCAGAAGGCAATTTAAGCTGCACAACTTTGGGTTTTGGGTGGGAAAAACGTTAAAATACCCAAAAATTATTGCGGAAAACAAGGCCCAACTCTTAAACGATGCCGGTTAAAATTCATCGCTAGGTACCACACATGATGCAGGCGCGGGGTAGCAAGAAGGCTGCGTGGGGCAGGGTAGGGCAGGCTAGGGAAGGGTTAGGCAGGGTGGGGAAGGGTAGGGGCGTCATCTCAGCCGGGTCGTGAGATGCAATGAACAGCCCGTGCCATCAAGAGTGGTCCAGAGACGCACGATCAGGCGTGGCCTGGCGGGGCAGGGCGGGGCGGGGCGGGGCGGGGCGGGGCGGGGCGGGGCGGGGCGGGGCGCAGGGCTGCGCCGTGCCGGGCTGGGTGGGGTGGGCTACTGTCGGAGCCGAAGGGGTGAAGGGTAAGGTGAACACGCGGACTGAGCGACGCGGACCTCCCGGGCCCGAGACTTGGTGAGTTTTCATTCGACGCCGGCTGGCTCGTCTTGACTTGAGAGAACCAGGTCACAAATGACCCAAAGGTTCGGTGTAAAATGGGGCTTAATTTGTCCGTTTCTGGAGTTCCTTTACCAACCTGCCCCCTACCCCGTCCTCATCGACAGCTCAGAGGCCTCCCACGCCGCCCCGCCAAGGCCACGCGGACCTCTTGCTACCCCGCCCCGCCCCGCCCCGCCCCGCCCCGCCCCGCCCCGCCCCGCCCTGCCCCGCCCCGCCCCGCCCCGCCCCGCCCCGCCCCGCCCCGCCTCGCCCCGCCCCGTTCCGCCTGTCCAGCCGGCCACTCTTACTCTCAGTTTGCGAGCCCCGCGCATCATGACGAATGGCTTGTTTTTATCCGCATTTCCCCCTCGTTTGAGCAGGAAGCCTCGGGATCCCCATAATCGCCTGCTCACCGTAAACCACACGATGCCCGCGCCCCGCCCCGCTCGCACACCGCACACCACGTTATGTTTAGTCTTGCTTTTTATAACAAGGTAGACGCACGTTAAAACCGTGAAAAGCTGAGCTAAAAGTGCGTCTACCTTGGCCTGCGGCCCGCTAAGGTTAACAGTCAATAATACAGATTTCGATTAGTCGATTATCACTAAGTTGTTTGCTCAAACCAAGTTACGATGGCAACACAGATGTTTCCACATCTCACATCTCACATCACGGCTCGCCCCGGCCGCCCCATGGCGCATGCTGACAGGGCTAAGCATTTAAATTTAAATTTAAATTTGAATTTAAATTTAGCTCAGCCAATAAAATCGACAAAAGAGGAAAAGACGCAAAAAAAGAGACAGTAGTCTGACGATGTCGGGATGAAAATGAGGAAGCAGGTGGAACGGAAAGTGCGGTGGCGTCGTCTATGAAGGGGACGCGCACGCCGGCGCGCCGTCGCGTCGACGGTAATAATCGGGGGTGGGTAATAAAAATTGATGTCCCCTGATGAACGTTGATTTTTTCTGCAACTCTTTTTTATTTATTTTTTTAGTTTTTTTGTTTTGTTTTGTTGGGCGCTATTTTGTGTGGTCAAATGCACATTTTAAGGTAAGTGAATGGCAAATGTAAAACTGGCACCAACTTTTGAATGATTGGTGGCCGCAATTATAGTGCGACACAACTAGGAAATAGCTCAGGGATCGGGAGCTCTCTTAACTACTGCCTTCTCAGCTACCACCGCAACGCCATTGACTCCTCGGGTTCGGACTGGGTCCGGCCCATCCCGACGCATAGACCCCCGGCAGCAGGTTGTCAGCTGCTACCGCCGCAACACCAAGCTATTTCCTACTTGTGTCGCACTATAGTGCTCGTCCAGGCTGTGTTGTTGACGGCTGGACCGCTGGTCAACATTTTTTGGGACTTCTGTTGGGCGGATAAAATTCGTGATTTGATTCCCACAAATAGTTCTGACTTAAGTTCTTTCTCATTCTGTGGCTAGTTTTAAAACCTAGGGGGCCGTTTAACGCGTTAGTGTTAGAATTTTTGAATTTTTCAAATGATTTTTTGGGGGCCGTACAATGATTTTTCGAGGTGATCCCCGCCCCCCCTCCCCCTCGGCTTCGATGGAAGTCCTGAAACTAATGAGGGTCCATCATGACACTTCTTGCCCCGCTGTGGGGCGCGTGGTTTATGAACGGACCCTGAGAGGAGCCTGTCGACTGTTGCTGGTAGGTTCGGGTCCCGCACGAGGGACGACCGCCTTACGAATGTCCATGGCTGCGGCACGGCAGCGTCTCCCGCTCTTCTTCCTTTTCTCTCTCTTTCTCTCTCTCTCTCTCTCTCTCTCTCTCTCTCTCTCTCTCTCTCTCTCTCTCTCTCTCTCTCTCCCAGTCTCTCTCTTTCTCTCTGTCTGTCTGTTTCTCTCCTTCTTCCATCTTCTGAAAAGACATTGTGCGTTCTCTCTGAGGAGCGGTCTTGGGAGCTGCCGCCCGGCGCCCCGCCCCGCCTCGAGTTGCAAATGACGCCAACCATGTAAGATCATTACGAGTGTTGCGTCACCGACACCATCATTGTGCGACTGAGTTTATACACGAGCGGCCAGCGCCAGGTCCAGGGCGGGCGGGGCGGGGCGAGCCGGGCGAGCGGGGCACGACGGGACCCCCGGAGGTAGCGGGTGTTTCGGTTTCAATCGTAACAAAACGTCTGAGCGGGTGAGACAAGTCCCTTCCCTTCCCTTCCCTTCTTCCCTTCCCTTCCCTTCCCTTCCCTTCCCTTCCCTTCCCTTCCCTTCCCTTCCCTTCCCTTCCCTTCCCTTCCCTTCCCTTCCCTTCCCTTTCCTTCCCTTCCCTTCCCTTCCCTTCCCTTCCCTTCCCTTCCCTTCCCTTCCCTTCCCTTCCCTTTCCTTCCCTTCCCTTCCCTTCCCTTCCCTTCCCTTCCCTTCCCTTCCCTTCCCTTCCCGCCGGGACCCGGGAGGAAGGATCTTCAGTTTTAAGTTAGTGGTAAAACTGCACTCAAACTACATTTATACTATTGAAAACTATAGTTTAACTGTAGTAAAAGTACCATTATTTGAGTTGAGACAACTGTAGTTTTGTACAGTTAAACTGCAGTTTGTGACACCTTAGTTTTCCCACTGCATATTTAACCGCAGTTAGAGTGCTGATCCTTCCACCCGGGACGGACACGAACGCGCGGCAGAGAGCGCTGCGGAGAGCGCGGCCGGGCCCCGCAGGCTCTAGGGGAAAATCACTCTGAATTGTTTTGAACACCTCGTAATTCAGGAAAAAATCATAAGCTTAGTTTTTGGTTTTTCAAGAAATCAGAAAAAATTTAGAAAGTTAAGGAAAATTCCGGAAAACTTACAAAAATTAGAAAAAAAAGTCAAACAAAAGTTGAAAGAAATTCTACAAAAATTCAGAAAAATTATTAAAAAAAAATATTTAGAAAAATTCACAAAACCTGGATACCTAAATTCAGAGTTGTTTCCCCCTCGCGCCGGCTGCACCCGGCGTCCCTGGGCGGGGCGCGGGGTGCGCGGCGCGAGTGGTCAAGTTTTGGCCGATTTGGGTCAAGTTCCGGTGGAAGAGTTGAAGAGAGGACCCCGCGGGCCCCGTCGCGTCCCCCCGCCAACGCAGGCGCTAGGATGACGGGGCGGAGCAGAGCGTGCGTAGAGTGTTGTTGTGCCGCGACTGACGCTACGGTGCTGCAGCCGCCATCCTCGCTGACCTATCCTCCTCCTCTATCGTCTGAGAAAGAAACAACAGTAAAAAGAAGGGAGCCGTCTCTCGTCTTCCGATCTGACGAAAGAAATAAGACGACTCTACTACTTGTGGACGCTGACATTTGAACCCGCATGTGGTGGCCTCCATCGCCCGCGCGGACCGCAGGTATGACCGAGGGGTAAACAACTCTGAATTCGGTGTACAAATTGCGTGAATTTGAATTGAATTTGTCTAAATTGAATTGAATTCATTTTGAATTAGCTTTGAATTTTTTGAATTTATTGCAAATTTATCGCCAACGGCGGTGAGACGTGTTTAACTTCTATTTGACCTGCCATCCAGCTGCGGCCAAAGGGAATGTCAAGCGCGAAAAACACTTCCCCAAGTGGGAGTCGAACTTCGGACCACTCAGTTCGGTGTTGCGCGCTCTACCAACTGAGCCACGACGCCACGATGACTGTACAGTGCGACGGGTTCGAGTCGTATTTGCCGTATCCTGCAGCCTCCAGCCGGGAGGACAGGGCAAATACAACCCGAACCCGTCGCACCGTACAGTCATCGTGGCGTCGTGGCTCAGTTGGTAGAGCGCGCAACACCGAACTGAGTGGTCCGAAGTTCGACTCCCACTTGGGAAAGTGTTTTTCGCGCTTGACATTCCCTTTGGCCGCAGCTGGATGGCAGGTCAAATACAAGTTAAACACGTCTCACCTCCGTTGGCTCGGTGGCTCTGGGCGTTGGGTCGCTTCCTGTTCTGGCTACGTGTCGGCACTCGGGGTTGTGGGTTCGAATCCCGCGTACCCCTCTGAGGTAAGGCCTCTGAAACTGGGATCAGGAAGTCTAACGCTCTTGACACCGCTCGTACCTCTAGGGGTAGGCCAATGGTGGTACGGGGATCAAATCTGTCGAATTGCGCGATAGGATCGCAGTCAGCAAAGCGCCGGTTCCCATGGAACACCGAAGCAGTTGGCTGCCACAGGGGGTAAAAGCCCTGTGCCTGGCGGGAACCGCAACCTCCTTCGGGAGGTTTACTGCCGCAAAAATTTTCCATGTTTTCACGCCACCCTTTCAATTGCAGAGCAAAATTTGTTTCTGAAAAGTTTAAAAAAATAATTGAAATAATTGTGATTATTTTGCGCAGTTGCAAGTTAATTTCCAATAATTTGGAATAAATAGAAATCATTCACAATAATTTACTAAAAATCCTATTTCATCATGTAATTGAGAGAATAATTTGGATCAGATGTGCGTGTATTTTCTGAGGTCATTCCTTAAATTCGCTTGAATTTGTTTTGAATTCGTTTTGAATTCGCGTGAATTCGTTTTGAATTCGCGTGAATTAGTTTTGAATTCGCGTGAATTAGTTTGAATTAGTGTGAATTTTGAATTAGTGGTGTACATCAAAATTCGGAGTTATTTACCCCTCGGGTATGACAAACTTTCGTCCACTTGCTTCCCCCCCCCCCCCTCCCCTACATGTCGCATGCGGCCATCCTTCAGTCCGCAGTGTCACACAGCACATCGCCACCCACCCTGCTGTGCGATGGCACCAGCCTGTTCGCGAAAAACAAATTTGGATACACTGAAAGAAACATGAAATAAAAATTTAACTGGCCTGACTGGTTTGCTCCCCTGCACTCAAGCGTAAGCGTCTTGACAGTACGGTTCACGGGTGAGTGGCGGCCAACTCGTGCATTTCTGTGTACACTTACTTTCTATTTCTTGCTCTAATAAAAGCTTACGGTGAACCCTGCAGCACTGTAGCTTACGGTGAACTTTAACCTTAAGCCAAGGGGCGGCCAACTCATGTATTTCTGTGTACACTTGCCTTGTATTCCTTGTATTTCTAATGTATTTTTCGGTATTTTTCTCGTATTTTTGTTGAGTATTTTTATGTATTTCTGTGTATTGTAGAGTATTTCCTGGTATTTTTAGTGTATTTCTAGAAATACACAGGTATTTCTGTGTACACGTTTTTTTCGAGTTGGCCGCCCCTCGCCTTAAGCTACACGGTAATTCTCACCTTATACGCTACAGTGACAGTGACTGTCGCTGTAAGCTACGGTGATTCACCCTGATTCACCGTAGCTTACTGTGACATTCACCATAGCTTAAGATGAAAATCATCGTACACCCTGTTATTTTTTATTTTATTTTTTTGATTTCCCAGCACTTTTCCTCGATACGGAACGATTGTGAAATCCCAACAATTCTCTGTAATCAAAAAAGAACCATTTTGCTACCTCAAAGTAGAATATTTTGTCGGCAGTCGTCCATATTTTTGAAGCCAGTATTTTTTAAATACAGAGGACAGTTGGAATTTCCTGAAGAGTTCTGACTAAAATACAGAAGCCAGTTGGAATTTCCCTAAGAGTTCTGGTTAAAATACAGAGGACAGTTGTAATTTTCCGAAGAGTTTTGGTTTACCCGAAGAGTTCTGGCTTAAATATAGAGGACTGTTGTAATTTAACGAAGAGTTCTGGCAACTTTTTTCACAATAGAGGTGCTGTAAATTTCCAACTTTTTTTTTTTACAGTGTAGCTTAAGGTTAAATTCACCGCAGTGTTGGCAGAAAAGTAGGCAAAAAGTAGCCCAAACAGAGCGGAGTAAAACGGGCTGAATCGGCGCCTGTCTACTAGGCAACGTAAACGCTCTTGTGCGAAGATGTTGCCGAGTATACAGGCGCAGATGCAGCCCGCTTTACTCCGCTGTGTTTGGGCTACTTTTTGCCTACTTTTCTGGCAACACTGACCGTAAGCTACAGTGCTGCAGTGCCGGGAAGTGGACGACTAGTGTACTCCTGCGTACAGGCCTGCGCGTACCGCGTACTCAGACTGTGCTCCGCGTACTCCAGTTGTACTCCACGTACTCCGGGTGTACTCCGCCTGTACTCCGGGTACTGTACTCCAGGTGGTCGTACTCCGCGTACTCCGGGTGGTCGTACTCCGCGCTCCGCGTACTCCGGCTGTACTCCGCGTACTCCGGGTTTTTTTAAAATGTATTTTTGAGAAGTGTTTTGATGAATTATGTAGTCCTCTCATGAATTTCCTTGCATTTCAGTGGATTTCGCACCTTCCGCTGCGGCAGAGAGATGCGGCGCGGCGCGCGGCGCTCAGCCTGGTCCAGCCAGCCACCCGGTTCCTGCGCTCTGCCCTTTCTCCTTTCCCGCCCCGCCCCGCCCAGCCCCAGCCCCGCCCCGCCCCGCCCCGCCCGCAGTCGACAGCGGTCAGTCGGTGGGTCGGTTGTCAGCCGGTGACAGGTGGCAGTGACAGAGCAGGTGACAGCATCATTGCGGGCGTGTTGCGAGGGTTCACACGCAAGTAGCGGCGCGTCTGCGTTCTGCGTCGGTCTTAAAACTTCAAAAAATTTCTGGGAATAGGAGAGACGACGGGAGCTTGCAGTTTGGAGGTGGTATAAGGATATGTATAATTTCTTTTTAATTATTTTTTTTAAATATTTTTTTTTTTTTTTTTTGGTAACCTAGCGTAAAAATGCGGTGGATGCTGTGCAACTATTGTGCACTTCACCTTATCATTATTAGCTACACTAACGAGGCGTTCAAATGCACCGCTGTCGTATATGTTTCAGATGCAAGAGACGGTATGAGAGTTCGCGCCTGGCCCCGGCGGCGGGGCGGGGCGGGGCGGGGCGGGGCGGGGCGGGGAGTCGCGTTGTTTACAACACACAATGGCAGGAAGCGGCCCTGCCCCCCACCTCCACCCCAACACTCAGTATCTTCTCGTACGGGGAAAATATGAACGCCCGCACCGTACTGTACCACTGGTACCACAGCGCGCAGGGGCGGGGCGGGGCGGGGCGGGGCGGGGTGAGGCATCTCTGCATGCGTCCCGCCGCGGGTGACATGTTTCGCAAGCCTGCTCCCGCTGTGCCGCCGTGCGCCTGGATTAACCAGCAGACGGGTAGTTACTGTCCCCAACAACCACCACCACCACCACCACCACCACCACCACCACCACCACCAGCACCTCCCCTTCTACCTGCTCCAAGAGCGGCGAATTATATATTGACCCGAGCCAAAAAATTTAGATGTCGCGTCGTCGCCTTTTCAGAAACATTTAAAAAAGACAAAAATAAAAAGAATGAGCGCGAGGAATAAAAGTAAAAGTCCTCTCGCGGAAAATTCTTGCCATTCCGCGGGCCGACCACACTAATTTGGATGCGGCGCTCCATTCCGATTAGCACTTTTTGGCGCTAGCGTCACGTCACGGGGCCGCGGGCCGGGAGCCAAGTGAACAGCCTCGTGGCTCCCGCCCGGGCTCCCGCCCGACCCGACCTGACATTTCGAATATTTAATCCAAGGCACAGAGGCACAAAGCAGACGACGAGGACGAGGACGAAACAAAAAGGAATGAGGGTTCGTCGAGCTCGGCCGGTGCATACCGGGGCAACCTGTCCGCGATGGGGTCAGGGCGGGGCGGGGCGGGGTGGGGTGGGGTGGGGTGGGGTGGGGTGGGGTGGGGTGGGGCGGGGTGGGGTGGGGTGGGGTGGGGTGGGGTGGGGTGGGGTGGGGTGGGGTGGGGAGGAGAAGTACCCCACTAAAGTGCGGGTGGGGCGAGGCGGCTGCGCACCCCTCAGCTCTCGTCTCGAGTTTAATACGACAGTTTACTGAGCGCCCGGGATGAACACATCTCAGGGTGCGGACAGGACAGCGCGGCACGGGGGCGGCGGCGCCACCAAAGGCATGACCCGCAGCAGGATCCACCAGTCGCGGACCTGCGAGGGGAAACAACTCTGAAATTACTAAAGTACACCTCGTCATTCAGAAACAAGGGCCAAACCGGGCCAAACACACAAAATGAATTTGGTGATAAGCATGGAACTCGTTCTTTACATCATTATTTGCTACAGAGATAGAAGTGTAAAACGTGATGTGTGTCGAGTGAGTTTATTTTCATCTCTGATGATGTTAGTGTGAGTAAGGGGGAAGTTTTTCCCGGGACACTCGCCCCTACTCGGCTCGGGCCTTGTTACTTCCCCCCCCCCCCTACCCCCCTACCCCGCTCGCCGCTCGTGTCCAATTGTTGGGGGGCATAAAGGAGCGCGAGCCGACTCGGGGACTTAAAATGAAAACTAGCCCAAAACTTGTTAAGAGTTCTCAAAATAATACTATTAAATGTGAAAATAGGTTCATTGTTGAAATTCAGACGAAGGTTTGTAGTTCAGATTAGTACAAGTTTCATACCTGTAGGTATTGTGCTCTCTGAGATTGAAAACTCCACTAATAAGCTGGGTTACGGACTTATAATGAAAACATACAAAATTTGTTCAGTGTTCTCAAAATAATACTATTAAATTTGAATAAAAGTTCATTGTTGCACAGTTAAAACCTTGCAAAGAAAAAGTTTGTATTACAAACAAAATAGTTTGTAAGCTGCGAAGTATTTGGCTGCTTCGCAATTGCGAAGTATTTCTTCGCAACTTACAAACTATTCAGTTTGTAAGGCGTAAAAAGTTCGTAAGCTTGCGAAGCGTTGCGAACTATTTTGTTTGTAATGCGAACTTTTTCTTCGCAATGCGAAGCATCCAATTTCTTTGCAACGATTGTTCGCAAGGTTTTAACAATGTGAAATAAAGATCAGCATTTCCAGCTTAGTATAGTATAAGTATCATGCCTCATGCCTCCTGTAGGTATTGTGAGATCTGAGATGAAAGTGAAATCAGTTAAGGGTTACACTTGACTAAGAACAATACTCGTTCTTTCACCACTCAGGAGAGAGGTGGTGGTAAAGAACGAGTGGAAAATTCAGAAAAAAATCACAAAATTTTGGTAAACAAAAAGTCAATAAAAATTCACAAAAATTCACAAAATTTGTACACCACAACTCAGAGTTGTTTCTTCCTCGGGGACCAGTAACTCAACTTTAAAATCGTGAAAATGCCGTGTACTACCATTAACTGCTAAATTGAGGAATTACCTAACGTTAACTTAAAGATATGACAGGAAAAAATCCCATCGGGAAACTGAAACTATAACGTTAAACCGGGGGCCACCACTCCCATAACCCTGTGTACAGTTGTAAGTGTCATCCCTCTGTAATCCGTGTAATCCTGAACCAAATTTTGAAGAATTATCACTAAAGTCAACAATTATTTTTATTTCATGGTCTTAGCTCCAGAAATTCATGTACAATCCCTAATTACACTGTGAGAAAAACCGTACTTCATACAACTAAACAACGGTTTTGAATTAACGGTTTACGGTTTTCGTAACCGTACATCACTAATTTACCCTATACTGGGTACAATTTTAGTACAATATTTTATTGTACTTCAAAATAACGGTAAAAAATTGTAGTTAAATTATAGTTTTTTCTCAGTGTACACAATCCTGTGTACATCCTAAATCGAAGTGGTGGCCCGGCCCCCTCGCGTTAAACTGGCTGCTGCTACCAGTCTACCAGTGCGTGGCACCGCGAGACGACCCACGCAGTCAAAAACTTAATACCTCAGAGATGATTTGTTGGATGTTGGCCATAGACACAGTTATGCAACAAATTCAGTCTTAGAGTGGACCGCAGCAAAAAAAGAAGAAAAAAATAATACTAAGTGGCGCCGTGGCGGAGGAGATTTGCGACCAGACGTTGCGGCGCGGTGCGTGCGGCAGGCGCCTGCCGACAGCACAGCGAACACGTCCGCCTCCGTGTGCCTGTGCGTGCGTGGAGCACACTCGGAGCACGCGATCCAAACTTCAGTTTTAGTGTTGGAGTCGCGGGGCAATAAAACACAACAAGACACGCTCATCATCGGCGTTTATTGTCCGTTAACCGCTGTGAGCAGGCTATAGCAGGCTACTGCCGCCACCCGTCCCGTCCCGCTGCAGGTACTGAGCCCCAGGGTGGCTTAGCTCCCGGAGCACGGCCGGGGCACATTCGTCATATCGAGACAAATGTCATACCAGTCCGACCGCAGTGCAGAGCTCCTGCCGCCACCCCGCCACCGCGAGGGTGCACTACCGTTCACTGTTATTCAATTACTGTGACGTCACATTCTTTTTCATGTGAAAACTGTCACATTCCTTTTAATATTAATGTCATATTCTTTTGAATGTGACATTAAAATTTAGCCCGCATATTTTGGGCGATTCACATTGAAAAGAATGTGACACTGCATTTTAAACACTGTGACACTTTTCACATGAAAAAGAACGTGACGTCACAGGAATTGAATAACAGTGTTGGGACTTAGACAAAAAGACTATACTTGCGGCGCATAAAATTAAGTTTCGACTCCAAAAAATTTACACGCGAGATATACTTTTTGTGGGGCGTTTGAAGGGTTTGAAGCCCCCGTTACAACACATCGGCAGCAAGTCGAAAAAAAAAAATGGAGACAGTTTAGGTGCACCACGGTTGGGACTTAAAACAAATAAGACAAGTTGGCGCAGATGATTTTTCCAAGTTTCGACTTTTAAAAAAATAGAAAAGATATACTTTTTGGAGCGTTTTGAAGCCCCCGATCTCCGAAGTTAAGCCCGCGGGGTCCCTAGGTTAGGGGTAGGTAAAGTTCCCCATTAAAAAAAAAAAAATACACGGAATTTTCCCAAGTGTCGGCTTGGATATTTTGGAATATTTGGAGTATTTGGAATAGGTGGGACATTCTTTTGTTATGTGGAATATTTTTGAAAAAAAAAAAAAAAAAAAAAAAAAAACACGAATATTTGGAATATTTTTAATGAGATATCCGATATGAGTTCATGGAATAGTCAAAGTGGTCCACCCCTTGTTCTGGTCGCAGCCTCGCATAGGTCTATTGCTCGGTCTATTGCTTTGCTCAGAGAACACCACAATAACGCGTTCTGATTCACCGACGCTCTACCGCTCTACATCCCTCACAAGAGGCCCACTTGGCGGACCCCGCCCCGCCCCGCCCCGCCCCGCCCCGCCGCGGCCGTAACTCACTGATGGTCTGCGCCGGCGACCACGCGGCGCCCGGCGTGGCCCGTCCCGTCCCAGTGTGAGAGGGACAGAGACGGAGATAGCGAGAGCAGTAGTGTACCCGGATCACTAACTCTACATCCATCTCTCTCGGGCCCCCGTGCCCACTGCCCTGCCCAGGGTTGCGCGCGGGGCGGGCGGCGGACTCTGCTAGGATGTGCTCAACAGCCTGTCAAGGCTCCTCTCCTTTTTTGCCGGAACCAGTCTCATCACCTCTGGAATGAAAAATCGAAAGGCTCACCACCAATAGTATAGTAGTCTTCAGCGCTGCTGCCCGCTCCGAACCCCAACATTAAGCACTCAATGCTTTGTTTTGTTTTAAGAAAAAAGAAAAGGCTTTTCCTTTTCTTTTTTTACAGTGGGACGTATCCGTGAAAAAAGTGGTGTGCGTAAACGGATCTGAGATCGCGGCAGCCTTGAGATCGAACAGGGTCAGAGGACCCTCGCGTTAATCGCTCGTTACTGGGTAAACACGACGACAGTAAAGTGAACGGCGTACATAGCTACACAGCGTCGTCTGCTGCTGCCCGCTTCGTATCGCCACACTGGCCTGCATAAGCCCCAACTATCCATACATTCCGCTGACCAGTGAGATACTCGGTTATGATGTCGGATCCGGTTGAGCGCGGGCGAGGACCGTCTGCAGTGGGACCAGGCAAGATCGACCAGGACTAGGACAGATACGAACTTTCTTCCCTCATGTAAACTCCTTCGCTTCCCTTGAGCGAGTTGCGGAACCTAAGGGTCAAAGTTGTCGCAACCATTGTGTGGTTAGCTCAGAGACAAACCGGGGAGGGGGGCACTCATACAAAATGCACAGTAAACTTTTTTTTTTACTTTGGATTTTTGTCTTTTGATTTTTCAAGGAAAATTTCTGTTACTTTCTGATAAATTTTGATCTTCTACCCAGATTTCTGAATTTTATTCAATTTTCTCTTTTTGCCCCCTTTTCCCTCGATTTTTTGGATTTGCGGTATCTGTTTTCTGTAATTTCTTTTAAATGGGGCCGTGCAATGATTTTTTTCGAAGGAGGCCCCCCCCCCCCTTAGCGACAACCATAAATTTATGGCCGAGACATCAGATCTTCAGTTCTGATGACCAAAATTTAGTGACCAGAACCATAAGGTTGCACTCTGAAAATGAAAGAGTGCACAAAGTACACTGATTAATCAGTGTACATGGATGCTCGCTGATTAATCAGTGTACATTGGAATGCTCGCTGATTAATCAGTGTACATTGGAATGCTTGCTGATTAATAAGAGTACATTGGGATGCTTGCTGATTAATCAGTTTACATTGGAATGCTTGCTGATTAATCAGTGTACATTCGAATCAGCAAGCATTATAATGTACACTGATTGATCAAACTGCAAGCATACCAATGTACACTTATTAATCAGCAAGCATCATGCACACCGATTAATCAGTGTATACATTGTACACTCTTTCATTATCAGAGTGTTGTCTAAACTATTATTTTATGGTTGTCCCAGAGATAACCGTGCGATGTTTGGTGCGACTATATTCCTTTTCCGAGGTGCATGGTGCATGGTCGCGGCCCGCCGTGTTTCGCCCCTGAACGGCTGACCGCTGCGTCAGTCCGTGAGACTAAGGGTCAGTCGGGCGGCAAACTGCTGCTGCCGACGCTTCTGCCGGGCGGATCCGATTCGCGCGCGATTAGTTGCTGACTCGACGCGTGGCGATGAAATGCCACTCACTCCACTCGCGTCTCTGAGCGACCGCGACGATCACCATCGAACGCCAAGTGCAAAGCTATGGATGCTCAAGGAAGCATGAAGATCAAGCGAGCAGGGCGCGCGCTATGCTGCCGTGGCTCCGCCGCCGCTCTGCCCTCGTCAAGGTCGCTCTCTCTCACTCGCACCAGCAGGCACAGGTACTGCGAGCACCACCTCTTGTCTCTGTCCAGCACGGCGCTATGGACCCGCGCGGGGCGTAGCGGCAGGGCGCGGCGGACTAGACAACTCATCGGTGAGTTAACAGCCCAAGGCGAGTGGCGAGGCGGGGCAGGCCAGGGGGCGGGCCGCGTAGGGCGGGGCGAGGCGGGGCGGGGCGGGGCGGGGCGGGGCGGGGCGGGGCGGGGCGGGGCGGGGCGGGGCGGGGCGGGGCGGGGCGGGGCGGCGTTGTGGTGGCCGTTGAAGTAGCAGCAGCGCTGCTCAGGCGGGAGCCGCTCTTCCTCTGGTAATCGTGACGGAAAACACTCTCGTAAAACAATCTCCGCGACGCTGCCGCTCCAGTTTTACCGCCCCCGTATATCACACGACGGTGCGGGCTGCTGCGCTGCGCGCCGCGACGGCGGCTGTCTCGAGGAGCCTTGGGCCAGCGCAGCCAGCGCCGCTAGCACCGCTAGCGCCTGCGGCGGTGCCGGGTAGGCAGTCCCGTCGAGCAGCCGTGCCCCGTGGTGCTGCCTGCTCGCCCGGAGGCCCGGCCCGCGCTAGACCCGCGCTAGACCTGCGGTTTCTGCCTGCTCCTGTCGTCTGATTCAGAAGATCGCTCTCGCACCTCTTCGTCTATGTTAGGGATTTCAGGGCACCATGAGTTCGACCAGGACCGACGGGGTATGCACTCGCGTTTTAGCCGGGTCACTCTATCCATAATAAAGGCGTAAATAGAATGCGTAATAGAAGCGTTAGAAGCGTTAGAAGCCTTTGAGGCGCCTGTGAGGCGCGAGGAGGCGCAAGGGATGACCACGCACGCCGGCCGCTTTTGCGCAATATCATCATAAATATCACCTGTGGCTGCATGGCACGAGCCAGGTCCAGCCGCGCTTTTTAATGTGAAACCGATTCCCATCCTTATTTATCCTCTCTCTCTCTCTCTCTCTCTCTCTCTCTCTCTCTCTCTCTCTCTCTCTCTCTCTCTCTCTCTCTCTCTCTCTCTCTCTCTCTCAAGCGCTCATCCAGTGGCGAGGCGTCGTCCTGATGCACTGGTCTGTCACTTCACGGCCGGTTCCATTCCGACCTTATTTCCAGACCGGGCGCGCCAGTGGTCCATCGGTGGATCGGAGGCGTGCGAGAGAGAGAGAGAGAGAGAGAGAGAGAGAGAGAGAGAGAGAGAGAGAGAGAGAGAGAGAGAGAGAGAGAGAGAGAGAGAGAGAGAGAGAGAGATTGTGAGGATGGATGAGCGAGGTCCCCGAGGAGCACATCTGTCTCTCTCGGTCCCGGCCGCGCCCCGCGGGTGGCCAGCAGAGCGGCCACTATGACCGCGGCGTGTTATTGGTCCTCTGGCACTCTCGGCTCAAATACTGCTCACCGCAAACATTAATAGTAATAAAACTAAGCCAATTTCTTTTTTTCTTCTTCACAAATGACAAGCTTTGAACCAGAAAACCAAAGTCATTAAAGAATGTAGCTTGAATACTAAAGGATGTTGGCAAACTAAAAAACAAAGCAATGAGTTTAAAAAAATCACTTACAAATGAGTTGTATTATTTACCCCCCCCCCACCCCCCAAACCTCCTCAGGGTCATATGATTGCTGAATTCCCCTGCTTTTGTGTTTCCACCCAGTTATTGTAGCGCGTCGCATCCGAGGTCGCATCCGCCTGCCGCCAGTAGGGTGACTCCACACACTGGTTTGGTAGTTTTTTCCTTGTCACACTCATAGGACGCGGCCTAGGCCGTGAGAGCATTACAAAACTGTGTTCGGCATCATCTTGCAGGGTCGAGGAAGCTGTCTGTGGTCTGTGCCGTCCTGTCCTACCCCGTCCTGCCTGGTGGGCCTGCTACTGCAAGGGCCGGCCCGGCTCGCCCCAAAAACTCGCCAGACGTGAAATATGAAAAGGAAAAGGGGCCCTGGGCAGCCAGCGGCAGCCAGCGCCAAGGACGTGTCTGCGGACCCCAGCGCAGCAGATCGCTCTCGAACCTCCGCCCTTGTCGTACCTATGGCGGTGGCCTTTGCTCCGGATGGCAGGGCCCCACGAGTGCGACAAGGATGGAAGTACGAGAGCGATCCTCGGAATCTGTCGGCAGCGCAGCTCAGCTCGGCTCAACAGGTAGGCGATAGGAAAAGGCGATGGGCGGGCGTCAATGAGCCGGGAGATTGGCGATATCTAAGCGCGATGGTGAGGTGAGGGTCAACCCCGAGGGGGTAGCGGGGGGCGGGAAGGGGGGAGGGGAGGTCTTATGTCGTCGAAGAGACACTGCAGGCTGATTCCGAATATCGCTCTCATCCCTCCGTCCTTGTTGCACCTATGTCGGTGACCCAAGTCGGGGATGTCTGGACATCATAAGTGCGAGAAGGACGGAGGCGCGAGAGCGATCTTCGGAATCAGCCTGCTGGCACTGTCTCACTGCTATGATCTTTTGCCTTTCGGACTATTTAGGCACCCGATTTTTTTCTTTTCGCTTCCGGAATATGCCGGACACCGCGCGCTCTGGTAGATGGGTGAGAGGTTGGGAGTGAGCTGTTCGGAGAGGGGAGTGAGGTGGGTGAGGAGGCGGTGGCGATCTTTTCGTCTCTGGCGAATTGAAGCATTTTTATTAGGACCGCTCTAGGCTCATAGAGACGATGTGACATTTCGTTTCAGGGTCAGAATAGTCATCTTATCCATCCTTTTGATGCGACGCGACCCGCGACATGTGAGGTAGATAAAAATAAAAATAAAATAAAAACCTGTTTATGGTATCCGCAAGTTTGCATACGTGCGCGCGGTGGGAGGAGAGGAGACTCGTGGTTTTGGCTGACGCGGTCCGAGTACACCTGTCGGGCCAGGCGTCGCGTCGCGGGGTGCTGCGGGCCCCTCCCCGATCCCCGCTAATCATAGCAGTTTGGCGCCGCAACCCGCGCCGCAACCCGCGCCGCACCCCGCGACGCACCCCGCGACGCACCCCGCGCCGCACCCCGCGCCGCACCCCGCGCCGCACCCCGCGCCGCACCCCGCGCCGCACCCCGCGCCGCACCCCGCCCCGGCTCGGCGCCGGGTCAGCGGTCAGCCCCGTCAGCCTACACGCCTGCGTGCAGATTGATTCAGAGGAGCGCTCGCCTCGCTCTCTCTCGCACCTATACGGCGCAGCCCATGAGTGCGAGAGAGACAGAGTGAGGAGAACTTCTCTTCTGAATCAGTCTACTGCGCCCGGGCTCAGTCCGCTCGCGGGGCAGTCGTCTTCCGTCTTTTTCTCCTGAGAAAGGCAGACACAGAGGATCAGGATCTTCCTCCAGCCGAGCCGGGCCGGCCGGTTCGCAGGAGGTGGCCATGGGGCTCCCAACAGCGTTTAGTAGTGTCCTCTTGCCGGTGCCCCATGAGTGCGACGAGGACAGAGAGACCAGTCGACTGATTCAGAAGATCGCTCTCATCTCTCTGTCCTTGTTGAACCTACAGCGCTGCCCTATGCTGGCCATGGCAGTGCTCCATGAGTGCGACGAGGATAGAGGTATGAAAGCGATCTTCGGAATCGCTTCGGACTGAGCGGCATCATCCTACTGGGGCTCGAGTAGAGGACGCGTGATGCTGGTCCGAGCCCGGGCCGGGCCAAGCCGGACCTGGCCGAGCTGAGCCTAGGAGTCGTCCAGTCCCATGGCCTAGGCCACGAGGCCTGGCCGTCGCTGTCATCGTCTCCTCGCAATAAAACTATTCTGCCTTTTGTCGTCAAGTCGAGAACCTGTTTCTTAAGAATCTATTCCTCTGACGGTCGCGAGTGACATTCTGCCTGCCCGATATGTGCGCGACGGGACGGGGGCGGTTGCATTACACAACGTGTTGCCACTCCAAGCATTTCTTGACCCTCTCCTTACTACGCTGCTGCTGCTGCTACGCCTCCGGCCCGGCCCGGCCAATGGGCCTGGGCGCCACGCGCCACGCGCTTTGGACGCACACGGCACGCGTGCGCCGAGCAGGTAGATCACCCATTCGACACTGATCACTGACGCGTTATGGACGGCTGCTCATTTCGGATTGGATTGCACCACTTTGTCTCAACGTGGCGCAACTTTCCTTCAATATGGTCCCGCCCATAGGAGTGAGAGCAGTAACTTTGTAAACTGGAGGGGTTCCAATTTTTTTTTTATTTGTTTTAAGACAGGAAAAAAAAATATCTGCTGTCTGGTTTTACATTATTTGCGCAGTAAAGAGTTTTCCTTTTGTTTTGTCTTTTCAGCCTTTTGTAGTCGTTCGTGTCCACTGTTGTGCCATTGTCAAGGAATTCAGGTAGACAAACGAAAAAGTAACAAGTACCTCTTTTTAATATAATTATTTAATTATTTTAATATTTCTCTAAAAGTAAAAAGCTGACAAAACTGAAAAAATTCAAAGGGACTTTAAGGTTTTATTGGATGGTGTATGGGGAAAACAGCAGAGACATTGCTAGATGTTCCTCATACAATGTACCAATAGTTGCAATATTTTAAAACAATGAAGCAAAACTATTGTTCTTAACTATTATGTACAAATATCACAAAAGAAATTGTCTGCAGGCAGAAATTTTATGGACAAGAAAGGAAAAGAGACCATAATCCTTCTGAAATTTGCCTTCATCCCTGAATAAGATTAAGAGAACAAACTCTGGCAGTGACATCAAGCATTTGCTGTAATCGCTGACAAAAATTTAACAAAATGAAACATATTTTTTTTTTTTTAAATTGAGAAGAAAAAATAAACCCTCTTAAAACTGTTCTCAAAGCCTACAATGAAGGTATTGTAACTTGCCACTACAACTGCAGTTTTAAAACAATATGTTCCCCATTATTAATTGAATAAGGTCTTTGAAAACATAATAAGTAACAGATTATTATTTTGAAAGCAAAATTTGATTTCTTTAGCCTGAGAGGTTCATTGTGACATCAAATAAAATTTGCTTCTCATTCCATGACAAAATCAAAATACATTTGACAGCTAATGCACCAGGTTTGACCAGAGATACAACAACAGGATTGAAAACCAGTAAGGTCAGCAATGATGAAATGACAGTACTACATACAAAAGAAATCATATCACAAGTCAGAATCTTCTGAATAATGCAAGGGTGCAGTTGATCGCTTTAGAGGGCTCTTGAAATTTAATTCATCAGAATCAGAATTTGAAAGAGATCTTTTCTTCTTAGGTCTTTTGGAATATGATTCTGAAGACCTAGATCTGTCCCTGCTTTTTCTTTCATGTTTACGACTTTGAGAGGAGCTCGAACTCTTGCTTCTTCTTGAGTGCTTCTTTCTCTTGCGACGAGATACCTCCGTATCATATCTCTCACGCCGAGATGGGCTATGCTGTCTTTGATTGGGTGATAAGTTGTTTGATACATACTTTTCATGATTTCTGCTGCTGTGGGTCCTCTGATTTTCTGGACTTGAACTTCTTTCATTTACTTTCCATTTGTCTTGACTATCATCTGCCAAGACCCGAGTCATGTTAATGACATTTCGTAGTTTGGGATTATTTGAAAGAGCAGATGGTTTCTCTTCATCCTCAGGGTCAGAACTAAGATGATTGTTGTTTTTCTTTGGAACTATTGCTGAACGAATAAAAGTGCGGGGTGGAATGTCACTATCTGTGTCACTATCTGTATAAATATTTCTTGAAGAGGAGGCAAGTTTGCTAGACAGCCTCCTAACAGAATAACAGTCTTTCCTTCTGCTTTGTTTGAAGTGCCCCTTAGATGTCGATGGTTGACTATCATCTTCACCACCACTTTCATACTGGTTTCTTATTTTGTGGTGTTTTGTCTTCAGATGTCTCTTCTTGGAACTTTTATTCCCTCGTTTGGAATGTCTATGCTTCTTTTTTTTTTCAGAATCTGAATTTGATGATTGAAAGGACTCTGAAGAACTGATGGGTTCCAAGAAATTTACATTCTTTCTCTGGAGAAAAGAAAAGAAAAATGAGAGAAATAGAAAACAAGTAAACTAAAAGTAATAATGGAAGAACAATAATTACAGATCGATTTTGATGCTGTGGTATTATTGTTAAAGGTTCTTCATCAGAGGAGGTTTCCTACAATGGGGAAAAGAAAAAGAATATTAAAATGAAAAAGCACAAAAAATTTGAAGGCCTGAGTGGAAAACCAAACGATGCCTCACATTTTCTTGCCACCTAACATCAGCAGTGGAAGTGTTACCCAGGTTGATGCATATTAAATCATTTGGTGAATGAGGTGGACTAAAAGCCCGAGAAGCAGAGGATTGAGGATGCTCAGGAGATGAGAGGGTTATTAACTCAGGTGTCCTCTCATGGCGAGGCTTTACATATCCTACAATTTGAACATCCTCAGCAATATCACTATCACTGTCTGATGGCACAGTAACCTATTCAGGAAGTAAGATTAATTGAGTTAATTAGATTAGATTGCATAGAGGAAATGAAAAGTAATATTTTGCAAGGTTGATTGTACCACAGAGGAATTGCCGTGGGATGATAGTAAGGAAATGCCAGAGCTACTGGAACTAGAAGTTGAGGCACCGACTGATGCTGACGCAGACGCCGACACAGAGGCAGAAGGATTGCGGGTAGTTGATGTCCTTTCATTACTAGGTTCAATTATCTAAAGAAAATTAATACAGTTAACTAATATTTGAAAGAGGACTGTGATTTGCATTCATGAAGGATGAAAACTGAAAACATACTCGAACATCATCGTCATCAGAGTCCACATGTGAATCAGACGGATCATCCTCGATTTCTATAGAATAGCCTGCTCCACCATTTTCATGATACTGAACATTACGATCATATCCAATCTGCAAAATTTTTGAGTGAAAATTAATAACTTGGATTTCTTAGCAAAATACTTCTTATTACAGCATAATAGTTTGCATACCAAGTCGTAGACAGAGACAGCGAAAGCCCTGAGTTCATGACAAAAATGAGGAGCATGTCGGTTTCCTATCAGCCTGGCAACCCTGCTGCGGAACTCAGAGGATTGAATGTGAAATTGTGGTAGCAGCTCCAAAATTTTATCCATAACATACATAGTTCTTGAACCATTGTCTAACAGGACATTTAATTCTCTGTTTATGAATGGCATGAGTCGATGAACTTGAGCAGGATTTTGGCTAAAAAGAGCAGGATGAAAAGTATTTGAAAATCTTAAATGTGTCAAATGAACCAGAATATATTAAGAACAATGCTTACGCATAAAAGTCTGGGGAGCATTCTCTGTATCTACCAGTAATATCTGGTTGTATTCTAGCCCACAAATCCCTCTCATATATTGACCGCCGGAAAGCTGATGTTCCATTGGGATTCCCTCTGGGTGCAGCTCTTGTTGGCGGACCATGTGGGATTGCATCGTGAAGGAAAAACGCATTGACACCATCTACCGTGTGAAAGTTGAATGATTGATTGCGAGCATTTATACCGCGAAGAGCCATCCACTCCGAAAAAGCTCTGTATTGATGTTGCGTTCTAGAATACAATGTTTGAGAAAGAAAAAAAGAAAAAACAAACATAGAGTAAGATAAGAATACCCACAGCATGATAACAGATACCTGTTGTGATCATACATAAAATAAACGGAGAAGAAAGCTTCTAGTTACCTTGCATACAAAACAACTGATGAATCAGCAGGAGCCCTTTGTGGGGGCTGTCTGACAACATGATACTGGTCGTAATCATCCTGACTTCTGACATTGTGTATTATGGAGTCGAATGCAACTTTGCAAAGAGGGCACTCTGCTTTTACCTAAAAAATAAAACAAAAGTTTAAATTTTGTGCATAGAAGAAAGAAATCTGAAGTGAATCAGAAGAAAGCGTCTTCACCTACCTTTGACCATTCAAGTAGGCAGACGAAACAAAATTGGTGGCAACAACTGTTTGTGAATGATTTATTCGCTAATGGACCCAGGCATATAGCACAATTTTCTGGCGAAGATGGGCGGTTTGGAGAGGATGACTTTTCCTTGCTGTCGGATGAAGTGTTCCATTTTGAAGGGCTGGATTTTGAACTGCCGGCGCGTGGAGGGGTGTCGGGGCATTTGGAGAGAGGCGGGGTAGCTGGACAAGTTGGTTCCTCCATCTGTAGAAATTATTGAACTGGAGGAAAAAGTGTTGGAGCTACTACAAAAATAGGTGGGCACTGTAACCATAGCAAGATTGAAATTACCCCATAAAAACTGCCATGAATCCCAAGATGAAACACTTAATACTTTCAAGTTGAGCCCCAAGATAGAAAATTTTAAAAAAATTACAAATAGAGGGGAAAGGGAGGTATTTGACGGTTAGGCTGCTTGAACATTGTAAATCTAAATTTTGTTCGATGCAGAAAAACAATAACCATGGGGTACGACAATAACACAACATACCATTGAATTACATTGGTCAACGTCAGGACAATTACGGACCGTAGATAGCTTTTCAAATAGTTTTCAGGTGCCCAAACACAGAATTACATAGGACATAGAAACATCAGTTGCAAAGTTTCAGCATCAGCAGGAAGCATCAAAACGCCCTCTAGAATAGAAGTCCAATATTTTGAGAGAACACGTTCCCGTTTTCTTTCTTCTTTTTCAGCTGCAATAGGAGATAATCTAGATCGCAGTGATCGAAGAACCTTGTTGTCAGGGTGGCTGTGGGTGTAATTTGGGCAGTTCGGGCCAAACTATGTGACTTGCGTCTGCCGCATATCTGAAATCTGAAGCCTGTTTGTTGTATGGGTCACTCGCGGGCGTTTATAATACGTCCTTATGCCCGGATTTTGAACTATTACGTATTGGCCACCAAATTTTATTAGCTTGAATCGTACAATGACGGAATACAAACTTGTTGTTGTGGGAGGTGAGTAAACCTGACACGCCCCTGTACTTGTGGATTAGAACAATGGAAACCTTTAGTACCTTTCACCTTAATTCGAGTGATAGGAGAATAAATTGAGTTTTGAAGCATTTTCGTAGTGTTTCCGTTGTTTATTTCTTATGCCCTTGCAGTGTGCTGAAATCTTTTTGTGGTCTGTGCCCGTTCAGAAAGCGTACACTTGCCGCCGAGAGGCCCATGACTTTTGTCTGACACTGCACTTCTATGTTTACATGTTATAGACCGAAGCAAACATTTCGTTCAGCCTTGTGCGTTCCTCTATGTAATATTGCTCAATTTATTTTTTCTGTAAGCTGTCATCAAATCTCACCTGTTGCTAACCTGAACCAAGCACCTGTTGAGGGCCTAGAAAATTTTGTTACATCTTAAAATTTCTGCTTTAGCAGTGTAGAAAGTTTATTACATCTATGATAAATTCTTGGCTTACTACTCTGTCATTGTTTAGGGGAATTTTTTGTTTTGTTTCGCTGGCAGGGACCAGTTAAGTCGGTCATCCATAAAGTACTTTGTCCACAGATACGTAAACTTTTGACTTTGTTACAGCTGGTGGTGTTGGAAAAAGTGCTCTTACTATTCAACTTATTCAGAATCAGTAAGTCACAACTTAGTATTTTAGTAGAACATAAATTTTAATTAACAACAACGAGAGCAAATTAATTAATTTTTATTTTATCCTCCCTCAGCTTTGTTGATGAATATGATCCCACAATTGGTAAGTAGTTGCCCTGCTTTTGTTTTATTGTGGGTTTTGTAATCCTGTTTTCTGTCACTGAACAGTATTGTCAGTAACTCTAAGTTACTTGTGAATTTTTTCAGAGGATTCGTACAGGAAACAGGTAGTGATTGATGGAGAAACATGTCTTCTTGACATTCTAGACACTGCAGGGCAAGAGGAATATAGGCAAGCATTTACTCATTTTTATTCCCAATTGTGTAAGATAACTTTCATTAAATCCTACTTTATCATTCAGTGCCATGAGAGATCAGTACATGCGTACTGGAGAAGGATTCCTACTAGTTTTTGCTGTGAACAACGCCAAATCTTTTGAGGATATTAGCATGTACCGTGAACAAATTAAAAGAGTTAAAGATGCTGAGGAGGTCCCTATGGTTTGTAAGTATTTTGATTATTTAGAGTTTTGATTAAATTGAAGCAAACTAATATAACAATTTTGATTGCAGTGGTTGGCAACAAATGTGACTTACCAGCTAGAGCAGTAGAAATTCAACAAGCTCAGGAAGTAGCCAAACAGTATGGAATACCATTTGTGGAAACATCAGCGAAGACAAGACAAGGTGTTGATGATGCCTTCTACACACTTGTCAGGGAGATCAGGAAAGATGTAAGTATAAATGATTGTCTGGAATGCTAGTGTCCTAAATCTCCTCTCATGTTAAGCCTTATGCTCTTTGTTCCGAATTCTAGAAAGAGCACCGAGGCAAGGCAAAACCGAAGAGAAATAAATTTCCTCTCATTCCGAAGAGGAAACACTGCACTTTGTTGTGAATTCTCTGATGTCATCCCTTTTGCCACTGCCATGCAATCTTCGCAGATTTTTTAGATATCCAAATGGCAAAATTTTCAAGTTTCTTACTATATTAGATGAACTAAGTTTGTGGATTGGTTACCTGGAAGGTGTAAAATTAACTAATTGACCTTATTTTGTGGGGATATGATCAGAGCTTTTCCTTCATAACCCAAAGGGCCTTTTGACCAATGGTTCTTTGCAGTTTTTGTCTCTTGTATTCATTGATTTATAAGATTCTTTTTGTAAATTAGAGTTGCCAATTTTATATGAACTGTTTCAACTATTGCTAAAGTGGTTTTACTGTACTTCTGTGATGTAGCTTTTCAACAAGCAATGTGTAGACCAATTTGTCATCTCATGCTTTTACTATAATAATTATAAATTCAGTTATGGGTGCTGTGGAAATTGGTGACTGCTCTGTGGGTCTTTGGCAGGGTCTGGTAAAACTTGAGTTTTTATATATGTTATGTGCTCATGATTGCACTTATTGAAGTTGACATTTTAACAATGTGTTAAACTGAGTGAAGCTCTTTCCAGAGATTGACGTGTGTTCTGTTAATGAATTGTATTCTGATATTCCCGTATGCTGATGGGTAGTATGGTGGGGAATTTCAAACATTTTTTTTTCTGATAGCTTGGGACTTTGCCAGACTGAAAAGTATCTGTTTAAGGAGTTAATTTATCCCCACCTGGTTTTTTTTTATTAATTTTGTTTTTTATTACTATTTTTTTTTTTTTTTTTTTTTTTTTTTAGTATTGACTGACTAGTTGAAGCATAGGAAAAACTCCAAACAAGAGATGTGCAACCCGTAGCCTACTTCTTCAACCAAAAGTGGGGACAATTATGCAGAGAAATTCAATTTTGTTAGTTTTCAATGAACTAATATCTTTAAATGCATTTCTATTAGTTGATGGGTTGAAGGGTATTCCTCATGTTCTTTCTAGTCAGGATTTCTGTGGTTGTTGAGGTTGTTTTTATTGTTGCCTCATATGATCAATCAATTTGTGACTTAATCTTTTGAACTCCTTGTCTATAGTGATTTGATTCCGGCTTCGTAATAAGTTAATTTCTTTTAATATGCAAAAGCAAATCAATGTTGGCAAAACTACTCATATTTTTAATCATTACTGGAGATTTTGGGCGTTCCGTACTTGATTACTTTTTCTTTTTCAACATATTGGAAAACTCTTATCTTTGTTAAGGAACTTGATTATATAGAAAGTCATCCTTTGATAACCTTTCTGCCGTGAGGAATGTCCTTCAATGTCAGCTATTGACTCTCTTTGTATATGTTTATGAAAATACCTTAAATTATCCAGAACAGATATGACTTTAATACATTCTTAGTTACTGCAGTTACTGTAGTGTAATACTAGTTATATGTATGTAATTTTTTCCCCTAATTACTTAGTTTGCTGTCAGAATTATTGTTATTCAGGAAACCACTGTGTAAGATTCAAATTTTACCTGTGTTTAAAATGTTTCTATTCTTCTGAAACCATCATCAAAAGACAAATCATTATGGGTGCTTTGTGTTTCAAGCATAACTACTTACTGTGTTTTAATGAAAAACTCTTGTATGCATTTCTCATTGTGATAAATAAAACGCCCAATCTTTTAATATTAACAAAAGAGTGAATGTGCACATTATCTGACAAATTCCCTTTCACTTTTTTCTTTCTTTTATTGTCCAATGAAATTGCTCCATTTTATGACAGAAAAAAAATATTACTTAACTTGTCTGTATCACATTGTTGACTGCCCTGGTTTATGATTAGTTAAGTCATGTGCATCTATTTTCTTCGCTTTTTCCATCAATTAATTTACATTTTTAAGGTTGAAGTGTTGTGATCAGTTCATTTGTTGTACTAGCAATAATCATTAGTAAGTTGGTGTGAGTGTGTGTGTATGGAGGAGTATTAGAGTAAATGGCATGTCAGATTTCGTGTGTCTGCAAGCGTATTTAAGAGCTTTGTTGAGAATCTGGAAAGCTTTGTTTAACAAGGCAGTTCCTTGTCATCAAAAGCTATTTCAAAATTCAAGTTTATTATCAGTAGTTTTAACATGCTTGTTATAACAACGATGCACAAAATGTTTCATGCACACTTCAGAAGAGATTATCTGCTGTGCCTGTATTCAAAGGGATTTTATGATATCTACAAAATTGTTAAAAGGTTTATAAAGTATTTCATGTTAAAACTTATCTTTTCTTATTTTACATCTTTGAAATTCAAGTGGCCTTTGCATATTTATTGAATAATTTCCATGTGCATCTCAACTTTAGACTGTTATTGTTCGGGAGTTGATGTAGAGTTTAAGAGACTGGTGTATCATCACACATTTCTCTGTGTATTGTACACGCAAACTGTGACTTGTTTGGACAATTTAAAAGATTTTTTTTGTTTTCTCTCTTTTTTAGATTGTAACGGATTTTTATTCTAATGAGTCTTACTGAAAGAATCATGTCATGTTTCAGCAGCCTCGTCCTGGTTTAAATACAATGTGAAGTTTCTCAAAAACAAGCAAGAATGGCAGAATGTCCTCACGATTGTTCCCTCTTTTACTTGCTTTGGTTTCTGCCTTATTGACATTTTCAACTTTTTTCTATCATTTCTGTAATATTGGATTGCGAGCTACAGGTTCATTTCTGGCTCCAGCAAGGAAACCCGTGAAGGGTTTGTGTGTTCTCCATATTGTCTTTTTCTGATTTGAAGTTAAATATAAATGTCATGTTTCTGTATCTTGAGTCCATCATTCACAAATTTCCACACCTCGGTTCATACCAACCAACATTATAATTCTGGAAGCTCTAAATCTGAAACATTTCCACTTATGGATAAAGAGGGACATGTATTTGTGTTACTAATACGATAACATTCTTTTCGGCTTTTCTTCTGGTTCATTCATTCTAA
Source organism: Frankliniella fusca (assembly GCA_029379305.1). NCBI lineage: Eukaryota > Metazoa > Arthropoda > Insecta > Thysanoptera > Thripidae > Frankliniella > Frankliniella fusca. Next base: position 24,302 of record JAHWGI010000325.1, on the reverse strand, counting down.
TTGTAAAATGAAGCACATAAATCATCTTTAAAATTCGGCGCTTATTTGCGCTTTAATCCGATTGGTCTCTTGAAGCACGGCCTGCTGGTTACGTATCTGTGAAGTTTACCTGTCATGCGCAGTGTTCTGTTTTCCTTTGAGCCGAGTTGTGTTTTGGAAATTAGATGGTTGTACAAAGCTGTCAAACATTTACATTTTTTAATACCATTGGGGAAAAATGTGCGTTGAGTCCGAATTCTCATGACTTCGTATAAGATACTGAATCATGTACGGTAACTGTCTATCGTTTCGTGCCGGTGACAGATTTATTCTCTAAGCCTATGCTGCTAACCAAAGAAGAGAAGCGAAGTGTCCTGATCTTCCTGACTTTGGTGTCCTCTCGTGGAGTGTCTTCATAACTTTCTGGGTCGTGAAATGTGACAACTTACGTTCCGATTTGCGCTTTTCTCTAACTAGTCACCATGACGTCCATGGATTACGATTTAGATTCCTCTGGAGGCTTGATGCCCGTAAGTTCTGTAGCTATATTAGTCGCCATGTTTGTAGTATAAGATGGCGACTTAAATTTACTTCATAGTTCTGTTTATTCGGTATTTATTTTATTTCAAGTAAACTGTGTGTCATCCTGCGGACGGATTTTCTAAAGTATCAATATGGTATTCTCCCCTAGAAAATACAAGCGCTGATAGCGCCCCCTGAAAGCGATGAAACCTCAAAACCCAACAAAAGAAAAGAAGGGTTAGACTTACACCCTTACTACAAAAGACCCGGAAAAGGCCATAATCGAGATTGCTGTGATGCCTGCAATGAGGGTGGCAATCTTATTTGCTGTGACAAGTGTCCAGCATCCTTTCATCTTGCTTGCCAGTGAGTAACAGGTCCTGAATTAAGTATGAGTATAGAAGCACTTACTCGGTAGTTATTTCTAGATATTTCACCTACTATTTCTCCTACTCGGTAGTTATTTCTTGTCATTTCATTGTCTGATTTTCTATCCATTGTAGCAGATTTATGGTATGGCTCTCTTTTTTTGTGTGTTCATTTCAATTATAAATTTACAGTGACCCTCCTTTGGAAGATGAAGATATTCCTTTGGGTCAGTGGCTTTGCCACAAATGTAGAATGACTGCTGGCCTCCCTCCTTTAAGAGAAGTATGAAGGGTTAATTTTTAATATTTTTGTGATTTCTCAGTCATACTATCTCCTAATCACAGCACTACTCTCAGGTTTTAAAAAAGGCAAGGGAGAAGGCCAACCCTGAGTCAGCAGATGGGCCCTTCAAAGAAGAGCCAGCCAATGATACGTCAACAAGAAGTATGAACATTCTTTCTAGATGTTGGCAACACACAGAATTGTGATCAGTATACAGTCTTCATGAATGTTTCCTCTGCAGGCCGCTCTCGCACCTCTAGCTCAGCTTCTTTGGAGTCCAACAAATCTCGTGGAAGGGGTAGAGCTGCAGTTGCCGTTACACAGTCAAGTGGCCCAGTCACTACTGCCACTGTAGCAGCTGGTCCAGACAGCCAAAGTGCATTGGAGACACTCATTGCTGCAGCGTCTTCCATGAATCCGACTCAGTTTGATTTACCCAGAGAAATGGTGCTTCCAATCAATTTTCCTGGAACAGATAGAGGTACTTATTTGAGAATGTGTTTTTATTGGAAATTATCTCAGCATATCTGTCATTCTCCTAGATCAGCTGGTTTCATTCTGTAAATATTTTTTAATATTTCTAGCTCCTACAAGAGGCAAGAAAGCCTCTGCTTCCAAAAGAAGCAGAACACACGAACTAGATAATGGTTTAGTTCCCTTGCCAGCTAAGACTTGTTTTGAGTGTCGAAAGTAAGCTCTAATGCACCCACATCGCATTTCCATGTTCCTTTTTGTCTAGTTAATGGGTCGGGTTCTAACATACACATTATCTTCTATTTCAGAAGCTGCAAAAGAGCACCACTTTTAGCTTGTGACTATTGTCCCCTTCTTTTTCATTTGGACTGTTTAGATCCCCCTCTAACATCACTTCCATGTGGCAGATGGATGTGCCCTAATCACGTTGAGCAAGCCATTGTAAGAGATACGCCGAGCGTGAATAAAATTACCCTGGCTTTATTATTCATTCTCATGTTGCATTTTCTTTTTAACAGGACGAAAAGCTTTTAACGTCACTTAGTGTTACTCAGAGAGTCGCTCTGTGGGACAAGTACACTGGTCCTATTGACCATGATGCTGTCAAAACTGAGTTTCTTCAGAAGACAAGACGTCTAAATCCACCTTTTAGATTTAAGGTTAAACTTGCCCCTCGAAACAGAGCAAAAGTACCTAATTCAGTTAAAGAAATGTACAAAAATCGACAACCTCTTATACCAACATTGCGAGAGGTCCTAAGGGATAATGAAGTTGGGAGCCGGTGGATGGACAACAATAGCAATTCTGAAAACAACCCAAATATTTCTGATCTGAAGAAGAATTTTGTTAAATTAGAAGGGCCAACAGAAATAGAACAAGAAGAGGTGTGATTATTAGTCATACAATTCCTTTAGCTTTACAAATTTAATGTGATAAGGAGTATTTATAAAAGCATTTCTAATTCTTAATTTAAAATTTGTTTCAGTGGCTAAGTGGAATAGTTGCTTTGCAAACAAGTATAGCCTGTCATCTTGGCTCTAAAAGAAGAAAGAAATCTCTTAATTCCGAGATGGTGGAGAGTCAGGATTCTGTGAAAGCGGAGATGAGTGACAGCAAAAGCTGTGGCAATGATACGCAACAGGAAAACCATCACCTATCATTTGATGATGTGTTGAAGAAACCTGACTTAAATCCTATTAGTAATGGGATGCTAGACTATCGTGATTCTTGTTCTGACATCAAGGATGTTCAAGTATTGAATCATAATAGAACTATTGGTTTTAATGGTACTGTGCAAACAGTAGTTTCCAATGCCACTAAAATTCAGAATGGTAATGCAGACAATCCTCTTGGAATTCATGGTAATTCAAATAACAATCAAACGTAAGTTTTATTTCCTTCTCTTTTTCATTTTTCCTTTTATATCTCTCCACCCTTCTTTGCTTTGAAATACTTACGCTACTGTGTGTTGATTCTCGTTCGCATTAAATTAGATATCTGAGGGATGAAGAGAAGAAACAATTGAAGAAGATGATGACTGATCAAACACAAGATCAAGACAACTTTATTGAGGAGTCCCTTGACTCAATAGCACCTGGTGTGTGCTTGCTTTGATAATCAATTGAAATACATATGAATCCTCCTTACAAATATTATCACCAATATTTTACTTCTGCAGGTACTGATATTGACAAATTAGATAGTCGTTTAATACGCCTTTTGGCATTTCAACGACTCCAACAGTTGACACAAACTGACAGATCGCTGCCAAATAATTCCTTCTCCTCCAAAGTTCAACCATCTGTGCCTCAAAGAAGAAGTACATTTTGGCCATCTGCAGAATCTGGCTTGAAGCCGAGAGCCCTTTTAACTCCCTTAAGTGGTTCTCAACCGCCGATGCCTATTTACTACAGAGTTATGGAAATTGGTACTGGTGGTGATATGGATATTTGTCTTTCTTATTATGGGCACTGCAACTATGTAACAGCAAAACATGCCGTCATCATTTGTGATGAGGTACATCCTTTTACAGTTGTATGTTGAGATGAAATATCTATCTCATATTTGTATTTTATGTGATTTTGTATCCCATCTTTATAGGTGAACAGGCATTATGAGCTAATGAATTATAGTGAACATGGTACAACAGTAGATAATGTCCTGTATTCATGCGACTTTTCTGAAAAGACTCCTGCTAAAGAACAGCCTCTAAGTCCTACAGCCACCGTTCAACATCATGGTAGACGTAGTGGTGGTAACAGTGCTGTGTCAAGTGCCTCAGGTGCCTACACTGAAACAACAGACACGGAGGTAGAAGTGCCCCCTCTCATTCAGAAAATTAGAGCTGTTGTTGATAAACGCCGTGGTGTAATTAGGGAAGAGGATTGTCTCCCAGAGCCCTGCAAAATGCCAGCAGATATTGGAAAGGTCTGTGTTGTTTCCTTATTAATACAGTTGTATTACATCTGTGTTTTCAGAACAAATTTTGAAGTCTTATCTCATGTGACAATTTTATATTTCAGGAGGATTTTAAATGCATCTGTCGTTCTAGCAGTTCAAGTATGATAGGTGGCAGTGGTGCAGGATGGGAAGGAACTGCTCTACTAAATCATGGTTCATTTATCAAGTTTGGGTGCATTCAATTTACTTTCAGTGTCCTAAACTTTGTGTCACCCCCTGCCCAAGATGTTGCTGGGCAAGAAAATTCATACAATAGTGTAGAGGCTGATGACAAAGGATCAATACCGCACCGTATTTTAAAGAGAGAGAGAGACAGCACTAGCAGTTCAACCCTTACGGTTTCTCCATCACCCCCTCCTGATAGGGCTGCTCTTGCAGCAAAACATGCTCTCTCTTCAAGGGACTCCAGAAACCAAGTTCAAGGATATGACGATGATGATGATGACGATGACGACGACGACGAGGACGAGGAAGAGGACGATGAGGATGAGGATGAAGTTGTGAAAGAAGAACTTAATGAAGAATCTGATAAAGAGGAAATGGGTGAAGATATGGAAACAGAGAAAAATGGTAACAATGAAGAAGTCAACATGCAGGAATCTCCAACAAAGCCAGATAACAGTGAAATTTCTCAGTCAAACTGTGTTCCAAAGTTAAGTGATCATCAAGAGGCTAGTGCTACATGAAGTACATGATCCATTTGATAGATTCAGACTATGTAGAACCTTTTTGTGTATGGTCCTTTCCTGTTAACTTTTCTTTTATAATGTGTAAAAGAATTGTCTTTCGGCATAACTTATTAATTACATGTGAATATGAAGAGTGATAGAATCCACTCTTGAGATGACAGTATGGTCATTATTATGTGCCTATATTCAGACATCACTGCCAAATGAACTGTCCGTTGTATATGTAGATGATTCCTGCAAATTTTTACCATGGTTAAAATTGTGATATACTGGTTATTTATACATGTGTTGCTGGAATTAATTACCTGTATCATATCAAACAAAAATTTGCTAAATTATCATTCCATAATTTGGGGCTGGGCCCAAGCTATTAGAGTTATTTGGAATTTAATCATTTTTTGCTTGATTTAATCAAGGTTATTTTCAGACTGAGACAAGTTATCTGAAAATTCTTAGAATATGCAGATTAAATGGTTTTTAGATAAGAATTCTTTTGGTGTGTTGTTACCTCTTCCTAGATGAAGCAGATTGATGCTGCTTTAAGACAGAAGTATGTCGTGGTATTTAGGCTTTTGTTGGTAGTATGAAGTGAGAAGTGATGGTATTTTGAGGCTGTCACCTTTACAAGTTTGGTTACTCTAGCGAAAGATATATTTTTGCGTCAAATTTATTTATGTGTGTTTTATTTTGTCTAAAAAATGTGTATATTAAGTATTTATGTTAAGTAGTTGCCTATATTTACAAATAAATAAACCTTTGTTTACTGACTGTTGGTCAGATATTGATGTAAGCCTTTGAAGTTGTGACTTACTTTCAAGGTTACTCAGCAAACATTGTTATTGGACAGAGTGCCAGAATTTAATCTCATGTTAATCAGGAATTTACTGTCTAACTGTCATGACTCTCAAACTTTGACATCAAAAGTGCTCTCAGGCCATTTCCTCAGATTAATTAATTTAATTTATTTCTGATGATTTCTCATCAACCATGTTGTTACAATTTTTTTAATTATTTTTTTCCAGTTTTGTGTCAATACTTCTTGTAAAGCTCTGTATTTGTTACTCAGCGAGCTGTAATTTTAGAAGCAATGAATCAGACATAATATTTATGCTGATCAATGGTTTTAAAAGTTCCTTGAACGTCACCCTCCATAAAAATACATGGTATCTCACATGATTCAAAAATTCCTTTTGAAGTCTGAATTATGTGATAACATTTCCACATTTGTAAAGCAAACAAATGATAATGACTTTTCAAGCAAGTACTGTAGAAGCTGGCCAAAAGAACTTTCAAACAATTTAAACTTTGTTTCTGTGAAAAGGCGCCTGCTTTCATAATTGGTCCTACAATTCTGTGGTAGTTCTAATCGTTGTAAGTCGATATTTATCCTTTTCCAAGTATACCCTATTATATCAATTATTTCAAGTCTCAGTGTAGTTACTCAAATAATTTAATTATTTCTTCTGAATATGTGATTTATGCTGTGGTGTTTTTGTATGTGAATACAAATACAGTGAGGTACAAAAAACAGTGTGTGCTGTTTTGGTGTCAACTCTTATATTCACTGCCCATATTTTTGAGTCAAGATTTGCAAAAGGATATCTCTTTTAAGGTCAGAATCACAGAGCCTCACCCCCGAAGGTAGTGTGGTTGGTGGTAGATCAGTGGCGGTTTTTTTTTGGGGGGGGGGCACAGGGGTAGAGAGACTGTACAGTCTTACAGTCTCTCAACACAGGGGGCCATGCGCTATGCGCTCCCCAGCTAATATAACAAAGCTCCCCAATCGGCTCTAGGTAGGCGCCTGGAAAGTAGGCAAAATGCACGACAAAACTCCTGTATGTAGGCAACCTGAAGTGCTTCACCCCCCTTCCTCAGACGGACTTAAAACAGACATCCCAAACCATCTAGGCTGTCGGCACCCTTACGGGCCTGGACGGGCCTGGCGCGCGCAGAAGAATTTTCTTTTCCCTGTCACTTTTTTAGGGCCAAAAAGATGCAATCGAGGGGATAAGCTATTTAACGCATCATACAACTCGAAGGAAAACAGGTATTCTTCTTCTCTCCTAAGACCGTTACTGAAAATAAAAAAAGAAAAAGAAAAAGAAAAATGTCTTCGGCGCTCGGGTTCGATCCCGAGAGCTTCTGAGCAGGTGCCCGATGCTCTAACCACTAGACCACAGACTTCTGCTGTTAGCGGCACTGCAGGCACCACATAGCTTCCGAAAATCTCTTGTTACCAGGAGCCGATTTCGAGGAGGTTACCTCCTCGCCTCTTCTGAACTCCGGGTTGAATACGGCTCGTTTCGCACGATTTTCTCTCAAACATGCAGGCGCGGGCTGGCGTCGAATGGGTTGCCTACCAATAAGGCGCCGATTGAACAATTCACTATTCCTTGCGTAAAATGCGAATTTCTCCCAAACCAAGAACGCTATCGTGTCCAGGTCGACTCTAGTGCACCCAGAGACCAAGCCCCGAGGGTGAAATCATCCGAAAATCATCGAAAAAAAATTATTAGGTCGACCGAGATTCGAACACGACAAAAGCGTCCCGACAGCGTAGTTGGTTTGGGACGGGGGACGGGTATGCTAACCACTACGCTGTCGGTTCGCACACTTCTTGCCGATGCGAAAAGGAATCCGTATCTACCGGCCTGGACGGGCCCGGCGCGCGCAGAAGAGTTTTCCTTTCCGAATAGGATTCCGAATTTCTCCCTAAGCAAGAACGGTATTGTGCTTCTGGCTACTGGTATATGTTTCGCAGTGCCTTCAAAGGATTCCCTGTGAATTTCAGCGTGATCTGAGACTTTCGATTTTTGGTCAAATTTCCAAAGGCTATAGCCTTTGCATTTTTAGGGATTTTGGTCCAAAAATATTTTTCCTCCAAATTGACGGGGTTTGTGCAGAGGGGCTCCAGTGCACCCAGAGACCAACCCCGGAGGGTGAAATCATCCGAAAACCGGCGAAAAAAAATTATTAGGTCGACCGAGATTCGAACACGACAAAAGCGTCCCGACAGCGTAGTTGGTTTGGGACGGGGGACGGGTATGCTTACCACTACGCTGTCGGTTCGCACACTTCTTGCCGATGCGAAAAGGATTCCGTATCTACCGGCCTGGACGGGCCTGGCGCGCGCAGAAGAATTTTCTTTTCCCTGTCACTTTTTTAGGGCCAAAAAGATGCACTCGAGGGGATAAGCTATTTAACGCATCATACAACTCGAAGGGAAACAGGTATTCTTCTTCTCTCCCAAGACCGTTACTAAAAATAAAAAAAGAAAAAGAAAAAGAAAAATGTCTTCGGCGCTCGGGTTCGATCCCGAGAGCTTCTGAGCAGGTGCCCGATGCTCTAACCACTAGACCACAGACTTCTGCTGTCAGCGGCACTGCAGGCACCACATAGCTTCCGAAAATCTCTTGTTACCAGGAGCCGATTTCGAGGAGGTTACCTCCTCGCCTCTTCTGAACTCCGGGTTGAATACGGCTCGTTTCGCACGATTTTCTCTCAAACATGCAGGCGCGGGCTGGCGTCGAATGGGTTGCCTACCAATAAGGCGCCGATTGAACAATTCACTATTCCTTGCGTAAAATGCGAATTTCTCCCAAACCAAGAACGCTATCGTGTCCAGGTCGACTCTAGTGCACCCAGAGACCAACCCCCGAGGGTGAAATCATCCGAAAATCATCGAAAAAAAATTATTAGGTCGACCGAGATTCGAACACGACAAAAGCGTCCCGACAGCGTAGTTGGTTTGGGACGGGGGACGGGTATGCTAACCACTACGCTGTCGGTTCGCACACTTCTTGCCGATGCGAAAAGGATTCCGTATCTACCGGCCTGGACGGGCCTGGCGCGCGCAGAAGAATTTTCTTTTCCCTGTCACTTTTTTAGGGCCAAAAAGATGCACTCGAGGGGATAAGCTATTTAACGCATCATACAACTCGAAGGAAAACAGGTATTCTTCTTCTCTCCTAAGACCGTTACTGAAAATAAAAAAAGAAAAAGAAAAAGAAAAATGTCTTCGGCGCTCGGGTTCGATCCCGAGAGCTTCTGAGCAGGTGCCCGATGCTCTAACCACTAGACCACAGACTTCTGCTGTCAGCGGCACTGCAGGCACCACATAGCTTCCGAAAATCTCTTGTTACCAGGAGCCGATTTCGAGGAGGTTACCTCCTCGCCTCTTCTGAACTCCGGGTTGAATACGGCTCGTTTCGCACGATTTTCTCTCAAACATGCAGGCGCGGGCTGGCGTCGAATGGGTTGCCTACCAATAAGGCGCCGATTGAACAATTCACTATTCCTTGCGTAAAATGCGAATTTCTCCCAAACCAAGAACGCTATCGTGTCCAGGTCGACTCTAGTGCACCCAGAGACCAACCCCCGAGGGTGAAATCATCCGAAAATCATCGAAAAAAAATTATTAGGTCGACCGAGATTCGAACACGACAAAAGCGTCCCGACAGCGTAGTTGGTTTGGGACGGGGGACGGGTATGCTAACCACTACGCTGTCGGTTCGCACACTTCTTGCCGATGCGAAAAGGATTCCGTATCTACCGGCCTGGACGGGCCTGGCGCGCGCAGAAGAATTTTCTTTTCCCTGTCACTTTTTTAGGGCCAAAAAGATGCACTCGAGGGGATAAGCTATTTAACGCATCATACAACTCGAAGGAAAACAGGTATTCTTCTTCTCTCCTAAGACCGTTACTGAAAATAAAAAAAGAAAAAGAAAAAGAAAAATGTCTTCGGCGCTCGGGTTCGATCCCGAGAGCTTCTGAGCAGGTGCCCGATGCTCTAACCACTAGACCACAGACTTCTGCTGTTAGCGGCACTGCAGGCACCACATAGCTTCCGAAAATCTCTTGTTACCAGGAGCCGATTTCGAGGAGGTTACCTCCTCGCCTCTTCTGAACTCCGGGTTGAATACGGCTCGTTTCGCACGATTTTCTCTCAAACATGCAGGCGCGGGCTGGCGTCGAATGGGTTGCCTACCAATAAGGCGCCGATTGAACAATTCACTATTCCTTGCGTAAAATGCGAATTTCTCCCAAACCAAGAACGCTATCGTGTCCAGGTCGACTCTAGTGCACCCAGAGACCAAGCCCCGAGGGTGAAATCATCCGAAAATCATCGAAAAAAAAAACACGATGATCGACCGAGATTCGAACACGACAAAAGCGTCCCGACAGCGTAGTTGGTTTGGGACGGGGGACGGGTATGCTAACCACTACGCTGTCGGTTCGCACACTTCTTGCCGATGCGAAAAGGAATCCGTATCTACCGGCCTGGACGGGCCCGGCGCGCGCAGAAGAGTTTTCCTTTCCGAATAGGATTCCGAATTTCTCCCTAAGCAAGAACGGTATTGTGCTTCTGGCTACTGGTATATGTTTCGCAGTGCCTTCAGAGGATTCCCTGTGAATTTCAGCGTGATCTGAGACTTTCGATTTTTGGTCAAATTTCCAAAGGCTATAGCCTTTGCATTTTTAGGGATTTTGGTCCAAAAATATTTTTCCTCCAAATTGACGGGGTTTGTGCAGAGGGGCTCCAGTGCACCCAGAGACCAACCCCGGAGGGTGAAATCATTCGAAAATCGAAAAAAGAAAAAATTAGATCGAACGAGATCGAGAGTAAAAGCAGATGCTACCTTTGGTATTATCTGCTAATATGGCCAGTGTTTGCACTTGAAACACGTCAGGCCAGCTGAGGGAAGGACGATAAGAAATCTACTGTCAGAAAAATAATTGGGAAACAGTGGGCAAAGTAAGGTCAAAATTAGTAAAGTGAATGTCCTGAATCAAATCCATAACATTTAATAGAACAGAATTTATATGGACATAGTGGAAGGAGAAATAATGCTGCTTTCCCCTGACACAATGCAGATTTGAGACAATACAAGTGCTTGGAGCATTGTAACGTAATTAAATAACCTGTAAAACAAGTTAATTTGACATTCATTGCATTCAAACAGCATTTTTTTTTTGGACACAAATTGAGCAAATTAAATTGAGCATATTGATTACGCCCTCTACCATTCTGATTAATGTTAGGTGACCAGTTAATTTTTCTTTGACCTTTCATTCATCTACTCAAAGGAAGTTCATGAGTAGTAAACATGTACAAAATCACAAAAATTAAGATAAAATTGTAGAAGAGATTCACTGGTTGAGAGTAGTAAAACTGTGACTTATTTTATGATTCTACTTAAAGCAAAATACATTACACATATCCTACATTCAATATGTCCATGTCTTTACTTTGAAATAGAAAAGTCAATCAAATATGTTCAATGCCAAAAGCATGTAATATCAATAAGTAAATTCCTCCTCCTGAGAACTACTGGTTTATGCTTTAAAAACTATTTTAACAGAGAAATGACAATAGACAACAAACTACTTGCCTCACACATTGCACATAAATCCTAAGAAACAACACAATGTAAGACGTTACTAATCTTATCACTGGTTTGCTCGCAAATCACATGTATACACAATAACGATAAAAATGCATCCCAAAAATCGACAACAGACGTAATATATAACTCTGCTTTGAAGTCAACCAAGACTTCACATCTTTTACAGTCCTGAACAAAGGCTGTAAAAATGTTCAAGTTGATGTTTTAATAAATAGAGCAAGAATTTATTGATGTCAAGAGAAAACAGTACTAATTAGAGTTTAAAGTCTTTAGGTACAATACAATACAAAAGAAGTGGTATATTTGCGATAAATATAAATGAATCAGGGTTAAAAACACTGAAAAAGGAACCAACATGAAGAATATTCGGAATTGCCATGGTCTAATACCGTCATAGGATAGATCCTAGAACAAATTTGGTAAAGAATCTATGCTAATTAAGCTAACTAGGAAAGCTGGTGGAAAACAAACAAAGTTCATTCAAACTTTTTTCTTTTCTTTCTTGTTTTCATCTCTAAATACATAATGCAAAGGTTATACTACATTTTCTATACTGAGCATAATACCATTTTCTTATAGATAACCAAATACTAGATGTACACAAAGACTAGTTAAGGTCTACCCCTGATTTCTGCAGGCAGCTCAAGGACTTCATTTGATGGCCACTTCAAATTCATCTGTTACATAAATGAATAGATAGAATATTCAAGTTAATTGCCCTTTAAAATAAATATCACAAAAGAATATGAGTCTTATACAATCAAGGCAAGACTCAAACAAAGAAAAGAATAACTCTCAAAGATAAAACTTACAAACATTGTCAAAAGATAATTTTCCTGAGGGTTACTCTTTGTGTGGTTATTCTAATCACAACTTAAACTGTATGACATTATACAAAAATCATAAAATTTATATTGAACCATTTTCACCTGGGAAACTAATATTAAAAATGGGCGCATGGAGTATTTTCTATCACTTCAGCTTTTCCCAATATGCTAACAAAGCAGATTTGATTTCCCAAGTTTGACTGCATTAAGGTAAACTAGGCGACAAAGAAAATTAATGTGATGAAGAGTTTTAAGATCCACAGATTTTTTTTCACCAGAAATGATTGAGCACCTAAAAAGCAAAATCAATCAGAATAGAAAATGTGCGTTTTTTTGACATAGGGACATCACTGGCAAGGGGCGGCCAACTCATGTATTTCTGAGTACACTTGCCTTGTATTTCTTGTGTATTTCTAGAAATACACAGGTATTTCTGTGTACACGTTTTTTTCGAGTTGGCCGCCCTCGATCACTGGCCCTGTTACCTACAACATGATTACCAAAGGACAGCGACCTTACTTTTTAGCATCATCTGCTGAAGGAATGGGAAAACTTACGTGATAATTACTTAAAAGCCTCCGCGATCAAGCACACTATGTCATTAACAAATGTTATGCTGGAATATTTAAAGTAAGTCCACGGCCGTCTCATCCAAACAGACCGCCTTGACAAGTGGTCACAGAAATATTCATAAGTAACATATCACACAAGATGAATTAACACTTCCCGCCGGAGCTATATTCATCAGCATGGGCTGGAAAACCCCTGCCAGCGACAACGACCGCATGGCGGTCACTAAACTTGTTAACTATCATGAGAGCACGAGACTCGGGCCAGGCAGAGGCAGCCTTAGGTGGAGGGCTGGCCGCGAAGGGCATGGCCGCTGTATGGCGGGGGGCGGGGGGGCGGGGCTGCTCAGGCTCGGGTTCACGCCATGGCGTCCAGCTGGACGCCGGGGTCCTTCTTCTCGCCCGCGCCCGCGCCCGCGCCCTTGCCGGCGCCCTTGCTGGCCGCCGCCTTGGCCTCGCGCAGGGAGCGGGCGATGCGGCGGCGCGCGAGCTGCAACGCCCACACGGCCGTGTGCACGGCCACCACGAAGCTCAGCCCGAGCACGCAGACCACGGTGGTGCGGGTGGGCCGCTCCCAGTCCAGCACCGGGTACACGCACGTCCGGTCCATCCTGCAACAGCAGCACAGCGCGCACCTCAGCGTCAGGGTCAGCTGTTCAGCAGCAAGCGCAAAAACCAAGAGCACCAAAAATATCGCACTTCACTGTAAAACCAAGCGTACACCAATGTTCCTACTTTTTCCTGATTTTCTTGATTTCTCCTAATTTTTCTGATTGTTTCCCTTTTTCCTTGATTTTAACGCTTTTCAAGGGTGTACAGGAACACTGGTTATTCTTATAGTAAAGTATCCCTAGAATCTCGCTCACTTACAGGCGTGGGAATTTTTTCACACAGTTGTATAGGTGTGCGAGAATGGTACTCTTGGGTTTTCAGTGAGGCTCCACCCTGCACCCCCCCCCCTCCCTCCAGCCCGCAGCCCGGCAAGCACTCACCTATCGGTGCCGCCCGCCAGGAAGTAGACGAGGCTGAAGCTCAGGTACACGAACACGAAGAGGAGCGGCCAGAAGGCGTGCAGCAGGCGCAGCGGGTGCGCCGACACGAGCACGTCGACGAGCATGAGCGCCGAGTTGGCGGCGTGCACCAGGATGTTGAGCGCGTCCAGCACGTGTTCATCTGCAAGGCCACACGGCGCCACACGGCCGCCATCAGGATGGTCATGACGATCCCAGGATTTCAACTGTTTCAATGTCCCACCCGCAGCTCGCGTGTGAATTTCGATCACTGTTAAAAATACCGTGAGGAGTTACGGTATGCGTACGGGTCGCACCGTAATTTTCATGTACGGTCAGACCGTAACGTAAACTTACGGTACGGACCGTACTTTATGATAGATGGAGTGTGCTCCACTGAACTTCCCCGACATGTTTGCAGGCTACGGTGTGTACCGTAAGACTCAGACCGTAGTCAAAAATTACGGTCCGGGACCAGGCAACAAATTTACAGCGCATACCGTAGGCATTTACCGTGGTATTTTCCAACAGTGTATCCACTCCACGCACGCACTTATTCATTTTAGGTGTGTGACGAGGGGTCGTCAACTGCCTTTAGCCGTGCACGGAGGAATATTGGCATTATCAGTAATATCAGAGTAATATTAGGGTTATATTGTAATATTAGGGTTATATTGTAGGTAATATGGGTAATATTGCTGTAATATTGACAAAAATACAGGTAATATCGGTAATATTGAAGTAATATCGGGGTAATATCAGTTTCGTGTTCGAGGGAATATCAGAGTTGACTACCCCCTGGTGTGTCAACACTCGTAACAAGTCCCACGCGAAGAAAACTGACGACGTTTTGACACTTGCTTAAGTTTGGCCTTATATGGGGGGGGGGAGGGGGCGGAGGTTTCATCTGGTAATAAGAGCACGATGACACCCACTCACGCGCTTCCGGACTCCCGGCTGTCCCGGCCCGGGTCTCATACTCACTGGGGTCGTAGACGGCCACCCAGTAGGTGCAGGTGATGCCGATGGCCACGGTGACGGAGACGGTGTTGAGCACCCAGTACAGGCGGTACAGCAGTGGCAGCGACGGCGCCTGGATGCTCTGCGCCACGGTCCCGGCCCCGGGGCTGCCCTGGGCGTTGAGCGCCGCCTCGCGCTCCGCTGCAACACGACACGAGACACGCGCACGTGTGAGGAAAATGTGACGCATGTCAGAGACGAAGGTGCAGAGAGCACGCACTGCGGCCTGTGCAGGCAGGGCACGAGAGGAGAAATGGAAAGGGCTTTTGCGCGTTGGAATCGAGGGTGGGCGGGGAGGGGGGGGGGGAGTACGAAAAATCGTTGAACGGATCGAAATAAATCATTTAAAAAATCAAACACAATAAACAAAATGAAATCAAGAAGTAAGTTACCAAAAAAAAAAATTATGAAAACTCCAGAACAAATGAACAAAAACCAGAAAACAAATGAAAACAGTCCGAAATAATGAGGAAAAAAATCAGAATTTATCAAATAGTGAAAGAAATTTTGATTATTCTCTTAAAAAAATCAAAATCAAAAAATTTAAAACACTTAAATGTCTAAAAAAACAATTGAACACATTTTGTATGAGTGATCTCCCCCCCCCCCCCACCCCCGCCCCCTCGGTTGGAATTCGGGGTTGGGGGTGAGACAGCAGTATCGTGAGCTGCCGACACGGGTAAGGGGTCGATGGGAGGGGGAGGGGGCGAGGTGGGGCGGGGTGGGGCGGGGTGGGGTGGGGCGGGGCGGGGCGGGGCGGGGCGGGGCGGGGCGGGGCGGGGCGGGGCGGAGTCGAGTCAGGTGATCGGAGCAGGGCGGCAGGGCAGGCCCAGGGCAGGCCAGCAAGGTAGGGCTGTAGGTAGGTAGGCCGCGGTACCGCGGTAGGCGAGGAGTCTGTCGAGGTCGCCCTGGGCCTGGGCGGCTCGGGGCCCGGCCACACAGCCTGGGGTCCACACTATTAATACACGTGCGAATAATGCATCGACAACTTAGTGAGGGGGGCGGTGGGGGGACTACTGTGCACTGGCGTGCGCATGAGTTGCGGCGGCGGCAGTGCAGTGCACGATGTAGGAAACTACATCGCGGTGCAAGTGTCAACCAGAGAGCGGGCACGGCGTGTGTGATTATAAGAGTTTGGAGAACGGAATTAAGTGCCATGGACGCGGCGCGCGAAATGTATTGAGCACGCAGGGAAGCGACGGTCTCAAAGAAAACCATGCCAAACTGCTTCTGACTTTCCTGCGTTAATAAAATGTGAGATTATAGTCAAGCAAACACACTGTGACGCACAAGCACACTTTGCGACGGCCGTTTGAGTATCACTCCCGAGTCCACGCCGAAAGTCACACTTACAGCACTGCGACGCCAAGGGGTGGTACAGCGTCTGGGGCAGCCTGCCACCTGCGTAGCGACCAACACCAAAAGCACCACTCTCATCACTACAGCCATGCCATACCCCAACCGTCACCCAAGCTAAATCCGACCCAACCCGACCAAAACCCTTGAGGAAGTAAAGTGACGAGGGTCGAAGATAATAACGACATTGGACTACAAAATCCTAGCAGAAGTACAGGCTCGAGCCGAGCAGCTAGAAGCGACTACCTTTACGGGATCACAGGTTTGGCCAAGAAATCAAATACACCCACGATGTGACGGGCGTTTCTTGGAGTGCGCATTGGTGCTGAGGGCTCGCCAACGCAAATTCTCCCGTAAGGCACCAGGCGCCATGTCTCCTACAGCCCTGGCGAGTAAACAATCCTTCCACACTGTTCCGCATACAAAGAGACACCCGGTACGCCGAGGCTAAAGGAAGAATTTTCGTCGGAAAATCTTGTACAGACTACTTGGTATTACACCGTATTACACAAGTATCACGCAAAAAGTTCAATCACTGAGTGGCATATTTTTGTGTTTTTCCGTATTACCTAACGGTTATTACCGCGAAATACATACATCGGGTGTACAATGTACAATACGAGAGGGAGGGAGAGGGGTCACCTCGAAATGTCACTCCCCCCCAAAAAAATCATTAAAAAAATATTAAAAAAGAAAAAGAATAAAAATGAAATCAAGATGAAAGACACAGAAAAATCAGAAAAATCGAGACGAGAACAAATGAACAAAAACTGAAAAAAATTAAAATTTCAAAAAGTGACAGAAAATTTTATTGAAAAGTCAAAAGAAAAATCAGAACAGTAAAAGTAAAACAATAAATAAATCATAAGTCAAAAATGTACACATTTCGTGTGAGTGAACCCCCCCTCCCTGGTACAGAGTATTACGGGAGTGAACTACCCCTCGTGGTTTGCGACGCGACGCTCTTTGCTGGAGTACCGACCTCTGCGCTGACGCCGGTGGTGGAGGAGGCTGGCGGTGGCGAGCGAGGCGCCGAGCGCGGCCTGGACGCAGCAGCAGGCCAGCCCCCAGTTGGTCAGGTAGATGGGCCACTTGACGTAGCGCACGCCCAGGTCCTGGCCGTCGCGACCCGCGTCCAGCACGGAGCACACGGCCACCGCGACGAACAGGACCGCCGACAGCCAGCGGTACACCACGTACCAGAGCGCGGGCGGCCGGCGCGGGTCCTGCCACTGCGAGGACAAACCAGGCACACTCTCAGAAATCTCTTCTCAAAGTGACAACATTGAAAAAGAAAAGAAGAAAAAATGTTAGTAATGCCGAACGATTTACTATACGTATCGTAAATTTACCAAAGCCTATATCTCTGCTTGTTTAAGAGTCGAGGGGTCGTCAACTCTGATATTCCTCCGTACACGGAACTGATATTACCCCGATATTACTTCAATATTACCGATATTACCTTCATATTACATCAATATTACCCATATTTTTGCCAATATTACACCAATGTTACCCATATTACCTACAATATTACAATATTACCCTAATTTTACTCTGATATTCCTCCGTACACGGCTAAGGGCAGTTGACGACCCCTCCTCGTTAAGAGAGACAAGTCGAAACCATCTGTACATCTCGTAATTCAGAAAACGTCAAAAAGTTCAAAAGATCATAAAAAATGCCAATAATTCAAGAAAAGTAAGAAAAAAATTCAGAAAATAATCAAAGCCTGTACAGAGACAAGAAGGAAATAAAAATTCACTAAAATGCATGAAAAACATCTGGTAAAATCCACGACATTTCAGCACCCAAATCCAGAGTTGTTTTCTTCTCGTCTTTATGACGCAGTATGGTCACCCTTACCTCGGTCTGTGTGAACTTCTGCGGCGTGTGGTAGTCGGCCCGGAGCAGGTCCAGCCGGAGCTCCCGCCGCCAGAGCTCCTTGATCATCCTGAAACACAGACACACACTCGTCAAGTGCATGCGGCAGCACATCCGGGCGGAAGGAATCCTCGCACACCCCTCTAGATGATTATTGATAATCACATAATCATGTAAAATTTCCAAATATTGACAAATTTCGACAAAAATTGGAGAAATATTTGCAAATTTGAACAAAAGTTGCGAGATTACTGTCCAATAATCAGTAAATATGTGCAAGGTAAACTCCAATAATCATTGATAATCACCATAATCGTAACTGATTATGATCCTCGTACGCGATTTTTCAAAATGGTAGACCCTCGGGCGAAAGCCTAACGTTTACGAGTTACCGTCCATTCCTTTCTTACTTTGTCGCCATATTTTCCCCTGCGAAATATGCGCACGAATGTCACGCGCCTCCCTGATTGGATAATAGGGGTGGGGGGTCGGCAAGTGGGGTGGCGGGGCGAAAAATAAAACGTAACGCGGACGCGACGGGAAGGGGTGGTGGTGGTGGTGGTGACACTCTCATCCAACATTTAAAACGACTCGCCGGCGGCGTCGCCATACGCCACACGTCACCGCGCCTGGCCTCTCCGTCCCGTCGTCCAGGCGGGGCGGGGCGGGGCGGGGCGGGGCGGGGCGGGGCGGGGCGGGGCGGGGCGCGGCGGCGGAGCCAGGTCGCCACTGCACTGCCACCTGGTGGCGTAGCGCGCCACGGGCGTCGGGCATGTCACGTGGACGCCGAAGCACCGGCGTCCTTATTGCTCCACTTAAGGGCCTCCTCCTCCTCCTCCTCCTCCTCCTCCTCCTCCTCCTCCACCTCCTCCTCCTCCTCCACCTCCACCTCCTCCTCCTCCTCCTCCTCCTCCACCTCCTCCTCCTCCTCCACCTCGGCCCCTCGAGGCGTCGCTGCCACCAGCGCGGTGCGTCGCAACGCACTGCATCGACAGCGCCGTGCTCCGCAGGAAACGTCCACTTACGACGCGCTTCTGCTGCTGGGCGGGGCGGGGGCCACCAGCAGACGACGCGGAGGGGCCGCTGCACCGCAGAGTGCCCCTCAGTGGCCGTGAACCCGGGGCGGGGCGGGGCGGGGCGGGGCGGGGCGGGGCGGGGCGGGGCTGGCCGAGGGAGCCAAGGAGCCCAATGGACCGCCCCGTCCCTGTCCCGTCCAGCTTCACGCCTCACGCGTCCACGAGAGGGCTCCTTTGTGCCACACCAGCCGCTCGTCACTTCCTCCAGCGTGCCGCTCAGAGGGAGACCCGGGACCCGCGAGACCCAGCCCAGACCCGGGTTAGTTTGTGCGTCTGGAACTTATTCCCTTCTTGCAGAGCCGTGGCACGTGGCCCAGCCAAGGGCAGGTACATGTGCATACCAGCCGTCTGATACCACTGCCCTTGCTGGACCTATGGCGGCGACCTATATGTTGGGGATGGCAGGGCAGGGCCCCATGAGTGCGCGACTAGGACGGAGGCACGAGAGCGATCTTCGGAATCAGACGGCAAACCTGCATAGTTATAAGGCCGTATAGAGCCGCAATCGATGCCCGCGGCCTGCCGACTTATTCCGGAGAGCGCTCTCCTCGCTCTGTCTCTCTCGCACGGATACGGTGGAGCCCATGAGGGCGAGAGAGAGACACGGCGAGGACAGCGCTCTTCGGAATAAGTCGGCAGGTCGGCCCGCTCCGCTGCCCTGGTTGGCCCCGGCCCGGTGGCCTCATGCCTCTCCCGAGGCGGGGCTCCGGTGAGTATTGGCTGTCGGGACAGGGCGGGGCGGGGCGGGGTGGGGCGGGGTGGGGCGAAGTGCGTGCCGGGCCAGGCCGGCTCGGAAAGGCACAGCAGGCACCTCTGCCTCCAGAGCGCTCTATCCTTGTCGCACTCGTGAGTCGATAGCATGAGAACTTTCAATCTCACTCTACTTAAGCAAAACATAATGTATGTAAATAATTTTAAAGCCTTGCTTGTTCCGATTAAGTAAGGTTCTTTTCTTTCCGTCTTGCTCTGTAAGAGTAATAATTTTCTAACCTCACTACATTTATGAAAGTATTCCAACTTCCTTCGCCGGCGAGAGGTCACAAACTTGAGGAGCGAGAGTCAGGTCTACTACATGTACCGTGCCTGTAGGAGCGAGAGAGAAGGCGATACAGTGTGACGCTCAGTCTCCTCCAGGAGGCGGCCGCGGCGGCGCTGCGCCTGTTACAGCAGCGCCGGAGTGGCGGTGGCGGCATGAGCGAAAGTGGGATGAGGTGGCGGAGCGTGGCGGCCTGTGGCGGGGCAGCGGCCTGCCTCTGGACCTGACCAGACCCCCCCCCCCCCCCCCCCAAACCTCTCGGCCGGCCACACCCCTGCCCTGCCCTGCCCTGCCCTGCCCTGCCCCTGCCCCTGCCCTGCTCTGCCCCTGCCCCTTGCCGCGCGCGCGCTTCACTTCCTGGCGATTTGTGGGTCAAACAATACGCCAATCTGCCGTGCGAGAGACTACCGCTGCGCCGAGCCGAGCCGAGCCAAACCACCTTGGTGAGGTATCCTGCCGCGGGTCGTGCCGCGGGAGGGCTTTCCCAGAACACTCTCGCGCCGATAGCCGAGCCGAGACCCGCTACTTGCATTCAAGTCCCTCGAGTCCCTCTTGCTGCAGAGCAGTCCGCCGCCGCCGGCCCTGGACCAAATTAACGAACCTCCAGACAAGGACCGGGACCGGGACCGGGACCGGGACCTCGAGTCCGGGACCGGGACGCCGGCGGGGGTAGGCCGTCCCGCCCGACAGCCGTGCCGGGCGCGCTGCCCACCCCAGTAGACTGATCCAGGAGATCGCTCTGCTCCTCGCTCTGTCTCTCTCACACTCGTGGGGTGTATGCACCGTGTCGATGCGGCCCACCCCATGAGTGTGAGAGAGACAGAGCGAGGAGAGCGATCGTGAGGGTCGGTCTACTGGCCCGAGCCCCTGTCGCAGTCTAGGGTAGGCCGTCCCGCCCGACAGCGGTGCCGGGCGCGTTGCCTACGCTGGCCCCGCCGGCGCGGAAGTTTAAACGACATCAAGGCACAACAGGCGCAGTTCATGTGGGTTACTGGACGGGCGATATACCCCCCCCCCTCCTCCCAGTCGCCCTCTACTGTGAAAAATGTAAAACAAGTTTGAAAAAAGAACTCTGTATCTCGGCAACTTGATTCCCACCTTGATTCCCCTCCAGCTGGAGCTTCAACGGCGCCTCAGGCACACCGAGAAGAAAGGAAATGAGAGAAAACGTACAATATTCATACGGCAGCGCATGAACTAGAGAATGTAGCGGGGCGGTGGCAGTACGGACTTAAAATCACACAGCCTGGTGCAGGCCTGCCGTCTCCGGCGTGCGGCGCATATCGGGGGGAGGGGGGGGGGGCAGGCCTGTGCGGGGCACCGTACAGGTCACCGCCGCCGCCCCAAACGAGCGTCATCGACCACTGTATCGGAGCAGAGACAGAGACAGCGGGAGAGGGTGGGAGGAGAGAGAGAGAGAGAGAGAGAGAGAGCGAGAGAGAGAGAGAGAGAGAGAGAGAGAGAGAGAGAGAGAGAGAGAGAGAGAGAGAGAGAGAGAGAGAGAGAGAGAGAGAGGAGGGGGAGGGGAAGCGTGACTCAACCTCCACGCCCGTGCCCGGCGCCCTTTTCATAACAAAAGTGAAGCAACATTCATACACCCCGTCTGATAAATCGACGGCCATCTCCAACTCCCCTCTATTTATTTTTGTCCACGAAGACAACTAGTCGACCCACGCGCCACGTTTCTATTACCTTGCTTATTCATTTAGTTTCGTGTCGACGTCGCTGTCCATACAATAGCGGCCCCCTCCTCCACCTCAAGTAGCGTGTGGTCCTCATCCACCGGGGCGGGACGTATGGTCTCCGCGGGTCTACACAATACAATCGGTTCGAGGTGGAGGGGGGTAGGGGGTAGGGGGGGGTGTACAACTATAATATCGCTGCCGGGAATCGTCTAAGCCGGCCCGCCAACCGCGACCGCGACCCGCCCCTGTTCCGCCCCCGGCCCCGCCCCCGCCCCCGGCCCCGCCCCCGGCCCCGCCCTCGGCACGCGTGAGGGGCTTGCGCTTGCGGCGCGTACGTCTATTTGCGTGACAGAAGAGTATGCGTGACGGACGCGGGGACCAACGTGCGCACTGTTGGGACTGCGCCCCCTCAGCCCCCTCCCCTCCTCACTGCTTAATTTGTCGGTATCGCGGTAGCCCCCTTCCCCCCCCTACCTATCGCTCTCTCTCTCTCTCTCTCTCTCTCTGTCTCTCTCTCTCTCTCTCTCTCTGTCTCTCTCTCTGCTTGCAGAATTCGTCATCACTGAGCGCACGCGCGGGGGAGTCAGCTGGGCCGGGAGCTGGGGGGGGGGGGAGGCACGGCACAGCACGGACGCGGCGGGGGGGTCTCAGGCTTGTCAGGAACACCTTCGCCATTCTTCTGCTACCCACCCTTCCCTTTCCGAATGTGATCGTTCACCCCCCCCCCCTCCCGCCTGCCCTCTCCTTTCACCCAGCACCCCTTCCTGAGACACATTCCTCGACCCCTAAACAACCCCACGCCCACCAGGGCACGGCCCTTCGACCAGGCGGACCTCCTCCGTGGATAAGGGGGAGGGGGAGGGGGAGGGGGGAGGGGGCGTTTCGTTGCGGGGAGAGGGGGGTGATTTCCAGCCCGTTTGTTTTCCTGGTTATACTTGTAGTGGTGCGGGATTGATTTCCGTCCCACGCTGTGCGGCGCTGTGCGGTCTCCCGTGGACGCGTGTCCCATCCACCCCCAGACTGGACGTCCACTCCCCCACTCCCGCTCTCCCGCTCACGTCCACATCAACGTTCCCGGCAGACAGCCATCCCGAGGCACGCGCCAACCGTGGGGGAAACTCTCATAATAAAATGGGTATAAGTTTAAAATTATTTATTTACTTTTGATTGTTTTTTTCTTGATTTTTCAAATTATTTCGTTTAATTTTCCTTTCAATTTTTCAAGAAAATAATGAAAATCTAGGAAAACTTTTGTTAAATTTTGATTTTATTTCTGACTTGTTTCCTTTAATTTCAGTTTTCTCTATTTTTCGGCGGTCAGAGCATAAAGCTGCGGAGGGCGGCGGCGGGAGACGGCGGGAGCTTATCTGTGTCGCTCCGATTTTCTGTCAGCCTGAACAGCGCTATACCAGGGGGTGGAAACGGCCTATAGAACGCCTGAAGCTATGCTCCCCCACCTAAAACAGGGGTTCTGGACTTCTTTGAGATCTTTGAAACACAAGTGTTGTTTGCAATACGCTTTGCACAGTTCGAAAGAACATGAAATTTGGAGTTGCGTAGGCTCAGTAGCTTTTCAAAAAGTATGGCTTTGACCCACAATAAATCTATCTGAAAACCACCAAAACTCGATAAATTAAGGAAGAATCGTCAGCGCCATCTTCGTGAAAACATTTTCTTACTTTTTTATAGGTACAATTGCGTGGTTCACGAAGGTCGTTTAGTCCATGCAACTCTAAATTTCATACTCTATTGATCTGTGCAGGGTTTCTATTTTTCCGGAAATATAAAAATTGGAAATATTTCGGGAATATTTCGGAAATATTTCGGAAAAATTGGAAATATTGAAAAAAAGTAGTTTTTATTGTATTTTTGCAAAGAGCCGTATTTTTTTCCATGAAGAGGGTAGGAAAATGACGTAGAAGAGAACTTTCAACACGTATACTTATGCTGAATTACATCGTTTAATTGCAATTTACAAGTACAAACAAATTCTCGTCTTGAAGCGTCCTTCGGATCGGATCGTCGCACATGTGAAAGTAAGGTTAGGCGGCGCGCCGCGGCGGCGGCGGCCCTCACCACCCCCGAGTGGTTTTTGAAACGACCCGTCACAAACAATTGGTATCCGACAAACGCGGAAAATTACGATTTTAATGCAAAGTTACGCTATATATTCATGCAAATGCCCTTTGCTGAGGAATTTCAATATTTCCAATATTTCCAATATTTCGGACCCCTCGGAAATATTTCCGAAATATTCCCGAAATATTTCCGACGCCGAAACCGTATCTGTGCAACGCGTTTTGCAAACGGGGTTCCTCTAGAGTTTACCCCATCTAGAGCTCACCCCCTCTATTTAAAATAATTTATTGAATTAAATGGGAATAGAAATAAATAAATACATATGACACTGATTCTTGGAGTTTACCCCTTCTTCAGTTTACCCTTCATTCTTTCTAATTTAAAAATAAATTTTACAAATTATAAAAATCCATTCAATTTTTCGGAAAATAAATATTATATTTCTTTTAATTTTTTATTTATTTTATTTTAATAGCCGCGTGCGTGAACGCGCCGCAGGTCTATCACGTTCCGTTTTCGTCAGGGTGCCCGGACCCCGTCTAGACGGTTTAGCCAGGGCTCCGCTCCCCTCCCTCCTT